>CM066163.1:71497975-71937357 GCA_033629205.1 Lithocarpus polystachyus
AAAAAGAAACAAATGAGGAAGAACATAGCCGAATATTAGCTCAGCATTCAGAAGCAAGCATGCAGTTTTTGCAACCATCAAACACTCGAGAACATGTAAAAGGGCCAAATGAAGAACATATATGCAACATCTTTGATGGAAAGTGGACTTATAATCCGACAGCAAGTCCTTTGTATAATTGGTCACGGTGTCCATTTCTTAGCGATCAAGTCAGTTGCCAAAGGAATGGAAGGGCAGATTTTGAATACGAAAGTTGGAGTTGGGAAGCTAAGGGGTGTGAGATTCCTAGGTAAGTTAAAAGCTTGCCAACTTTAACTTCTTCTTTTTTTTATTTCAATTAATGCAAGTTCATCCATTGTTGTTTGTTGACAAGGTTGGTTTTTAAGGTTTAATGGTACAGACTTGTTAGAGAGACTTAGAGGGAAGAGAGTGATATTAGCTGGAGACTCACTCAACAGAAACCAGTGGGAATCTCTTGCTTGCCTTCTTTACTCTGCTATTCCTCTTCCTTCTTCACAAGCCTATATTAATGTCAAAAGTAATGCCTACAAGGTTCTTAGAGCAAAGGTAAAATGACTGTTTCATCATATATTCTGTCTCTTCTACTTATTTCTGTACCTGTTCATACATAGTGACAGCTAAAATCCTTAACAAGATGAATAATCTGCAATGTAACAGGACTATAATTGTTCTGTGGAGTTCTACTGGAGCCCCTTTCTAACACAAGTGAAAGAAAATCGTGGTAGTAAAATTATGAGGTTAGACCGACTTTCAGCCGCACAGAATTGGCATGGTGCTCATATTATGGTATTTAACACTGGTCACTGGTGGGAACACCCTTTGAAAATCAAAGAGTAAGCTTTTTTTGTGTTGTGTGAATTATTATGAGAGGCTCATAAACTTGCACTATAAAAACATGGGAAAAAGATTGTGTGGTTATATCCTAATTGGAGTGACATTTGCAGGTTGGACTTCTTTCAGTATAGAAAAAAGGTGGTGGAGGTGGATAAAATGGAGACTGAATTAGCATTTAAGATGGCCATGAAGACTTGGGCTCGCTGGATTGATAAGAATGTGGACATGAACAATACCAAGGTCTTTTTTCGAAGCATATCACCAGAACACAAAGGGAAGCAGTGGTGTTACAATGAAACCAAACCCATCATGGATGAGTCCTATGAAGTAAAATTTCCAAAGTCAATTGTAGAGATTATTGAGAGAACAATTGGTAACATGAGAAAACCAGTGAGGTACTTGAACATCACAAAGCTATCTCAGTATCGTAGAGATGCACATCCATCAGTTTACAAATCAAAGAAAGGAATGCTATTTACACCAGGACAACCTGGGTTTCATGCCGATTGTAGCCATTGGTGTTTGCCTGGATTGCCAGATACATGGAACAGGCTACTATTTGCATCTATGGTCTTAGACAACTCCAAAGAAATTTCTAGTTCTTAACATCTATTGTTTGATTTTGAAGTTTTTGTATGAAAAAATGATTTCCATTGTAGAAAATTTTGAAATGCCCAAAGAATTTCTAGAGCAAGGTATTTTGTTATATTTAGAGTGAATCTCAAATTAAACATAATCTTGCAAGTATTTGTAACTAATTTTATAATAAATTATAGTATTTGTACTCGTTTTAGTAGAATCTCATGAGAATTAATGGCATTAATGTCCTATCCAATTCTCCTAAGAATGGATAAGAAGGCAAATTAAAGCTCCCATTATTAAATTCCCCTAATGTGCTTGCAGTTGGAAAAATTGAACCTATATATAGCGCATAATTTTCCTATGTTTAATTTAAAGGGATTCATGTCAAACCAAGTGACACGCTTTAACACCATTAATAAATAGTTCAATTGCAGGTAATTAACATGAAATGACTTAAATCGCATAAGTATATGTCATTTTCATCTAACATAAATTTGAACTCTAAAAAGAATTGAGTAATTAAAAGAATTTTAATGATTATATTGATAAATTCTTCATTGAAAGTAAAAGTCCTAGCCCTTTTACCGAAAACAAAGGGGGAAAAATACTCTATTTTTGCATTATTTTTCTTAGATTGTGTATTAAAAGGGTTAAAATGGGTTGTGTCATGTCAGTTAGTGTTGAGGCTCATTTTCGAGAGCCCAGTAAAAAGAAGAAGCCCAGCAACATCAACAGAAGAGAATTAGAAAGTGGATAGAAAGCTCATTAAGCCTAAGTGGCAGGAATAATGGATTATAGGTCCATGAAGCAAATAAATAGATCTTGAAGAAGTAAATAGACCTGAAAAGGCCCGGAAAGAGAGAAATAGCGAACCATGGGTCATGGATGTAGAAAAGTGAGAATGGGCCACGTCTATTACGGCAGACCCAAAGTAAAGTAAGTACAGGACCAAAATAAAGTAAGTACAGGGTCATAAAAAAACTTATGAGCTCTAAGGATGAAGTATGGAGTAGTTAGGCCGAGGAAACTCAACGAATTAGTAAAGACCGATGGAAAGCACAGAATTAGAAAGGGCTAAGGATGCCCAAAGAAAAGTAAATGGAACACGGGAGCCCGTAGGCAGACATGGCAAGAGGGCCTAGTGAGGCTTATTAAGCTCTTAGAAAGGAAAACAAACAGCAAGCCCAAAGAGACCCAATGGTACTAAATTATATCGCCATAACATGAATGTCAAAACAATGCAGCAGGAAGCAATAGCAAGGCCGCGAAGATCAAAACACGAGAGGATGCAAATGAGCTAAAGCCCACAATCAAGCAAAAGCCCAGACCCCAAACGGCAAGTCAGTAAAAAAATAGCCACGCCACAAGAAGTTAGAGGTAAACGGCAGGATAAACAGACAGACGCCCAGGCCTCGGCAAACGCATGAACAGCATGCAGATTTTGGACCGACATGAAAAACAAAGCACGTGCAAGGCCCAAGTCTCACCAGCCTATACCCAGCCAATACAGGAAGAGGTGGGTCATGGGTCAGAGGTAAGGGGGGACGGGGTCTGGCGGAGGGGAGAGGAAAATAACCTATTTCAAGGATCCTGCTCAGGCTACTTTCAGGTGAGTGTCCTGCTGGGATGACATGCCACCCGAAAATAGCAAAACTGAGTTGGAACTGTTCGGTGCATGCCATGAGGGAAGAGAGAGAGAGCACCTTATCGTAGCAGGTAAGAATACCACGGTAAGCAAATAGACAAATTTTTCTTGTCCTTGCCTGGTGATGTGGTATGACGCGGCCAGCGCAGATAAGTGGCGCTGGCTGAGCGCCTAACCAATTAGTAATGGTCGGCAAGGACACACACCAAACAAAGGCAGTTAGAAGGTAAAAAAGTAAAAGTCAAACCACGACAAGCACTATATAAGAGCATTCACTGTGTACAAGAAAAGGGGAAGAACACAACAAAGAGTAAGGAGAACTGAGGAAAAGCTAATACTAGCTAAGAAAAAAAGTAAGGAGAAAGATTGAGAAAAGAAATAAAGATAAGAAAAAAAAACTGAGAAAAGAAAAATGGCAGGCATACACCAAAATGGGTTGTTTCCCCTCTCTCCCTCTCAAACCCATGCTCTTTATTGTTACTGACTTGTGCACGAGTCATTTAGGACCGTCCCTTCAAAGCCATTAATCTCTCCACTAGAGAAATTATTCGCATTGAAAGAATATTGTCTCCTTCTTGGCTTACACTCTTTTAACATATTGCGGCAGACCAACAATTTTATAAGTTTGCCGTCATTTCCTCCTTCTTACCTTTCGCATTTACTTTCCTGCTAATATTCATCTTTGTTGCTATTTCATTGGAATATGTATTCTTTGCAATGTCTCATCGTTTAAGTTTAGTAAGCAAACCTCTTTGATATTTACGTTATATCTGTCTGCTGTGATCATCTTAAGAAAGCTTGCCTGCCACGGTCACATAATATAAATTGCGACAGAACAGGGCATGGCTTGCGCACAAGCCAGATCAAGGTGAGTTGCAATTGGACCGGTCCCAACTCTCTAATCTAGAACATTTTGGGCTTAGCATGGCAAGAAGGAGCAATCAAGCCCAACATAGTACAAAAAGGCCATCACACCCGTCACAGTCAGCTTAATAAATGAGTTATATTAAGGTTGAGGGGTTTTGATACGATTATTAAATAAATCTAGTTAGGATTGAGCTATATAGTCTAATACCCATATATCAACATAACACGAACATGACCTATTAACACAAATAATCACCCCTACATATAAGGATGATGAAGTCATATACAATAGGCCTTTATTATTTTTACTCAATAAAAAAATAAAATGTATTGTTGTAAAAGCGGAAGCTTTAATACATACCAATTTATTGAGAATAGCGGTAGCGGAAATATCTATTTGTTTTATGTATCCAAATAGCAGTGGGTTAGGAACACTAAGATTTACGTGATTTTGCCATCTTTATACCCAAAAAAAAAAAATTTAAGCAATTCGCTTTTGGCCTACGTCCTAAATTTCTCTCAAAACAAAGCTTAGAACTCTAAAATAATATGCGGCTGCCTTTGATTACTAATAAATCAATTGCCGCACAACAAATATATTTATACAAAGTATAAGTCGGCTAGGGCATACCATTTGAGAGCATATCACAAAGTCAGCTATACAAGTCCTAATATAACTAGGACTTGGTTTACAAATCCTTCCAAGACAAGGGCTATGCACTCTCACGTGCACTATTCAAGCCACCAATCATTAACATGTATTATTTATGTTTTGGACACAATTATGTTACTGCATTTGTTCCTAATTAAGAATTATGTTAGTATCTTGTAGAACTTAGGTTTAGGGGAAAGGTTGTAGTTATTCTGTGTTAGAGATTCTTCTTTTACCTGCATCAGTTGGTTTCTGATGCATCTGAGTTAGCTTTATTTTCTTTGGGGTCCTGGTGCGGACACCACATGATAGCATACTTGTAGAGATCATCTTTATCATTTATGTTATCTTTATTTGGGTTTATCTTTAGTATTGGATTAGTATTTGAGATTGTTAGGATTATCGTATTGGTATTTGAGTTTGTTTAGGATTTGTTTTGATAGTTTATCTTTATCTTTATGATTCCTGGAAGCTGTATATAAAGCTCCAGATGATTCCTTTTGTATTTTACAGACTATTATTATTATTATTGAGATTATTTGCATTGATTTGTTTGGTGGTGATTCCAAACACCTTAGGTGGGAAGCCTAAGGTTCATCGTAGGACTAATCTAGGTGGGAAGTCTAGGTTGTCCTGCATCAAATTGGTATCAGAGCCCAACCCGATCTACCCTTTCAGCAACATTCAGCAACCAAACTCACGACTGACACCCACAGCCACACTCACCATCAGAAAACAAAACCACCACCAATCATGCCATTACTCAAATACTTACCCCACGAAATTTGCAAACCACAACAACCCAACTTCTTACCTCACGAAATCTGCAAACCAGAGCCTAAACCAATCCGAACCATTTACCCCCTTTGGCCACACGAATTCTTCATCCCAAAACCAACAGAAAAACCCATCCGTGCCCGCCTCTGAGGACTACCACCGGATCAGAAACAGAGACAAAAAAAAAAAAAAAAAAAAAAAAACCAGATCCATCAACTTCAAACCATCAGATTAAGAGAAAGGGAGTTTGAAAGTCAGCAAGCAACCACCGATCCACCAACGGAATGACGCCATCGCACAACCCATCGCCACCAACAACCACCGCCGCTTCTCGGGTTCCGATATCAGACTCACCAGCTCCGATCTCCACCTTCGAGAGTCGCTCACAGTCAGCACCGACGAGCCCAGGCCGCCTCTTCGCCGTCGAACTCCAGCGATGCTTCCTCCGCCGCTTCTTCTCTTTAGTTTTCCTTGTTTCTAATTTCTGTAGTTTCGGTGTTTAGTGTTTTTGACGTGATACTGTCTCTTAGAGTTTTATATTTTAGTTCTGTTTTTATTGTAAAAAAAAAAAAAAAAAGTATTCACTTCAAGTCACGCAGAAGCCCAGGAAGGTTCCAGTGCACGTGAGTGAGGAATACAAGCCCACTTTCTTATTATTTGTAGCGTGATCTACTGTTCAGTGAGGCCCAGGTTGTTAAGTCAGCCCAATCAAGGTGTGGACTTTCCTCACTAAATGAATTGAATTGCACTTTCAGATTTAATATCAATATGTCTATTATGTGCCTCAATTTTATCTCTGTCACATGCTACTGCCTTTATCCTTTGTTCTGCTTAAACTTTCACATGAATTTAATATTTTAGCTGCTGGTTTATTTTCTTTTAGCCTTTTATTTTAGCCAAAGTTGGTGCGGACACCACATGATAGCATACTTGTAGAGATCATCTTTATCATTTATGTTATCTTTATTTGGGTTTATCTTTAGTATTGGATTAGTATTTGAGATTGTTAGGATTATCGTATTGGTATTTGAGTTTGTTTAGGATTTGTTTTGAGAGTTTATCTTTATCTTTGTGATTCCTGGAAGCTGTATATAAAGCTCCAGATGATTCCTTTTGTATTTTACAGACTATTATTATTATTATTGAGATTATTTGCATTGATTTGTTTGGTGGTGATTCCAAACACCTTAGGTGGGAAGCCTAAGGTTCATCGTAGGACTAATCTAGGTGGGAAGCCTAGGTTGTCCTGCATCAGGTCCCCTTACAGTGAGAGAGATCACAAAAACTTTATGGGCTATGCGGTCCCCTTTAGAGAGAGAGATTACAAAAACATTATTTGTTATGGGGTCCCTTAGTGGCTCCGCCACTGCTTGTAGCTAACTCAAAGTCCATTTTGAAACAGACAAACCATCACTTGCCTTCAACATAAAGAGAAATAACCCTGCCTTCAACTTATGAGAAATAGCATCATAGCCATGAAGAAAAGTTCCACTATCACTGACAAATGGAGGTTCTGTATATTTGCAAGTTTCCTAAGCTGCATTATTCTGCTACTCTGTTTGAATCAGGGCCATGACAGTGAAAAACTATCTGGTGTTCAAAACATTACATTATCAGCAACATCTTCCAATGACTCGGCTCAGCATCCAGCAGCAAGCATGCAGCATTTGGAACCATCAAACGTTGGAGAGCATGAAAAAGAGATAAATAAGGAAGACCATAGCGGCAACTTGGCTCAGCAGCCAGCAGCAAGCATTCAGTTTTTGGGACCATCATATGTTGGACAGCGTGAAAAAGAGACAAATGAGGAAGAACATAGCGGCAACTTGGCTCAGCAGCCAGCAGCAAGCATTCAGTTTTTGGAACCAACATACGTTGGAGAGCATGAAAAAGAGATAAATAAGGGAGATAGCGGCAAGCAGCCAGCAGCAAGCATTCAAGTTTTAGAACCATCAAATGTTGGAGAGCATGAAAAGGAGATAAATAAGGAAGACCATAGCGGCAACTCAGCTCAGCAGCCAACAGCAAGCATTCAGTTTTTAGATCCATCATATGTTGGAGAACATGAAAAAAAGACAAATGATGAAGTACATAGCGGCAACTCAGCTCAGCAGCCAGCAGCAAGCATTCAGTTTTTAGAACCATCAAATGTTGGAGAACATGAAAAGGAGAGAGATAAGGAAGACCATAGCGGCAACTCAGCTCAGCAGCCAACAGCAAGCATTCAATTTTTAGAACCATCATATGTTGGAGAACATGAAAAAGAGACAAATGAGGAAGTACATAGCGGCAACTCAGCTCAGCAGCCAGCAGCAAGCATTCAGTTTTTGGAACCATCATATGTTGGAAAGCATGAAAAAGAGATAAATACAGAAGACCATAGCGGCAACTCAGCTCAGCAGCCAGCAACAAGCATTCAGTTTTTGGAACCATCATATGTTGGAGAGCATAAAAAAGAGATAAATAAGGAAGACCATAGCGGCAACTCAGCTCAGCAGCCAGCAGCAAGCATTCAGATTTCGGAACCATCATACGTTGGAGAACATGAAAAAGAGATAAATAAGGAAGAACATAACGGCAACTCAGCTCAGCATCCAGCAGCAAGCATGCAGTTTTTGCAACTATCAAACCTTGGAGAACATGATAATGAGACAAATGAGGAAGAACATGTCTGCAACATCTTTGATGGAAAATGGGTTTATGACCCTACAGCAAGTCCTATGTATAATAGGTTACAGTGTCCATTTCTTAGTGATCAAGTTAGTTGCCAAAGGAATGGAAGGCCGGATTTCGAATACGAAAAATGGAATTGGGAAGCTAAGGGGTGTGAGATTCCCAGGTAAGTTAAAAACTGGCCAACTTTAACTTTGCTTTTATTTCAATTAACGCAAATTCTTCCATTGCTGACAAGGTTGTCGTTTTTAAGGTTTAATGGTACAGACATGTTAGAGAGACTTAGAGGGAAGAGAGTGATTATAGTTGGAGACTCACTCAACAGAAATCAGTGGGAATCTCTTGCTTGCCTTCTTTACTCTGCTATTCCTATTCCTTCTTCACAAGCCTATGTTAATGTGAAAAGTGGTGACTACAAGGTTCTTAGAGCAAAGGTAAGATGAATGTTTCATCATACTGTCTCTTCTATGTATTTCCAATAGTTGTTCATACATAATGACAGCTACAAATCCTTAAAAAGATGAGCAATCTGCAATGTAACAGGACTACAATTGTTCTGTGGAGTTCTACTGGAGCCCCTTTCTGATAGAATTGAAAGAAAGACGTGGTAAAAAAATTATGAGGCTAGACAAACTTTCAGCCTCAGCACAGAATTGGCATGGTGCTCATATTATGGTATTTAACACCGGCCACTGGTGGAATCACCCGGGGAAAATCAAAGAGTAAGCTTTTTAGTCTTGTGTGAATTATTATAACCAGCTCATAACTTGCACTACAAAAACATGGGAAAAAGATTGTGTTGTTGTATCTAATTGGAGTGATATTAATTTGCAGGTTTGACTTCTTTCAGTATAGAAAAAAAGTGGTGGAGGTGGATAAAATAGAGACTGGATTAGCATTTGAGATGGCCATGAAGACTTGGGCTCGCTGGATTGATAAGACTGTGGACATAAACAATACCAAGGTCTTTTTTCGAAGCATATCACCAGAACACAAAGGGAAGCAGTGGTGCTACAATGAAACTAAACTCATCATGGATGAGTCCTATAAAGCAATATTTCCAAAGTCTATGGTGGAGATTGTAGAGAGAACAATTAGCAGCATGAAGAAACCAGCGAAGTACTTGAACATCACAAAGCTATCTCAGTATCGTAGAGATGCACATCCATCAGTTTACACAACAAAGCAAGGGAAGCTCTTGACAGCAACGCAACGAAGACAACCTTGGTCTTATGCTGATTGCAGCCACTGGTGTTTGCCTGGATTGCCAGATACATGGAACAGGCTAGTGTATGCATCTATGGTCTTAGACAAACTTCCTAGATATTTCTAGTTCTTAACATCTAATTGTTTGCTTGAATAAATGATTTTTTTCAATGTAGAAATATTGTAATTCCAAGAGAATTGAATAATGTGCAATTCACATGGGCTACATTTTTTTATATATATATAATTTGATAATTATAAATGAGCTTTAGATTTTTTTTTTTTTTTTTTTTTTTTTTTTTTTTTACTCCTACTTTGATGTCAAACAAGGTTCATATGTGATTTTCTTTCTGAACCAGTCAGATTTGGCTTGACATGGAGTAGTAATAGCCTCATGGTCTTATCCACAGACAATGCTGGTAATTAACGACAATCATTATCCACCGACTGTACATAAACTCATTAGCTCAACCCAGCCAGCAATGCAAAACTTGTCAAATGTAGTTTGGTGAAAGTCTAAACCAGTACCATTGAGCTTGATTCGGTTCGCTGGAACCATTAGAACCAAATTGAAGCATTATACTCGAGTGGGTACGTACTGGGTACCCTTAAAAAAAAATTTACTGGCCCTTGCAATTTTGAAGGGTGAGAGATAAAGGTCAGAGAAAGAAACTGAGGAATATGTGGCTTGAATTGCCACATGGATTGTGTGGTGTTTAAAACCTTAGCGGAATATCTTTTCTTTACCCTTTTAAGAGACCCCTAGGCTGGTTTTGTTCCATTCATTTGCCACATGCAGGTTCAGCAGGTGACGTAATTTATGAAACCTTCTAAGGCTTTTAAATAAAAAAAGACCTCAATTTGTAAAAAATTATATATATAATATATTTATTTATATATTTTAATTAAAAAAATTTATATATTTTTATTGGTCAATAAAATACATTAATTATCCTAAATTATTTCACTGCACAGTTAATTAATGGGACACGTTTTCACTTCGAGAGTGCCCTTTTCTGCACCTCTCTTATTTTACTGCACAAGCCATTGATGAGAGTGGAACACATTTATTTATTTCACTGCACAAGCCAGCCTTGTTTTTAGTCATAGGCAGGTGGGAAAATATTAATACAAAATATTGATACAAAATTCTACTTCTGCTATCATAGGACACATTTGATTGATGGGACACGTTTTCACTATGAGGGTACCCTTTTCTGCATCTCTCTTATTTCGCTGCACAAGCCATTGATGGGAGTAGAACACATTTATTTATTTCACTGCACAAGCCAGCCGTGGTTTTAGTCATAGGCAGGTGGGAAAATATTAATACAAAATATTGATACAAAATTCTACCTTGGACCCTTTTCTGCTATCATAGGACACATTTTTTGCTTTTACAGTTAGCCATAAGAGTATAGGTTGGACACTTAGTTTTTAAAAATTAAAATTAATAAAATCTAATTTAAGGTCTACTATGTCACAATAAAAATTAAGTGAATTAGTTATATTATCAATTGAAAAAGAAATATTTAAGGAACTTAAATACAAAAACTTAATTAGTAATTTGCATCTTAAAAAGCAAGAAAAATAGATTTTAAATAAAAAAAATTCAATATATATTATTTGATTAATATTTAAATATGAAAAGGCCTTACTTAAAATTTTCGCCTAAGGCCTCTAAAATTGTTAACAGGGCTGGTTCAATAGGTGATGCAATTAATGCAATCACCTAAGTCTCACAAATAAAAGAAGGCATCCACTTGTAAAAAAAAGATATATATATATATATATAATATTTATCTATATATTTTAATTAAAAAAAATTTAAACACTTTTATTGGTTAATAAAATGCATTAAAAATACCCTATTATATCCTAAATTATTTCACTGCACAATTGATTGATGGGACACATTTTCACTATAATAGGACCCTTTTTGGCCCCTCTCTTATTTCACTGCACAAGCTATTGATGGGAGTGGGACACGTTTATTTATTTCATTGCACAAGCCAGCCCTAGTTTTTAGTCATAGGACAGGCTGGAAAAATAAATATTAATACAAAATATTGATACAAAATTCTGCCTTGGACCCTTTTCTGCTGTCATAGGACACATTTTTTGCTTTTACACTTGGACATATGCGTACAGGCTGAACACTTAGTTTTTAAAAATTAAAATTAATAAAATCTTATTTAAGGTCTACTATGTCACAAGAAAGATTAAGTGGATTGTTATATTATCAATTGAAAAAAAAAAATGTTAGAAGAACTTAAATACAAAAACTTAATTAGTAATTTTGCATCTCAAAAAGCAAGAAAAATAGATTTTACATAATAAAAAATTCAATATATATTATTTGATTAATATTTAAATATGAAAAAACCCAACGTAAAATTTTCGTCTAAAGCCCCCAAAGTTGTTATGCCGGCCCTGATTAACCCCAGGTCACAGCAACGCAAACTAGCCAAATAGTTAGTTTGGGAAAGTCTAAACTAGTACTATCGAGCTTGAGGGCCCATTTGTTACCGTTGTTTAAACAACAGTTTTCAATATTTAAACAACATTACATGTATTTTTACATACATTTTCACCCACATGTATTTCTAAAAAATACAAACAACACTACTAGAACAACATTACCAGATGAACCCTGAATTGGTTCTCTAACTTAAGTTGTTTGACCTCGTGAATTGAAGTATTATACTCACGCATGTACCCATAAAAAATAAATAAAAGCAAAATCACTGGCCTTTACTATTTTGAAGGATGAAGGGTAGAGTACAGAGAAAGAATCTTTTGAATGTGTGGCTTGACCTACCACATAAAGATTCTGTGGTAAAAGGTTTGATTAGTTTTTGGAAGGTTAGGATAACCGTTTTTTTTCCTCAATTTTTTGTTTTCAAAAACAATTTTCTGTTTCCTAAGACAAAAACTTGTTTGGTAACTTATTTAGGCAAAAACCAAAAACTATTTTCAATTTCCATATTGTGAAGGAAACTGAAAATAGGTCTTGAGCTGCTTTTATTTTTCAGTTTTCACTCTCCTTAGAAAACACGCTAGTTACATGGCCTACTAATGAACCAGCACACTGGTTCGATCCACATGACTGACATAAAATTTTCCCACGCTTCCACTTTTTTTCACTCAATATTTAGCACCTAAATCGTATATGATGAACCCTTATATCTTCCTCTACACCTCCACTTCCTCTATCTACCTCTGCGCCTCCATCTTCCTATTAGGAAAAACCTTGATTGAGAGAACCACTTGTAAGGTAAGTGATTGGTCTTTATCGAATTGTCCTTTATGATTGCTTTTTGTTTTTCATCAGATTCTACTATTCCTTTTCCATTCATTATCTCACTCTCCTTTTCTTTTTTTTCTTTTTTCTTTTTTTTTTTTTTTGTGTGCATGATGTAGCAGGTCTATGTGGGTCTGTCAGATTTTTTGAAGAGCTTCATAATTTTAGGGACCTAATCACTCAAAGGTACTGATCCTTTCCTTTTTTTTCTTTGTTTATGGATTATTACGAAATTGCTAGAGCATTGGTATTTATTTTTTTAATGAAATTGATTCCCTGGCATTGATGCCACATTGTAAACTTTAGTTATTGATTATCTTTTATAACACTTGATTAAAGTGTTACAGTTTCAATCTTACTTATATGATTAAAGTTTTAAGTTTGAATGTTATATACAAAACATTTGATTTTATAATTCCTCTAGGTGTAAGGATTGTAAATACTTTGGAGCAAATGTGTTTTTGAATTAGAATAAATATAATTTTTTTTTTTAAATTAACCAAACAAAACAAAATTCAACTCTTTCAAAAACAACTACCAAACAAATTTCCTAAATTTTGTTTTCGGAAAATGTGTTTTTCATTTTGAAAACAGAAAAAATAAATAAATAAATAATAAATAAATCTAACGAAAACAGTTACCAAACATGGCCTTAGGGACTTGTTTAGTATCATTGTTTGAACAATAGTTTTCATTGTTTAAACAACACAACACATATTTTCACAACATTTTTTCACTTATACGTATTTCCACAACACTTAAACAATATTACTAGAACAACATTACCAAACGGGCCGAGCTTAGCTGAAATATCTATTCTTCTCCTTTACGAATAACTATTTGATTCCGTTTTCATCCAAGTCATCTATTTTCATTAATATTCATATTCTAGTGATATTTGGCATTATACGAGTGACATGACTTAATGGGCAACATTTATGTTACACCTAATGATCAAATTACTAACAAAATTGAATGACATGACCAATATGAAAACAAAAACATATATAAAAAATCAAAATCAAAATTTTAAAATGTAAAAAATCAAAATAAAAATAACCCCAAACTTTAAGATCGAAAAATGTGCTTTAGTCTAAAAAAAACTTACACATGATAAGTTACAAAATCAATCAACATTATCATAATAAATTTTAAGAACCTTCAATTTTAAATTGGCAATACACTTGCAGAAAATACTAGTAGATGTGGTTGCTTATCCATCCCATTGTTCCATATAAAATGGTCTAAATGACTAATGAAACGGAAGGCTTATGAATTTTCACAAACTAATCAGTTATCTATGTAATGCATTGAAAAGTTCAACAAAATATGAATATATATATATATATATATATATATGGATTTTGATAATTATGATAGTTATTTATATATAAAACTATATATTCTATCATTTAAAGAATATATAATTTGGCAAAATTCTATTAAAAGGGATTTTCTTGGAGTCCTTATAAAATAAGTTATGTTAGGGATATTATAAATTTACTATATAACCTTACAAATTGACGTATAAGCAATCATATAGAAGTAATTTAGATATTCATTTATTATGTTTTGAAATCCACCACTCACATTCATTATTATGTCAGTTTATAAATCTAATGTAATAAAATTCTTAGTATTTTTAGCATTTCCTTAAAAATTTAAACTCAATTATATATATATATATATATATATAATGATAATCGTAGGAAAGTGGTCTTCTGAGTATGCTCCAAGGGTCGCGACACATAGGCCCAGTAAGAGAATAAGGCGGTGTGAGGTACCAGAGCCAGCCTATGTCCTTTGGGAAGTAAGGCCCAAGTTTGAGAAGGGGAATGACTGCCCAATTGGGAAGTGGCCACCCATTCACCGAGGAGGGCCGATGAAGTTCATCGCTTCTCAGACAGTTTTGGCCAAGGAAAAATGATCAATGAAGTGGCCGAGGAGAAGATTGAACCCAAAAATCCAGCCAAGAAGCCAGGTGAGGTGGCTCACAACTCAAGCAAGAATCAACTCCGCATTAATTAGGTGTTCCCATCTAACACAAATTGCATTTAATGTCGAATGACCGGCTTGAACAGTACTTTACAGTTTACATCCTAGAAGTTCATTTTCATCATTAAAAGGAGGGAGAAGACACTTGATGGGACAAGCACCTTCTAAATTCTATCATGACAGCCCACTATTGAAGGGAGGGATTTGGTGTATAAATAGGGTCTTCCCCCATACTAAGTGGGGATTGGAAAGTGTTCGGAAGAAGTTAGTAGGAATATTTAGAGAGAGCTTGTATCTGTCTTTGGTTTCTTGTAACCTCAGCAAAAGAGTAATCATACCAATAATCAATAAAGTACTTATTCAAACTTAGATTTTACTTGTTTAGATCTCCCAATGTAGATTGCCATCCTATTTTACAAATTAGTTGTGACGGTCAAGGTATTGGTAGAGGCCTCAGCCCAACCTAATGTTTCCAGCCCCCACAATAATGAGATGGAAAAATGTGAATTTTCAGAAGTTTACATGAAAACATTTAAAAAAAAATACAAAATACTATAGATATGACGAACACCCCAAACTAAAATATAGAAGTTTCTTAATTGTCAATTGCATTGTGCACCTATTTGTTCAAAATAAAAGGCTATTGCTTACTAACCCCATATATGTTTGTGCTTAGTGCCATATGTTTAGTTCATATGCAGTCCCAAACCTAGGTAAAGGAGGAAGGTTGCGGTAAGTTGACAGTTAATGTAAAATTAAATCACTATAATATGAATGGATCCAATATAAATAATCGTTGGGGCACCCCTACTAACGATGCATTGCATCGCACCCGACAACAATGAAAAGTGGGCTAGAGTTATCAAGGGTGTTCCCCATAAGTGATGCAATACATCGGTAGTTGGGTGTAGTGAAAAATGGGCAAGAGTTCCCACACTCTAATGGACAAGTACGGGTAAAGAAGTTAGTCCAAGATACAATTATTAGATAAAGAATAAACATACGGTCTTCAAGAAACTAAATGGGTAGGCGAGAAATCTAGATAACTTAAACATACAAGGTATAAAGAATCTTACCTTTTTACATAATCAAATATGTTAATAGGACTATTTTCATCAATTTATAAAATATATTTTTAAAACTGTTAATTCTAAAAATAGATTTAAACAATTATTATTAAAATAAATATCATTTTTGAGATGGTTATTGTCTATCTTAGCAATATTGGACTTTAGGCATTGAACAACAGAATTCAATAATGAATTTGTCCAAAAAATTACTAATTCTAATTTTAATTGTGATAGAGAGAAAAAGGAAGAGTAAAGTTTTTGGGACATTAAAAATTTGTACACTCATAAACTATCGCAAACATAGAAAAACGTATTACTAAAATTCACAACATTCGAAAATAATATAATATCTTTAAAAATAATTTTATTCATTAAACTTTTGTGTTGTAATTAAAATTTTTACATTGTAAAATAGATAAACAAGGCATTCTATTGGCCAATAGAAGAAATCTTTTTTTTTTTTTTTGCTAGGCGAGAGGTCTTACTATATTATTGTTAGTATTAGTTTGCAATACTATAAAACAAATAAGTATAATATATTTTATTTTCGGGGACCTTCTTCCATTCGGGTCCTTAGGCCATTGCCTTAATAACCTATGAATTCCTTTCCGTTCTGCTTGAAATGGCCGGAATTTCTATTCCAATTAGTTAACTGGTACAAATCACACGTCTACTCCATTTCGTTCCAAATTCCACCCTATTATGCTCCATTCCACCTATTTTGCTCAATTCCACTAAATTTCACTTGGCATGGTGATTTCAACTAGCATGTAAATGAATCATTATTTTTTTCCTAAACCATTTTTTTAATTACTTCACTTCTTCTTTTTTTTAAGAAACTTGTATTACTTCACTTACATATGACATTTTGTTGTTATTTTCCTTTAATAAGGTGTTTTTCTTGTTTACTTTATTCACATATGACATGGATTTTTTCTTCATTAATATACTTATATGTGGCATTTTATATAACTTATATTATGTAATGATGATATTAAGTATGTACATTATTTGATTTTAAATTAAGAAGTTGATATGGTATAAAATTGTGTGATGCAGACTTAGGTGTACATGTGTGTTTTTTTTTTTAATTTATTAAACACATTAGTTTGTGAAATTTAAAATAAATAAATAAATAAATTTAGTAGAATGAAATTTACAAAATTGATATGTTGTCCATTACAACTTTATTATGTCTTTTATGTGAACTATTATGGAGTAAGATTGGTAACATTTTCTTTTTTATTTTGATTAGTTTTCTACAGTATACTATTGAATTAATATATATATATATATATATATAATCTGTTTTTTTTTTTTATCACTATAGTATCCTTGCTTCTAATGTTTATTTTATTTAAATTCTTGTTGGGGGCTTGACACATTTAAACTTTGAGTTATTTTAGGACTATAGACTTAGTCATAACATTTTCCATGACTATCCTATGTGATAGGCTGTGGCTGGCTACCAATCACTTTCACATAGACTCGCCACTTATTCTCTACCAGTCACAATCAGCCACATAAGATAGTTGTGATAAAGATTATGATTAAGTTTGTGGTCCTAAAATTATTATGTTTTAGTCTAATAATAAAATTAAAAAAAAAACAATTATTAAGAAATATTGGAATTTTTTTTTTTAGAAAAATGAAATATTGGACCTAAGTTCAAATGCTACCTAACTAATTGGTGTATTACTTGGCCCAATAATAAAGAATAATCATGCTTACACAAAAACCAATTTGTGTGTTAGGACTTGGGTTCAAAACTTGCATACATTAAGAATTCAATTGGTGTGTTGGGACGTGTGTTGGGACATGGATTCGACTCCTACTAACACCTAAATCAGTGGGTGTGACTTGTGAGCATAATGATTAAGACTTAAGTTAAGAGTTAAGCCAAAGTTAAGAGTTAAGACTAGTAATCATGGACAATTTAAAAAAAAAATAGAACAAATAAAAACGACTATACATTAAGATAACGTCATCTTACCAAGAAAAAAAAAACCCCATCAACCCAAAACGACGCCGCATCATTTCTAATCTGGCACATCCACCACCACCATCACACTGGAAGAACTCATTAAAAAAAATTATTATTAAAATATTGGAATTTCTTTCTCTTTTTTTTTTTTTGTTTAGAAACATGAAATATTGGACCTAAGTTCAAATGCTACCTAACCAATTGGTGTATTACTTGGCCTAATAATAAATAATAATTCTGCTTACACAAAAACCAATTTTTTGTGTTAGGACTTAGGTTCAGATCTTGCATAGATTAAAAATTAAATTGGTGTGTTGGGACATGGGTTCGACTCTTGCTAACGTCCAAATTAGTGGGTATGACTTGTAAGCATAACGATTAAGACTTAAGTTAAGAGTTAGGCCAAATGTAAGAGTTAAGACCAGTGATCAAGAATAAAATAAATAAATAGAACAAATAAAACAACTGTACATTAAGACGACATCGTCTCACCTAGAAAAAAAACCTCATCAACCTTAAACGACATCACATCATTTCTAATCTAGCACACCCACTACCACCATCACTCTAGAAAAACTCATAATTCTTTCTTTCCTAAATCTTCCCAAGACTCTTCTCCACTCAAACCCTAGAGAAAGAAAGAGAGAATCTCAATGAGTTAGTCATGGAAATGAAGCACCTCCTATCGCTATCTAGCCGGTATCACAAGGCTATAACATTAGCTCTATCCA
Source organism: Lithocarpus polystachyus (assembly GCA_033629205.1). Taxonomy (NCBI): domain Eukaryota; kingdom Viridiplantae; phylum Streptophyta; class Magnoliopsida; order Fagales; family Fagaceae; genus Lithocarpus; species Lithocarpus polystachyus. The sequence goes on from CM066163.1 coordinate 71,516,317, forward strand.
GACTTTTCGGTCATCCTCATCCTCACCCGCAATCGCCACGCCTTCATCATCTCCAACCACTTCCCCTCCTCCACCATCTACCATGATCTACAATCACTTAGCCAAAGCCTAGATCAAGCATCTTGACAACCCAGACCCCGGGTTTCTCAAATATGGGTCACCCCACCCAGAACTAACGGACAACACTCAGATCCTTTCGGCTCTAGAGGCTCGCATAACCACCTTGCCTAATGGCTTCTGTCTCGCCACGGAATCAAACCTGGCTGCGAAGGCCGCCACCTTCGAGGTCTGGATGGATACTGGGTCGAGATTCAAGACCAATGAGACCAACAACACATTTCTTGGAGCATATGATATTCAATGGAATGGAGAAGTGGACCACGAGGCAGTTGTAAGAGAAGATTGAGAATATGGGAGGCTATCTCAATGCCTACATGTCAAGAGAGCAAACTACGTACTATGCTGGAGTTATGGATAAGGACGTGCCTCGGGCGCTTGATATCTTGGCCAATATCTTGCAGAATTTGAAGTTTGATGATAACCACATTAACCACGAGCGCAATGTGATTCTTAGGGAAATGGAGGAGGTAATATTGCTAGGGATACCAAGTTGTTTCCTTTCCTTTGTTAAATGACCTATGCCAATGATTAAGACTTAAGTTAAGAGTTAGGCCAAAATTAAAAGTTAATACTAGTGATCATGGATAAAATAAATAAATAAAACAGAACAAATAAAAACAACTATACATTAAGACGGCATCATCTCACCAAAAATAAAAACATCAACCCAAAACGATGTTGCATCATTTTTAATTTGGCACACCCACCACCACCATCCCAAATCTTCACACAAGACTCTTCTCCAGCTCAGGAATACTTTGGTACGCCTGTAAGACAATACAAGTATGTCATCGGGGTAGAGTTGATAGGAAATAGAAACAGGAGCAAAAAATTAAACAATACATACCAGTACAACCTCCCTCTTCGCCCCTAATACCAGGGCATCATCTTCCCATTGCATCCAGTTTTGCATATCCCCAAGAAGGAGTAAATAGTTAGCCACGTAGCATCCTTGGCCCTCATTCCACGGCCTTACTTTCTCAATTATAGATAAGGGCTCACCATTAAGAAAGAAGACCCGCACATATGGCTCGATGGGGCACCAACACCTCCCAATTCACCTGAGGTGGAGGAAAGGGTCCCCACAGTTGGGGCAAGACCTTCAGCTGTAGAGGTTTCGGAATCTGGTATCTCTCTCCTCATACGTTTCCCCCTACCTTGTGCTTCTTGGGTCAGAGCAATGAGAATGAGTGGAGGCTGAGCAATCAGGGTCCAGACTTGGGCAGACGGGGTCCTCCTAACACCTCGGCAAGACCTACATTACGTCTTTGGAAAGACATGTTGAGGGGAATGCCTTCGATGAGGGCTACTTCTTCGGCAGCTGGTTCTTTGGATGGTACGATCCTCAAGTCGCTCCTTCTTCTTCTTGTCAATTCAACAGTCGAAATGGCAATGGTCACACTGAGGTCAGCTAGAGTGAATGGTGGAGGAGTGTGTTGTTGGCGTAGTGGCGGAGTCACATTGGGGCTAGGGGTGATTTTACTTACTAAAGCCAAAAATTATAATAAAATCTACTTACTAGCCTCCCTGCAATTTTGAGAAAGAAAAATATACTACTAATTTAATCCCTCTATAAATTTATTTTAAACTCCTCAAATTTTAGAATTGATACATAAAAATCCAAAAAATCAAAATCAATACAAAGAACCCAAAAACAAAACTGTTATCTGGGCCCTAGCCCCTCCAAAGTCCAAATACAAATAAAAGTAATAATTTTTACCAATTTCCAAATGAGCAATATCACCAAAATAATAAAAACCCCAAAAAAAATCTCTTCTAGATCATTAATTAGAAGTAGAACTCCTAGCTCCGCCCAGCTAGACCGATATCTCCCTCTGACCTCTGTGTAGAAGTAGAAGTAGAACTCTATTGAATATTGATTCCATGCGTTTGTGAAGCAGCTACGTTGCGTTTTTTTTTTTTTTTTTTTTTAGCTGGTCACATGGCACTGTTCATGGACCAGGTAAGTGATAAAAACATGTGAATAGTAATTTGTAACAATAAAAAATAGGCTAAAATCCAAAATTGACCCTCTAAGTTTCACCTTTTGTCATTTCAGTTCTCTAAATTTCAAATTTTGTCAATTTAGTCCTCTGTTACCTTTTTGTTAAGTTTGCCGTTTACTAAACCAAAACAACGCCGTTTTGGATGAATTTTTTTAATATTTTAATTTAGTTTTATTGAAAACTTTAATTTAAAAAAAAAACTAAGGATTTGTTAATGGCAATTCAACAACAGCCTTCTTAATCTCCTAAATCTGTGCATCCAAACCACCAGTATCTGCATACGATTCCATGGGAGCTTTCTCAACTTTCATCACATAGGATCAACCTCATCTTGCAACAACCCCAGAACATAAAGCACCTTGTTATGCATTAATATTGCACAACAAGGCTCCAGCTGATCCTTATCCATAAAAGACAAAATCCCCACATATTATTTCGACCCCAACGACTATGAAACAATCATATGATTCTCATCTATGAGTTCTTCCAGATTTCCAACACTCATAGGTGAGCCTTTGAGATCATTGACTTTAGATTTGTCTTCCTCGGCTTTTTCCTTTTAGGGTTTGTGTCTTTCTTGGTTACTCACTAACTCTTCCTTCATTAACAGATAGTCTTTGCCACGCTCGAGCTTTAGGAGTCAGAGACGGCACTTTGTGTGTGGAGTAACACTTGGAAGTCAAGAATCAGCATTTAGGCCTTTCTGTTTTTGTTGTTTGCGACTCACTCGAGCTTGTGGCGCTACTGGCTCGAATTTCTTCTCCTTCTTGTTGGATCCATTGGGTTTTCGATCACCCAGTAAGCCTTGCCGATTAAGACCGCTCGGAGTTACTTGACCCATTAGGTTGATTTGATTGTCTCAGAGATAGAGAAGCTAGATAGCGTTGTTGTACGTCGTTCCCTTAGTTTCTTTCTTTCTCTTCTTTTTTTCTTTTTTTTTTTTTGTAATTAACATTTTTCAGTAAAGTTCAATTAAGAAATTAAAAAATAATCATCCAAAACAGCATCGTTTTGGTTTAGTAAACGGCAGCACTTAACAGAAAAGTGACAGAGGACTGAATTAACAAAATTTAAAACTTAAAAGACTGAAATGACAATACTAAAACTTAGAGGATTGAAATGACAAAATGTGAAACTTAGAGGGCCAGTTTTGAATTTTAACCTAAAAAATACTTTGCTACAATATTTCAGCAATAAATTTTCAGTTTTCAGCAAAATAAGTGGTATCCAAACGCAACGCACACTTGTCTCTCTTTTCGTGTAACATGTTTGCTCATCATGACTTGATATCTATGGCAATGGTGTCCAGCTTCTAGGCACTTTAAGCTTTATTATTATTTTTTAATCTAAAAAGTTGTTATAGAATTTTATTCTTGATTTAATTTTTTGATAGAATATTTCTTTTAATTGAGATTTGGAAATAGTGATTTGTGATTGTTTCGTACTTTGATAACAGTGGCATGACCTAGTTTATGTGATTGTCTCCTAGTTACGTGTTTATATAAAAAAAATTAAAACATCATGTAGAAATTATTATTTTTGTCACAATTATACATGTGATAGATTTTAATTAGTGAAGAAAAAGTGATAAATTTATATAAAAAGTGATAGACAGTTAATTATAGTTTATTATGTAATTACTCGTGTATATTTTGTCCACTAATGATAGCTAATAACAATCTGTCACTTAAAATTTGTTTTAAAAGTATTATTAACATAACATTTCTTTTATATATATATATATATTGTTATATACTTATTTTGTTGTTTATTATATAGCTACATTAAAAAAAGAAAGAAAAAAAGTAGCATATGTGATTATTATACGGAAGTATTGAGGAAAATATAAGTTCAATTCAATTGTTTAGTTTTATTTGATTGCATACACTTTTACACTGTAATGTTTACATTTGTTGTTAAAAATTAATTTATTAGTATCACAGAAGACTATATACCTTGCAATATCTCACTTGTATTGTTTGAATCCCACCCAAATATGAAACCTAAACAATTTGTGCCATACTATACGTAAGAGAAATACCATATACCACCTCTGAAAGAAGGTATAGCACAACTTTAACTTGGCCCCCCTAGACTCGTTGTTAATAGTTTGGGTGTACGTAGATTGGGGACCAAAGTAATATGTTGAGATCGATGGCGTTGATCAAATTCTTATTCTTCTTGAAAGCACCGTCAACTACAAAAGAGGGTAGCAACACACACACACACATATGAATAATAGCAGCAGTTTTCTAAAAATAACTATTGCCTAACTCCTACAAACATGCTCTACCCTAAGAGATAGGGTAAGGGAGTTCGTCAGGGTGCTAGTTCCCTGTGATTATGAGGAAATCCCCCACTATTTCCTTGTCGGAATCAGGGAGGCATGAGACTAGCCTCACTTCCCCTTGTTGAAATTTGAAATAGTAGCCCGTGGTGGAGTTGGCTTGGCAACTGTACACCTAGTTGATATCGTGCTCAGAGAGATTAAGGCTAAGCCTCTTATTTTGCTTGGCTACACTACTTATTACCCTAAAAATGTTTGGAGTATATTGATCAGGACATGGCTTAAAGTGCCTAAGGAAATTGGTCATTAGCTTCCCTAAAAGGATCCTAAACCCACCCTCTTTGAACGCAACCAAAGGTATGATCATGGTTTCAATCCTTCTCCTAATGTTTACATCATCCTCATGGCAATAACTCACCCCAACATTGTCGGGGATATCATATTGCACCTTAATGTAGCTAACCTCTTTGCGGTATCAACTAGAGATCTAAATTTACCCATGGCACCATAAAAAATGTGGGAAAGCAAAAAGAAAAATTGGAAAGTCAAGAGATTGAGGATGGAGCATACTTAGGCAAAAAGAAACTTGAGCTTAGCACCTTAGGAAGAAGGATTTCTCTATAAAAGCAGGTGAGAAGTAGAAATCTTGAAGTTGGCCCATGACCCCTCTATTTATAAGCTTTTAATGAACAGAAAACGGGCTTTGCCCCTTTGGTTCCCACTCCTTACCAAAACCCTAAGTTAAAATCCCACCGTCCATCTAGCTGCATGTCAATCCTTGGAATTCAGAACAAGGGGTTCTGTCTTAAACATTAAATGCAAAGCTGCCTCTAGTCTCGTTAATGTTAGTTAATGATGCGCCCACACCTCGAGCCACGATCTCCGGTTCGGCTTTAATGAAGAGAAGATCATGGAAAGCTATTGTGGGGGGTGCATTATCACCATACGGACTACAAACCGAAGAGGTATACTTAGAGGTAAGGGGTGTGACCCAAATCTCAAAATCACAGGCCCAAATCCGAGAAAGAGTAAAGTGGCTTAACCCATATGCCAAGAGCATGAGACAATCCAAGAACCTCGTACTCGAGGAAGGCTTCAATAGAATTGCCAAGGACGACACCTCGACCTAGAATCTTTGACAAGGATATGGTGGGAAAGACACAAAGCCCAAAGCAGCAGTAACCTCCGCATTTATTAGATGTTCCTACCTAATGTCAGTCGCATTAAATGATGAATAACTGGTCTGAATAGTAGAGACCCCTCAAAAGTCTCTCTTCATGATCAAAGAATGGTAGGAGAAGTGTCTGATGAGACAAGTATCTTCTGTCATTCAGCCATAAAATGCACATCTGGAAAGGAGCTGGATAAGGGAGGAGTTAGCCCACAAAGGATGGGGATCCAGAAAAATTGAGAAGAAGAAGGAGAGAGAAAGAGTGAGAAATACACCTTGTAACAGTCTCAATTTCACGCTTTGTACCTTGGGAAGAGTTTTCTTTTCAATTAGATTCATTTTGTTTCTCTATCTTATCCTTCAATTAACTGTCCAACTTTCCCATTATGGATTATCCATACCTTCTCTATAAATTAGTTGTGTTGATAAATGATATTTTGGTTTTGTCCATTCAATTGTGTTTTTGGCATCCACAATTATTTTTTTCAATACTATCAACTAAATAGATATAATATATTCTGTAGGGGGAAAAGGCCCAATACCAGATAATGGGCCACGGGCCTGTCCCAAGAGGCCGCTGGTCCGAGGACACCCTGTTATGAAAGAAGTACCTGGCCTTACTCCCCTTTGACGTACAAACTACGCGAAGGAGGAAAGGACTTGTCCGAGGAGAACTTGCTGCTTGGATAATCAGAGGAACGACCCAGGCGAATACTCCAGCACCGGCCCTGGTATTTCCGAGGAATCCCCTAATGCTTATAGACCATAAGGGGCAGGTGGCAACAAGAAGATATTTTATAAAAGGCTGCTGCAACCGTATTTATGACCCTGCAGCTAACATCATGGCCGCATTAATGAAGAATAGACGTCTGAACAGTGACCCTGATGGGACAAGTATCCAAAGGGAACCATTTACTGGCACGTGAGGGGAATTGACGTATAAATAGAGCTGGAAGCAAGGGAAGAAGGGGGATTGAAGATTCTGGAGAAAAGAGAGAGAAGAGAAGAGAAAGAGAAGAAAGAACTAAGAGAAACCTTCAAGAATCAGCTAAGTCTTACTCCTCGAACGGGTCCGAGCAGACCTCGGCACTTCCTCAGCACTTCGTCTACATTAGATTGGTCACAACCATACTTAGGCCGGAAGCAAGCCCATCCTCAACCTTGTTAGTTCAGCCCACTCTCTTACAAATTCTATTGTGAGGGTACTTTTTGCTTACTGGGCCAGAGTCCATCTCCCCTGTAGGCCCCATTTGTAATTTGTGCCCCTACAATTGGCGCCGTCTGTGGGGACTAACGGTGACGTTGATGAGCTGAAAGCTTGAACTATGGTGGGATCAGGTCCTAACAGGGCGGAGTCAGATGATTCCCAGCGTCTTGATCACTTTTCACGACTCGAGCGTGAAAGAGACCGCGAAGGAAGTGTGCACAGAAGTCGCACAGGAAAGAGCCAACATTGGGAAAAAGGTAAAGAATCCCGCAAAGATACAACAAAGAGCATGCAACGGGAGATTGATCGCCTGAAAAGGAAACTGCGCCATGCACGGAGAAGGCGCAGTCCATCTAGCTACCCGTCTATCACGGATGACTCCTCTGATGATAGCAACGACAGTAGCTACAGACACCGCTCCAGGACGCCCCCAAGTGAGGCTTACTCCTACGAGAAAGAACATCACCACGACCGCAGGAGCAGAAATACCTCCTCACGGGGCAAAGGAAGCGATGCGATGAATAGGGCACTCAACCAGATCTCCAGGTCACCCTTCACGCGCAGCATCGAAGGAGGGAGCCTCCATCGACGTTTCACTCAACCCACCTTCACCGCGTACGATGGGAAGACTGACTTCAATCAGAAAATGGCTGTCTACTCTCGGAATGAGACTCTCATGTGCAAAGTGTTCCCCTCCAGTCTGGGACCTGTAGCCATGAGATGGTTTGACGGCCTCGCGGCTGACTCCATTGGGTCCTTCCGGGAGCTTACTAGGGCTTTCTGCTCTCGGTTTGTTACGAACACAAGGGTCCCTCGGCCACTAGACTCCCTGCTGTCCATGTCTATGCAAGAGGGGGAGACATTGAAAACGTACTCGGACAGGTACTGGGAGATGTTTAACGAGATTGAAGGCAGCTTCGATGACGTGGCTGTAAGAACCTTCAAGGTCGGCTTACCAACCGAGCACGATCTGAGGAAGTCGTTAACTAGGAAGCCAGTAAGGAGTGTGCACCAGCTAATGGACCGCATTGACGAGTATAAGCGGGTCGAGGAGGACCAGCTACTTGGAAAGGGAAAGGCTAAGGTTATCCCTCAGGAGAAGAGGGATTTCAGGTCCGACCGGTACAGCAACAGCAGGCCGCGGACAGACTACAGTGTGCAATCCGGGTCTGCTGTGTCACAGGTTATTCATGCCGTGTTCCGAGAGCCAATCCACCAGATTCTGGAAAAAATTCAGAACGAGCCATACTTCAGGTGGCCAAACAAACTGGGCGGAGATCCCACGAAGCGCAATCAGAGTCTTCATTGCCAGTACCACCAGGAGCGAGGGCATACCACCGAGGACTGCAGAACTCTGAAGAGCCACCTGGAACAGCTTGCAAGGGAAGGAAGGCTGGAACAGTTAATCTATCGGCCAAATAACCAAGGAAACCACATCAGGCTAGGGGCTTCAGAGACCACCTCATCAAGGCCCCCGCTGGGCACGATTAACGTGATCTTCGTGGCCCCCGGGAGAACTGGATCCTGCCCTTCCAGGGTAATGTCTATTTCTACAGCGTCCGCCGAGGACACAAACCAGGAGCCGAAAGGGCAAGGATGGAAGCCCGACCAGTCTTAAGCTTCTCGGACGAAGATAAACAGGGGACAATCCAACCCCATGACGACGCTCTGGTCATCACCCTTAGAATAGGGGGGTACGATGTGAAAAGGGTGATGGTTGATCAAGGGAGTGGGGCTGAGATCATGTATCCGGACCTGTACAAAGGACTGGGCCTACGGCCTGAAGACCTTACAGCGTATGAATCGCCCTTGGTCAGCTTCGACGGAAAGACCGTCATCCCCAAAGGCCAGATTAGGCTACCCGTACAAGCAGGGTCCGAAGTGATCGAGGTGGACTTCATCGTTGTAGATGCGTACTCTCCCTACACGGCTATCTTGGCCAGACCATGACTCCACGCCCTGGGGGCTGTTTCATCAACCTTGCACCTGAAGGTTAAGTTCCCGTCCGGAGGACGAGTGGAAGAGATCGTAGGAAGCCAACCAATGGCAAGGCAATGCCTCATAGCCGCCATTTCACATCGGCCCAATACCGAGCCAGCAGCCACCTCGGTCGGAGGGTTGTAGCAATTCTATACCGCACTTTTGGAATGTATATAACCTAAAAAGGTATTATTATTAATGAAAGTGTCCATTCTTGCATTTATTTCAACTATATTACTTGTTACCTAAAGTGCTAAACAAAACCTTGGTCCTGTCTGGCTCCTCGGACCACAGACCTTGGGTAAATTAGCACCCCTGAGTATTAAACAGAACATTGGTCGTGCCTGGTCCCTCAGACCACACACATTGGGTAAATTAATACTAAGTGTTAAGAAGAGCCTTAGCTACGTCGGGTCCACGAACTCTCTGCTAAGCATTCTCTTAGCTACGTCGGGTCCTCAGACTCTCTGCTAAGAAGAGCCTTAGCTACGTCGGGTCCACGGATTCTCTGCTAAGCATTCCCTTAGCTACGTCGGGTCCTCGGACTCTCTGCTAAGAAGAGCCTTAGCTACGTCGGGTCCTCGGACTCTCTGCTAAGAAGAGCCTTAGCTACGTCGGGTCCACGGACTTTCTGCTAAGCATTCCCTTAGCTACGTCGGGTCCTCGGACTCTCTGCTAAGAAGAGCCTTAGCTACGTCGGGTCCACGAACTCTTTGCTAAGCATTCCCTTAGCTACGTCGGGTCCTCGGACTCTCTGCTAAGAAGAGCCTTAACTACGTCGGGTCCACAGACTCTCTGCTAAGCATTCCCTTAGCTACGTCGGGTCCTCGGACTCTCTGCTAAGAAGAGCCTTAGCTACGTCGGGTCCTCAGACTCTCTGCTAAGAAGAGCCTTAGCTACGTCGGGTCCACGGACTCTCTACTAAGCATTCCCTTAGCTACGTCGGGTCCTCGGACTCTCTGCTAAGAAGAGTCTTCGCTACGCCGGGTCCCTCAGGCCCTCTGCTAAGTGTTAAACAGAACCTTGGTCATGCCTGGTCCCTCGGATCACATACCTTGAGTAAATCAGCACTCCTCGAACGGACCCGACACCTCGGATCGCTGCCAACGGTCCAAACCGAGCACGTTCACAATACTGAGCTTGGGGGCGCCTCCGCGTGGATAAGTGGAGAAGCTTAAATGGGTCCTACCCCTAGGGAAATCAAAATTCCACCTCTCTCCTCGAATAAGAGGGAAAGCTGAAATTTTGAGGGGCTATTGTAGGTGGAAAAGGCCCAATACCAGATAATGGGCCACGGGCCTGTCCTAGGAGGCCGCTGGTCTGAGGACACCCCGTTATGAAAAAAGTACCTGGCCTTACTCCCCTTTGACGTACAAACTACGTGAAGGAGGAAAGGACTTGTCCGATGAGAACTTGCTGCTCGGATAATCAGAGGAACGACCCAGGCGAATACTCCAGCACCGGCCCTGGTATTTCCGAGGAATCCCCTAACGCTTATAGACCATAAGGGGCAGGTGGCAACAAGAAGATATTTTATAAAAGGCTGCTGCAACCGCATTTATGACCCTACAGCTAACATCATGGCCGCATTAATGAAGAATAGACGTCTGAACAGTGACCCTGATGGAACAAGTATCCAAAGGGAACCACTTACTAGCACGTGAGGGGAATTGACGTATAAATAGAGCTGGAAGCAAGGGAAGAAGGGGGATTGAAGATTCTGGAGAAAAGAGAGAGAAGAGAAGAGAAAGAGAAGAAAGAACTAAGAGAAACCTTCAAGAATCAGCTAAGTCTTACTCCTCGGACGGGTCCGAGCAGACCTCGGCACTTCCTCAGCACTTCGTCTACATTAGATTGGTCACAACCATACTTAGGCCGGAAGCAAGCCCATCCTCAACCTTGTTAGTTCAGCCCACTCTCTTACAAATTCTATTGTGAGGGTACTTTTTGCTTACTGGGCCAGAGTCCATCTCCCCTGTAGGCCCCATTTGTAATTTGTGCCCCTACATATTCCATTTGAAGGGACATTCTTACATTTTGGGGCCTTAGGCCTAATGGTTTAGCCACCTAATAACTTTGGATTTAGCCTTTTCACACTCAAAGTAAAGCTAATAATAATTAATATAGAAAAAATAGATTATAAGAATTAATATATCACCAATTACAATTTTATTATATTTTTAAAATCTATTAATCATATTAGAACATTCACAGCAAGGTTGCTAAAAATATAGATTTTAGTCGCTCAAAATACAACTTTATCTATTTTAATACTCCACTTTATAATACACTCAGCATCAAAAGTTTTATTTTAACATTTAACACATTAAAATAATATAAACAACACAAAAAAATGATATATCCAACACAATAAACAACAACCACAACTATCAACATATTAAAATACTATTTTTTTTAAAACCACAAATTAAAAAATTAGTTTTTGTTTTGAGTTTTAATAGCAGCTCACTGTAGCTCAAACTCAAATTTTTTTAACTTTGCCTTCTTTGTTGTAGAATACATTTTTAGGGTATTGGTTGCTGAATTGACTTTTTAGTCAATTTAGCAATCTTATTGAGGATGCTTTTATTTTGTGAACATTATATAGTCAAATTTGTAATATTCTTATAATATGAAATTCACAAATTAATATGCCATCCATCACAATTTTATTATAATTTTTATGTGAAATTCTATGGAGTAAGATTTGTAATAATTTTTAACATTTTTTGTTTTATTTTGCTTTTTTTTTTTCTATAATATAATATTAACAAAAATATCTTTACAATGTTTTTATTTTAAATCACTAAAATGTCCTTGCCTCTAATATGTATTTTATTTAAATTCTTGTTAGAGCTTCACTACACTTAAACTTTGAGTTATTCTAGGACCACAAATTTAGTCACACTATTTTCTACAATTATCTTATGTGTCAGAGTGTTATTGACTGTTTGTCGTTTTCACATAAACTCATCATTTTTTCTCCACCATCCATAATCAGCCATGGGATAATCGATAGTTGTGACAAAAATTTTGGCTAAATTTATGGGTTTAGAATTATAGTATTTTAGTCTAATGATAAAAAATAATTATTTACAATAGGGGATAATTACACTCCCCTCACTTGAAGTTTGGGGGAATGACACTCCACTTTAAACCTGAAGAGAGAAAACACTCCGCTTCTTTGAGCTTTGAAGAAATTAACACTCCCCCAACTCCCTCCTTTTTTTTTTTTTTATATTAGTAATGAAATATTCTATATTTCTATCAGAAGCTTTTTACAAAAGTTTAATCATGGTTAGGGGAAAAAAAACTAATACCTTTACAATAAAAATGCAAAATTTATCAAGTACCAAAACACTTGTAATAACAAATCTCTTCATAACCCGTTAAAATAAGAATAAAATAAAAAGCAAAATTTATACTTAATATTTTAAAATGCACTTCAAATAAAGATTTAAAATAATAAAATTTAAAATACACTTGTAAGGACACAAATTTTACGGTGGTTGGGCTGGCTAACAGGATGGCTGGAGGCCCAGAATATATTTAATACCCCAACAATGCATTTGTAAAGAGAATGGGTTGAAGATTATTGGATTGGACACGCATGGGTTGAAAGCCCAAATAGGGTAGTGAACAGATGTGTATTAATAAGATAGTCAAGGGTTACAATACTCTTTTCAACACTGTCCGAGGAGAATATCAGTACAAGTATTGTTAGAACTTCTTCTCTCTATCTCTTTCTTTTTCTTTTCTCCCTCCTCCCTTCTAGTTCTCTTTTTTTCTATTTATATGCCCTCTCCCCTGCATGTGCCCTTTTTTCTTTATTCTTATCCCATCCGCCCCTTTCTCGAGCCTTCCTGGGGCAGCTGTAAAGGAGGAGGTCACTGTTCAGGAGTCTTTTCTCATTAATGCGGCCATGATGTTAGCTGCAGGGTCATAAATGCGGTGGCAGCAGCCTTTTTGCTTACATCTGATTTCCGCCATCTGTCTTTACGGTTAACACAGAGCGAGGGGTTCTCTAGAAGAGATAAGATTGAGACTGGTGCACTGATCTGGGACGCCTTTTTAATAGTCCGAGCAGAGGGCCTCCTCGGACAAGGCTTTCTCCTACGGGATTCACACCTCGGAATCGGGTTAGGCCGAGCAAATGCTTCATGAGGTGTAGTCTTCAAAGGTGTAGGTCTCCTCGGACAGGCCCACGGCCCAGGATCTGATGTTGGGCCCTTTGCCCCCACAATAGCCCCTCAAAGTTCCAGTGTTCTCCTTTTATCCGAGGAGAAAGGTGGGACTTTGATTTCAACAAGGCTGAAACCCATCAAGCGCTCCAACAAATCCACGTGGACGTGACGTTTCGCGAGACTTCCACTTTCCAAAGACGCTTTGGAAGTTGTAGCGCATCCTTTATTACTCTGGGTGGCGCTCTGTCCCCTCGATCAACGGCTGGAGGTAGATCGTACGGCTGGGATTTTCCTATGAAAATTTGAGCGGGATAGATCCCACCACTTTCGCATGCTATATATATAAAAAGGCCGTGAGAAGGTGGGTTTCTTCACTTTGCATTCGTTTAAGCATCCAACACTCCAATACATCCTACCGGCACTCGTTACATCATTTTAGTCATTCCGAGGAGACTTTTATAAAGATTCCTAGGTTTCTAAGAGATTTTCGAACTTACGATACCATCCTCCTTCGTAAGTATTCTCTTCTTTAGTCAATCCATCTTGGTTGAGTACCTCGGCCTTCTTCTTCCTTCTTTCCATCTTCGCCTTTAGGGGAGTTTCTTAACAAACCTTTACCCTTAGATTTCGATATGGGTAGGTTCAAGAACTTAGTTGATACCCCCGTAGCCATAGAGCGTTTTAAGGCGAAGTATAATATTCCCGAGGGGGTTAGCCTCTGTTACTGTTCACCGGAGGACATTTTAGTTTCCAGGAGGACCAGGGAGGTGGTCATCCCTATGATTGCCTTCCTAGAAGGGGGAATGTCCATTCCTATGGGCGACGTCACTAGGGAATACCTTAGGAACCATAGATTGTGTCCACACCAATATGCTGCCAATGTGTTTAGGATTTTGGGGTATGTGGACGCCCTTAATGAAATGATGGGCCTAAGACTCACCTGGCATGACGTCGTACACATGTACGAATGTCATTTCCTGAAGGAGGGGGGATACTACTTGAAGTCCCGATCTCCGGTAGTAAAAATGATATCGTCCCAAAATCCAACAAAGGCATGAAGGACGATTACGTCATCGTCTCGGGGGCGTGGCATGACGGCCACCATTGTCCGACCACTGAGGGGGAGCCAGGTGGGGTACTTTGGGATTAGATTAAGACAATTATAGGGCTTGCAGTTCAGATTTGATTTTATTTTACTGTATATGCATTTAGCCCCGGAAGTGTGACGACTGACTTCGTGTTTTTTTTTTCTTTTTGATTGTCATTACAGACAGACGATTCGTCTCTCCCAACCTCAATTTCGTGAACGTGCACGGGTTGAATTACTTGCTGCGCTCGGAGGTATTCCCCCATACGGACGGCCAGCTACGTGCCGCTCACTTGATATTGGACTTCACTCCAATATCTGATAGCTTCCAAGACGTCGGGGACTCTATCCGAGCAGGGGACAAGAGGATTCATTGGATAGACGTTTCTCGGCAAGGATTTTTGGCAAGCAAAGATCTTCCCCCGATCCCTTGGCCGCTTCAACAAGTCGCTCCCCAAGAAGTTGCACAAAGGGAAAACTCCACTTCAACTCTACCATCGTTGGGGGCGGAGATAGACCAATTCCATTTCGAAGGGGAGGAAGAAGTACAAACCGAACCTCTCGGCACTCAACATTCTGAAACCTCCGAAGACATAGAAGAGATGTCTTTACAGCCGAGGAGGGGATTGAAGGCCTTGATAGCAGGGCGGAACGAGGGGGCATCCTCCAAGGAGGCCCCTAAAGAGAAGGAGACTGACAAGCTCCCTCCTCTGCCTCCACCCTCCACTACAACCGGTCTTCTTCCTATTCCTGATTTGAAGAGGAAGAAGAAAGTTGTAGATCTGGACGCCGAGGAAGGCGAGGTGTCTCCTCGGCAGCAAAGAGGGGGGAAGCAACAAAGGAAGGAAGATAGGAGGGCCTCACCGACAAGGCCCCGAAGTGATCCCCATTCCCGGGAGGTTCAGCAGCCACAAGTCTGGTCTCCTCGGCTGGACCTGGATGGGGCTCCGATCACCGTTAACGCGTCCATACGGGAGTTCCAGAGTGGCCACTCAGGATACATCGCTGAGGCCCTGGAACGTCCCTTGCTTCTCCCTCGGTACATGGACACAGTGAGGGCCTGGAGGCAGGCCGACCTCTTTTTGTCCATGAAGAGGGACTTAGCCATGGTAAGTCCATGATCTCTATTGTATATATAAGGTTTGTTCATGTCTAAGTTATACATTTCCATTATCTTTGTGATGGTATAATTTGGTGTTTCTTGTTTTGCAGCTTACTCAGAAGTCTATGTCGCTGAGGATTGGGTCAGGGACGCCCGCAACCTGGCCAGGGCCGAGACCCAATCCCGCAAGGAAGTGGAGAAGACCTTGGGGGAGCTGAAGCATCAAAAACTCAGGCTGTCCAACAAGCTAATAAAGGAAGAAAGGGAAAGGAGGAGTGCTCAGGCTGGGTTGCAGAGCGCCCAAGACCAGGCCGAGGACCAGCGAAAGAAGCTACACATGACCGAGATAGAGCTGGCCACTGCGAGGCAACTGGTTTTGGACCTTCGCACCCGAGCCGAAAAGGCCGAGAGAGCTGAGAAAGAGGTCAAGGCGGCGCTGATGGCGGCAGAGGCCGAGAAGGAGGCTGCGTACCTCCGAGGCATTGAGGAAACTGAGCAGAGGCTTGCAGAGGAGGTAACTGAAGTTTGCAGGGACTACTGCCGATCAACATGGGAGGAGGCTTTAAACGTGGCTGGAGTCCCTGCCGACTCAGAACTTAGGCAGCCGGGGAGGACGTATTTCCACCCGGATCTCGCCTTGGTGCCGGCTGGCCCCTCCTCCTCGTCTCCTCATGCCTCGGAGCAAGTGAGCCAAGCGGTGATTCCACCTGGAGCGGCTCAGGAGGCACAAAAACAGACAGATGCTCCGGGTGCAACGCCGGTGTCCGTGGATCCTGACCGAACCGAGGACGCGGCTCCCTCAGCGACCCTACCAAGCGATGACGGCCACCCCCCTTCCCAGGCCGGGCAAGCTTAGAGTTAGGCTGCTAGGGCACTTTAATTGCTTTTGAGAATAGTTCCAAATTTGTACTTAGTGAGCAGATCAAATATTTAACTATTGTATTTCAAATTTGTGAATCAATGAAAGAATTTTGCCAAACTTCATCTATTTCCAATTTCTGTTTATTTACTTGCGCAAGGTTTATGTCTATGGATAGAAACCCAAAACCCTGGTTTTGACTTAATAAATGATAAGTAATTTAAGCAAGCATAACTAGCTGCCATAACATTGACTCGTTAAATTAAGTAAGAATAAGTGCTTTAAGCGCGCAGCCTGAGTGAATATGGAGAATTGGCCATTTAAATGGTTCAAAGGGCATGATCTGAGAGGACAGACTCGTCTGAGATTTCATACCATCTTTAGAAAAAATGAGTGGAAAGTGACAATTCACCTGAGATGATTGATCCGAGAGCTCAGACCTGACAAGGATTGCGCTTCAACATTTAAGAGCGTTAATTTGCCCAAAGTGTGCGGTCCGAGGGACCAGACACGACCAAGGTTCTGCTCAAGACTTAGTGGTGTTAATTTACCCAAGGTGTGTGGTCCGAGGGACCAGACACGACCAAGGTTCTGTTTAATACCTAGTAGCGTTAATTTACCCAAGGTAGGTGGTCCGAGGAGCCAGGCCTGACCAAGGTTCTGTTTAACACTTAGTGATATTAATTTACCCAAGGTAGGTGGTCCGAGGAGCCAGGCCTGACCAAGGTTCTGTTTAACACTTAGTAGCGTTAATTTACCCAAGGTAGGTGGTCCGAAGAGCCAGGCCTGACCAAGGTTCTGTTTAACACTTAGTGATATTAATTTACCCAAGGTGTGTGGTCCGAGGGACCAGGCACGACCGAGGTTCTGTTTAATACCAAGTAGCGTTAATTTACCCAAGGTAGATGGTCCGAGGAGCCAGGCCTGACCAAGGTTCTGTTTAACACTTAGTAGCGTTAATTTACCCAAGGTAGGTGGTCCGAGGAGCCAGGCCTGACCAAGGTTCTGTTTAACACTTAGTGATATTAATTTACCCAAGGTGTGTGGTCCGAGGGACCAGGCACGACCGAGGTTCTGTTTAATACCAAGTAGCGTTAATTTACCCAAGGTAGGTGGTCCTAGGAGCCAGGCCTGACCAAGGTTCTGTTTAACACTTAGTGATATTAATTTATCCAAGGTGTGTGGTCCGAGGGACCAGGCACGACCGAGGTTCTGTTTAATACCAAGTAGCGTTAATTTACCCAAGGTAGGTGGTCCTAGGAGCCAGGCCTGACCAAGGTTCTGTTTAACACTTAGTAGCGTTAATTTACCCAAGGTAGGTGGTCCGAGGAACCAGGCCTGACCAAGGTTCTGTTTAACACTTAGTAGCGTTAATTTACCCAAGGTAGGTGGTCCGAGGAGCCAGGCCTGATCAAGGTTCTGTTTAACACTTAGTGATATTAATTTACCCAAGGTGTGTGGTCCGAGGGACCAGGCACGACTGAGGTTCTGTTTAATACCAAGTAGCGTTAATTTACCCAAGGTAGGTGGTCCTAGGAGCCAGGCCTGACCAAGGTTCTGTTTAACACTTAGTAGTATGCAGCATAAGAAACTTTAATAAGAGAATTGAAACTTTCATTAGTAGTAATACCTTTTTAGGTTATTTACATTCCAGGGACGCGGTACAGCCCTTTCATCTAAATCTTCTAAATAAAAGGCTCCTATCCCAGCTACTGATAGAATACGGTAGGGGCCTTCCCAGTTAGGTCCCAACTTTCCCCAAGCCGGATTCTTTGCGGTGCCCACGACTTTTCGTAAGACCAAATCCCCCGGCGCTAGTGGTCTTAGTTTGACGTTGGTATCATAACCTTGCTTGAGCTTGTGCTGGTAATAGGCTAGTTGAACTGCAGCGTTTTCCCTGCGCTCGGCGATTAGGTCCAGATTGCTCCTCAACTGCTCGTCATTGTGGGCCGAGGTGAATAAATTGGTTCTAAGTGTGGGGAACCCAGTCTCTATGGGAATGACCGCCTCTGCACCATACGTCAGGGCAAATGGGGTTTCCCCGGTAGATCTCCGAGGAGTGGTCCTGTATGTCCAGAGCACATGCGGTAACTCTTCCACCCATTTTCCTTTGGCGTCGTCCAACCTCTTCTTGAGACCGCTCACTATGACTTTATTAACTGCCTCAGCTTGGCCATTTCCTTGGGGATATGCAGGGGTGGAGTATCTGTTTGTAATGCCTAGTCCACTGCAGAACTTTCTGAACGCTTTACTGTCGAATTGAAGGCCATTGTCCGAGATAAGGGTATGAGGCACCCCGAACCGTATAACGATACTCTTCCACACAAACTTCTGGACATCAACATCCCTGATGTTGGCTAACGGCTCGGCTTCAACCCATTTGGTGAAGTAGTCTGTTGCAACGACCAAATATTTCTTACTTCCGACTGCCTTAGGGAAAGGACCAACAATGTTTAGGCCCCACTGAGCGAAAGGCCAAGGACTTGACAGAGGATTCAAAACTCCTCCCGGTTGATGTATATTGGGGGCAAATCTCTGGCACTGATCACACTTCTTCACGTACGCCTGTGATTCTCTTTGCATGTTCGGCCACCAATACCCCTGAGTTAAGGCCCTGTGTGCTAGGGACCTTCCTCCAGTGTGACTGCCACAAATTCTCTCATGTAGCTCCTCAAGGAGCAACTCTGTGGCATCAGGGTGTACACATAACAGATAGGGTCCGGAAAAAGAACGCTTGTATAGCTTATTGTCCTCTGAGAGCCAGAACCGAGGGGCCTTTCTCCTCACCTTGTCGGCTTCAGTCTTGTCTGCCGGCAAGACATCTTCTCGGAGATAAGACACCATAGGGTCTATCCAACTCGTCCCTACACTGGCCTGATAGATACTAGGCCCTTCAACTACTTCCGAATGCCTCTGTATATCTTCCACCAAGATAAGCCGGGGTAGCCCCTGTGCCGAGGTGGTTGCGAGAGTCGCCAAAGAATCCGCGTGCGTGTTACCACTCCGAGGAACATGTCGCAAATTGAATGACTTGAACCGCGATTGCAGCTGTTTGACCTGCTTCAGGTATTTCTGCATTCTTTCGTCGCGAGCTTCTAATTCTCCTCGAACTTGGCCAACGACCAAAGCTGAGTCCGAGAACACTTCTAGGATGTTACCCCCCATTCTCCTGACCATAGCCACTCCGATCAGCAATGCTTCGTACTCAGCCTCATTATTAGTTGCCGAGAAGTTTAGTCTTAAAGATTTTTCGATGACAACGTCCGCGGGAGATATAAAAACTAGCCCCACTCCTGAACCTCGTTGATTGGCTGCACCGTCCACATATAGTTTCCATGACTCGGAGTCTTGCACAGCGACGAGACCAACTGAATTTTCATCCATGGGCATTGCTCCATTTGTCCCTTCTAACACAGGCTCAGCAAACTCGGCCAACAGGTCGGCTAGTACCTGCCCCTTGATCGAGGTGCGAGGCATGTACTTTATGTCGAAAGCCCCCAGTATGGTACCCCATTTAGCAATCCTTCCCGTGTAATCTGCACTCCTGAGCAGCGACCTGAGCGGAAGCTGGGTAAGGACCACAACCGTATGTGATTGGAAATAATGTGGGAGCTTGCGAGTGGCATGAATTATCGCAAAGATTGCCTTCTCAAGTGGCAGGTAGCGGACCTCGGCCTCATGAAGAGATTTACTCACATAGTAGACAGGCTTCTGGACTCCATTGTCGACTCGGACAAGTACTAGACTCACAGCATGTGTGGCTACTGCAATGTAGGCGAATAGGACCTCGTCCGTTGAAGGGCTAGACATGATTGGTGGCCGAGCTAGGTATTCTTTCAGCTGTTGAAAAGCTAGAATACACTCTTCATTCCACTCGAATCCCTTCCACTTATTAAGCAGCTGGAAGAAAGGCCGACATCTCTCCGCGGATCTGGAGATGAACCGGTTGAGAGCGGCAGTCATCCCAGTCAACTTCTGCACTTCCTTTGGGTTCCGAGGAGGCTACAGACTGTTAATTGCCTTTATTTGATCGGGGTTCACCTCGATTCCCAGATGAGTGACCATATATCCCAGGAACTTCCCTGACCCAACGCCGAAAGAACACTTCGAAGCGTTGAGGAGCAATTTGTGTTTCCTTAAGATCTCAAAGATGCTCCCTAGGTCCCCAATGTGGTCGGGCTCAAGCTTACTTTTGACCACCATGTCATCAATGTAGATCTCAATGCACCTCCCTAGCAGTGGTTCAAACATTTTGGTCATCATTCGCTGGTAAGTGGAGCCTGCGTTCTTTAGACCAAACGGCATCACCTTGTAATGGTAGTTCCCAATGGGAGTCACAAAGGCTGTTTTCTCTTGATCATTTAGGGCCAGAGGGATCTAGTGGTATCCCTGGAAGGCATCCAAGAAGCTCATTCGTGAATGCCCTACGGTTGCATCCACCAATTGATCGATCCGCGGCATAGGGAAAGGGTCCTTTGGACAGGCTCGGTTCAGATCAGTAAAGTCCACGCATACGCGCCATTTCCCATTCTTCTTCTTCACCACCACTGTGTTAGCCAGCCACTCAGGGTAGAACACCTCCCTGATAGCCCCAGCCTGCTTGAGTTTATTCACCTCATCCTTGACAGCGTCAGAATGTTCTCTGGATGAGCGCCGAGGTGGCTGCCTTTTGGGTTGTGCAGCTGGGCTCACATTGAGATGATGACAGATGAACCCGGGATCTACCCCCGGGGCTTCGTAAGAATTCCAGGCGAACACATCCACGTTACTCCTAAGGAAAGACAACAACTCTTCCCTTTCCCGAGGGGGTAGCTGACCCCCAATCTGGAAAATCTTGTCTGGATCTTGTCCGATAACGACTCTCTCCAACTTTTCACATTGCTCCTCGGGCGGATCCTCGGCTCTGGGGGGAAACGGAAACGTTGATTGCTATGAATGCCTGACTGAGGTGGTCATCAACTCGGCATCCTGCTGATGTGAAATGGCAGCTATAAGGCATTGCCTTGCCATAGGCTGGCTTCCTTTTATCTCCTCTACTCGTCCTCCAGACGGGAACTTGACCTTTAGGTGCAACGTCGAAGAAACGGCCCCCAAGGCATGGAGCCAAGGTCTGGCCACGATGGCCGTGTAGGGGGAATATGTATCCACGACGATGAAGTCAACTTCAACTATCTCGGACCCTGCCTGTACAGGCAGCCTAATTTGACCCTTAGGGATGACGGTTTTCCCATCAAAACTGACTAGGGGCGATTCATACGCAGTTAGGTCTTCAAGCCGTAGGCCCAACCCCCTATACAAGTCTGGATACATAATCTTGGCTCCACTCCCTTGGTCGACCATTACCCTCTTCACATCGTACCCTCCTATTCTGAGGGTGATGACTAAGGCGTCGTCGTGGGGTTGTATTGTCCCCACCTTGTCCTCATCTGAGAAGCTTAATGCTGGTCTGGCCTCCATTCTTGCACGTTTCGCCTCTTGATTATCTGCCTCGGCGGACGTCCCTAAGATAGACATCACTCTGGAGGGGCAAGATCCAGTTCTCCCAGGGGCCACGAAGATAACGTTAATCGTGCCCAAAGGGGGCCTTGACGAGGCAGTCGCCGAAGCCCCTGGCCTAACATGATCTCCTTGGTTGTCTGGCCGGTAAACGAACTGCTGCAACTTTCCCTCTCTCGCAAGCTGTTCCAAATGGAATTTCAACGTTCTGCAGTCCTCGGTGGTGTGCCCACGCTCTTGATGATACTGGCAATGAAGGCTCTGGTTACGCCTCAGGGGATCTCCTCCCATCTTGTTCGGCTATTTGAAGTATGGCTCGTTCTGAATTTTCTCTAGAATCTGATGAATGGGCTCTCGGAATATGGTATGAACAGCTTGCGATACAACAAACCCGGACTGCCCACTATAATCTCTCCGCGGCTTGCTATTGTTGTATCGGTCCGTCCTGAAGTCCCTCCTCTCTTGAGGGACAGCCTTTGCCTTTCCCTTTCCAAATATTTGATCCTCTTCGACTCGCTTGTATTCGTCTATGCGATCCATCAGTCGGCGCACGCTCCTCACAGGTTTCTTGGTCAGAGACTTCCTTAGGTCGTGCTCGGCTGGCAAACCGACCTTGAATGTCCTTACAGCGACATCATCGAAACTTCCTTCGATCTCATTAAACATCTCCCAGTACCTGTCTGAGTAGGTCTTTAGCGTCTCTCCTTCGCGCATGGACATGGATAGCAAGGAGTCTAAAGGCCGAGGGACCCTGGTGTTTGTCACGAACCGAGAGCAGAAGGCTCTAGTGAGCGCCTGATAGGATCCAATAGAATTTGCTGTGAGACCATCGAACCATCTCATAGCCGCAGGCCCCAGGCTGGAAGGGAACACTTTGCACATGAGAGTCTCGTTCCGAGAATGGACAGCCATTTTTTGATTAAAATGACTCACATGCTCCACGGGGTCTGTCCGTCCGTTGTATGCGGTGAAGGTAGGTTGAGTGAAACGCCGAGGAAGGCTCCCTCCCTCGATGCTGCGCGTAAAGGGCGACCTTGAAATTTGATTAAGCGCCCTTGTCATGGTATCACTCCCGGTGCCCCTCGAGTACGTATTTCTGCTCCTGCGGTCATGGTGATGCTCTTCCTCGTAGGAGAAAGACTCGCTTGGTGGTGTCCTGGAGCGGCGTCTATAACTATCATCCTCCTCATCACCGTAAGAATCATCCGTGTCAGATGGACTGCTAGACGGACTGCGTCTCCTCTGCGCACGGCGCAACTTCCTCTCGAGATGATCAATTTTGCGTTGCATGGCCTTATGAGTCCGGCCACCACCGTTCCGGCGTTGACTCCTTGCAGTATGGTTCGTATGCACGCTCCCTTCGCGATCCTTCTGGCGCTCGAGGTGCAAAAAATGGTCGATATGCTGAGAATCAGCTGATTCCGCTCTGTCTGATCTAACCATAGTTCAAGCTATAACACACAGGTACAACAGCAATCTTCCCACAGACGGCGCCAATTGTAAGGACACAAATTTTACGGTGGTTGGGCTGGCTAACAGGATGGCTGGAGGCCCAGAATATATTTAATACCCCAACAATGCATTTGTAAAGAGAGTGGGTTGAAGATTATTGGATTGGACACGCATGGGTTGAAAGCCCAAATAGGGTAGTGAACAGATGTGTATTAATAAGATAGTCAAGGGTTACAATACTCTTTTCAACACTGTCCGAGGAGAATATCAGTACAAGTATTGTTAGAACTTCTTCTCTCTATCTCTTTCTTTTTCTTTTCTCCCTCCTCCCTTCTAGTTCTCTTTTTTTCTATTTATATGCCCTCTCCCCTGCATGTGCCCTTTTTTCTTTATTCTTATCCCATCCGCCCCTTTCTCGAGCCTTCCTGGGGCAGCTGTAAAGGAGAAGGTCACTGTTCAGGAGTCTTTTCTCATTAATGCGGCCATGATGTTAGCTGCAGGGTCATAAATGCGGTGGCAGCAGCCTTTTTGCTTACATCTGATTTCCGCCATTTGTCTTTACGGTTAACACAGAGCGAGGGGTTCTCTGGAAGAGATAAGATTGAGACTGGTGCACTGATCTGGGACGCCTTTTTAATAGTCCGAGCAGAGGGCCTCCTCGGACAAGGCTTTCTCCTACGGGATTCACACCTCGGAATCGGGTTAGGCCGGGCAAATGCTTCATGAGGTGTAGTCTTCAAAGGTGTAGGTCTCCTCGGACAGGCCCACGGCCCAGGATCTGATGTTGGACCCTTTGCCCCCACAACACTTGAAATAAATTTTAAGGAGAAAGCTTCCCTTAAAGATACAAAATATTTTTAGCATTAATTTAACAAAATTTGGTCAATCGAATGTCAAAGCAGGAAAAATGTTTTTTCGCTTCAAGTTGGAGGTGGAACGTCATTTCTCCAAACTTCAAGGGAAGGAGTGTAATTACCCATTTACAATATTGGACCTAAAAGTTCAAATGATAGATATACCAAAAATCAATTGGCGTCTCTTAATTCATAGCAACGACAAAGAGCCGTAGACTAACTAAGGGAAAAAAAAACCTTATAAACCCAAAACGACGTCGTACTATTCCTAATCTGGCACGCCATCACTATTGAAAATCTCAAATCTTTCTTCCCAAATCTTAACAAGACTCTTCTCCACTCAAACCCTAGAGAGAGAGAGACAGAGAGACAGAGAGAGAGTCTCAGTGAGTCAGTCATGGCGATGAAGCACCTCTTGTCTCTATCTCGCCGGTCCCACCGGGCGGTAACATCAGCTCTATCCCAGACCGTCCGATCATCCTCAACCTCACCCGCGATTGCCACACCTTCATCAGCTCCAGCCGCCTCCCCTCCTCCGCCAACTGCCATGATCTACGACCGCCTAGCGGAAGCCGTCAAAGCCAAGATCAAGCAGCTCGACAACCCGGACCCCCGGTTCCTCAAATACGGGTCGCCCCACCCGGAGCTAACGGACCACACTCGGATCCTCTCGGCTCCGGAGACCCGCGTAACCACCTTGCCTAACGGGCTCCGCGTCGCCACCGAATCGAACCTGGCTGCGAAGACCGCCACCGTCGGGGTTTGGATCGACGCCGGGTCGAGATTCGAGACCGACGAGACCAACGGCACGGCGCATTTCTTGGAGCATATGATATTCAAGGGGACGGAGAAGCGGACCGCGAGGCAGTTGGAAGAGGAGATCGAGAACATGGGAGGTCATCTCAATGCCTACACTTCAAGAGAGCAGACTACATACTATGCTAGAGTCTTGGACAAGGACGTGCCTCGGGCGCTCGATATCTTGGCCGATATCTTGCAGAATTCGAAGTTTGATGATAACCGCATTAACCGCGAGCGCGACGTTATTCTGAGGGAAATGGAGGAGGTAAAAGGTCTATGCCAATGTTTTGGATATGGGTTTTACAGCAAAAATATCATAACTTAAGTTTTGTTCAATTAAAGATAGATAAATTATGAATCTTGCAATTGCATATTAGTGGGTTTTTGCTTATATATTGTACATGCACGCATTCATATGATTTTGAGTCAAAGTATGGTACATTCAACGGTGAAACTTAGATACAGTTATTTAGGTGTAGTATATTAGGTTTCCTAATTATATTCAAGCATATAAAGATGGATAAAAACTTTTATTTGCATATAACTTGTACATACAAGCACACATGATTTTGAGTTATATAGGTTACTCAATTAAATTCAAACATCAAAAAAGATAATACTGTTTAATTATCCTTGGTAATGATAATACTGCTTGTGTTTCATTGGTCAGTGCAATCACGTGTTTACATTTAACTAGGGAATCTAACGTACAGCACGTGATAAATTGTATCTAAGTTTTTTTTTTTTTTTTTTTTTTGCAATTTCAAATTAGTTTGAAGTGTCTCTCTGCTGTCTTAAAGTAGTGGTATGATGGATGAAAAAGAAAGACTGCTATTGCAGGAGTTGGGGAGCTAAGAGTGTGTTTGGGAAGTGATGAAACCCACAGCTTATTAGAGTTTTTAGCTTATTTTTGCTATAATTCCATGGGTCCCATTGTACTATTCAGCTAGCTTTTTTCTACCAGACTTTTGACAAAAAGTTTTCAGTTTCAGCTAAATAAGCTGTTCTCAAACGGACATTGAATTTTTTGTGTACTATTTAACTGATATTTGGAAGATTAATATCCAATACCTTACTGTAATTTAATTAGTTTGCTAAATGCTAACACAAATTCTGTACATTTAAGGTGTTTGATTACTTGTTAAGATCGTAGTGATCTGGCTGGTGCTTTTTTTCTATATTGCTTCTTATGATTAAAGGTTTTATCTCATGTAACCGTTGCAGGTTGAGGGGCAAACTGAGGAAGTTATTTTCGATCATTTGCACGCGACTGCGTTTCAGTACACTCCTTTGGGTAGAACTATTCTTGGACCTGCTCAAAATATTAAGACAATCACTAAAGATCATCTCCAGAGCTATATACAAGCACACTATACAGCTCCCAGAATGGTATGCAAAAAACGTTTGACTTTCTTCATTAGTTTTCTGCTCATATATAGTGGATCCTTAGGATTGGTGAAGATGTTGTCTTCAGTTTAGTTCTATTGGATTTTGCATTGATATGCAAGGCATGCTTTGGGAAGTTATGCTAATGGGTGTTTTATTTGGGATCTATCAGGTCATTGCTGCTTCTGGAGCTGTGAAGCATGAGGAAATTGTTGAGCAAGTAAAAAAATTGTTCACAAAGTTGTCATCAGATCCCACCACAGCTACTCAGTTAGTTGCAAAAGAACCAGTGGATTTTACTGGTTCCGAGGTGGGGGAGATATATCTTAAGTACACTGTAATCTCTTCTTATTCCCAGTAACAATCATTTCTTTAATATATTAAATTTTATTAATGTTGTAAAAACCAGGTTAGGATAATTGATGATGATATTCCTTTGGCACAATTCGCGGTTGCTTTTAGTGGAGCATCTTGGACAGATCCAGATTCCATTGCTCTGATGGTCATGCAGGCTATGTTGGGTTCATGGAACAAAAGTGCCAGTGGAGGAAAGCACATGGGGTGAGCTCTTTTTGAGAACTAAATACCTATATGGCGCATAGATTTCTAACTTGGGCTACTTGAATTCATCAGCAAAATTTTCCTTGTTAAGCACATGCATTGATAATTTTGATAATCTTTAAACAGTTCTGAGCTTGCACAAAGGGTTGGCATTAACGAAATTGCAGAGAGCATGATGTCCTTTAACACCAACTATAAAGACACTGGTCTATTTGGTGTTTATGCTGTTGCTAAGGTGATGTTTGCTACCCTAGCTTTTAACAGAATATAATATGCATTCGGCTGCCTTTTGAATGCTCATTATTCTCTCTGATGACAAAATGTAGACAAGAAAGTTTAGTGCCTATTGAGTTATTTTAACTTTTTAAACCTTGTAAAGTTTACTAGCTGGCCAGGACTTCTTCAGGCTTCGTCATTAGATTGTTTGTATATTCAACTTTTTTTTTTTTTTGATTCCTCTTTTGTCATATTTCTTGTTTGGGTCTTCTGTTATCAGTGGTTTTCAATTTGTCCCTTGAAATTTTGCTTTCGTTTGTAACAAATATAGTGGCTACTGATGTAAGATTGAATTTGAGGTTGTGATGACTGCTCATCTGGTTGTTTTGTCCCTGGACATGTCTGTGTATGTGTATATGTTGATATTTTAAGTGGTATTTAGAATAGATGCTGCTATTGTCTGTATTCTGTACCTTTCAATCAGCAACTGCAAGTTTGTTGGATAGTCATGTATATATGAGCCTTTCAATTTAAAAAAAAAAAATGCATTGTCACAGATATCTGATTTTTATTATTATTTTTTTTTTTTGGTTTGCTATCTTATTATTTCAGCCGGATTGCTTGGATGATTTAGCATATGCAATAATGTATGAGATAACCAAATTATGTTATCGAGTTTCTGAAGCTGATATAACTCGTGCGCGTAATCAGGTAGCCACCAATTCTTTCATTTTATGTTGGTATAAGATATATATATATATATATATATAAAATCAAAATTGTTTTAGTGAATTTAAATAGTGATTGCTAGCTTTTTTCCATTCTCCGTAGAATGTTTATTCAAACTAATCACTGGTTGCAAGAGGCGCCATTTATTTACGATTGACCACTAAGCACATGTCAGATTGTTATTCTTTTGATTTCCTGATGATGATTGACCATTATGGCACTTGACCAATTTTCCATTATTTTTCCTGATGTTCACAAATAGACTATAGTCTCCCATTGATGTCCTGCTACATGTCAGATTGTTATTCTTTTGTATGCATTTTCAGTTGTATCCTTTTGTTTATCATCCTGTTCCATAAAACTGTATGCTTCTCTTTTCAAAAAACGTGAGAGAAAGGTCAGTTTAATGTGGCATACCTTTGGTCACTCAGTAATAGCTGTCTATATTACTTTGCCATAGGGTAATCATGTAATCCAAACCTCTGTATTTTACTATTTGATGTTCGCACTAAAAGCTAGTGGAATACTGCTCAAAAGGGGAGGAAAAAAATAGTAAAAAATTATCTAATGACAGGTATGATAGCTTTGATCAAGTGTTGTTTAATCCAGTGGTCAACTAAGAGAAAAATACTTTTTCCAGGTTGATAGTGTACATGAAGTAACTAGCAAAGCAAGGCTGGATTTTTGTTTCCTTTTCTTAATCTTTCTACTGTAGACTTCAATATTACACTTGGCCATCTCATAACATGGAACATATGTGCATTTCATGATCATTGTGAAATATTTTAAGTTTATTTGATAATATATTTTTTTATATAAATAATGAATTTTATTAAGACCAAAAAAGAGAGTCATCCAAGATTGGGACAAAACAATCAAGCAAATTTCATACTTGGTAATATTAATTTGAGCCTATTTGGCTTCAACTTTAGCAGCTTTGATTCCTTTTGGAGTGGAATTATTTACTTGAAGTTCACATGATTTAATGGGTTGTATGTTTGAATTGTACAGTTGTAAGGAAGACTAAGAATTGCTGGACAGAAACTACCAAGCAAAACAAATAATAATAATAATAATAATAATAATAATAATAACAGATATTTCCTAAGAGTTAATTTATATTCCTCCACAATATAGTATTATTGATGCTAAAGGTGGTAGGGAGAGTCAAATTCTAGATGTGTGCGCATGAATTTTCAAAATCTCAATTGTCGTTTTGGACCTTTTTATATAGGATCTAATATGTTCAGGTAGTATTCTTAGATATGGTTTTGCAGATCTCACTTAAATGGGGTTAAGAAAGGTCTTGATTATCATGTGTTAATTTGTTTCTGTATAAAAATTTGTTGAGGTTCATGTTCATCCTCTATATAAGTTAGTATACCTATAGCCACTGCTACTTACTGTTATCTTTTGTTGCAGTTAAAATCTTCTCTTCTACTGCACATAGATGGGACAAGTCCTGTAGCTGAAGATATTGGGCGCCAGGTGTGACTCTTTTCTTATTAAAAAATATATGAGAGAAGACAGTTATGCTTTTATGTTTTCGTTGTTGTATTCTAAGCCCAAGGATAATAGGTAATATGGAAACACTGCTAAGCAGAAAGAACTTAACTTTTTTGTGCAGTCTTTGTGTTGTTTAATTTGAACTGAATCATATCATTTGAGGAACTGATTTGACTACTCAGTTGGTCAGTTTAATTTCTTCACTGGGTTCTTCCTTAGTTCAACATGCATCCTGTTTCTTGCTTGATGTATGTTCTCTCAAACCCCAGTTTGGAACATTGATCCCCTATGATTTAGTGGCTTATTAGATAATTTGGAAAGGTGATGTGTGTGACTTCTATATGTTAGTGACCACTGTATATGTCATATATTACTGGAAATCCCCTCTATGCTATACATATAATTGCTAATTATATCTTTGTTGATATGCCAATGCATGCAGCTACTTACGTACGGCCGAAGAATACCATTCGCAGAGTTGTTTGCCAGAATTGATGCTGTTGATGCAAGCACCATCAAACGTGTTGCAAACCGATTTATTTGGGACAAGGTAAGGACTATAACCTACTAACTTACTGGCTAAATCTAAATGCAGAATAATTAATGGTACTCTTTGGCCTGTCCAATGTTCAAATTTTGATTTTGAAGTTGTCTTCATCCATTGTTTGGTTTGGCAGGAAATTGCAATTGCTGCCATGGGGCCCATCCAGAGTTTGCCTGACTACAACTGGTTCAGACGCAGGACCTACTGGAACCGCTACTAGTTTGCTTTTCATTTCTTGTTTATTTACTCATCATTATCCTTTCTGGGGTCTGTTCTCGGATAATTTGTTCCATTTTACAAATCGATGCCCATGGAGAGCAGTCAGGGCCTGGCATTTTGATTGATTTGTTTAGGTCTTGTTTTTGTAACATTTTATATTTTACAGAAATAAGTATGCCGCCACCAATGTTGCGATTGTGAATTAGAAGACACCGTCCCCCCCACATGGCCCTAAGCTAAATTCGAAGTGGTTTAACCTGGCATTAATGTGTCAGCTGATATTATTTGATTTTCTTGTTAGTTCCGACAGCTTCTCAAAGCTTTTAGTGGTCTCTTAGAACATAAAAGCAAATGTATTCTTCTGCCAAATGAATGCGGTATTCTCTTTTTTCCCTTTTTATTATAATACTAGTGATGGCTGCACGTGCAAGGCACATGTTGCCCCCAGTAGTGAAAAAATTAATAGATCTTGTATGTGAAATCGTGAATTTTGGCTCACCTAATTTGACTATATTAAAAAAAAAGTCTAAGAATACAATAAAATATCATAATATTTTCACAATATCTTCATTTTTAGGATTCGAATAAATATTTTTTTATTTTATTTGAGAAAAATGTTACATTCATAACATTTGTAAAATAAATTCTAAATGACAAGCTGTTATTGGTTTTAAACTGATAACATTGTTATTGTTATTCTCAAAACATTATTTTCAGTTGTGGTTAGTCACAATCTCATATTTACTATTTTATTTCGACTTGTAAAAAATTGATACTTCAATATTTGTAAAAATATTATGAAATTTGTTATGTCAGTATAACAATATATATGTCAACTTATATAAATATTTAAAAGAAAAAAAAAAACACAAACCGCTGGGAAAAAAAAAGTTTAGGCACTGTAGAAATTAATGTTAAAAAGTTGTGGACTTAATATTTTTTTATTTAATCTATAAGAAATTGAGATCTCAACAATTGTAAAAATATTGTGATAATAATAAGTGTTATAACATTTTCTCAAAACATTTATTTTCAGTTGTAGTTAGTTATAGTCTCATATTTTATTGT
Organism: Lithocarpus polystachyus; assembly: GCA_033629205.1. Taxonomy (NCBI): domain Eukaryota; kingdom Viridiplantae; phylum Streptophyta; class Magnoliopsida; order Fagales; family Fagaceae; genus Lithocarpus; species Lithocarpus polystachyus. Next base: position 71,547,152 of record CM066163.1, read on the forward strand.
TTTGTTTCGACTTGTAAGAAATTGACTCGTCAATAATTGTGAAATTTGTTGTGTCAGTATAACAATATATATGTTAACTTACATAAACATTTCAAAGAAAAAAAACACAAACCGATTACTGGAAAAAAAAAAATCTTTAGGCATTGTAGCTATAGTGCCAATCGAATAAATCAAAAGCATTGTAGCTCCAATGCTGTTCATCAATAATAGCTTACCTATGATTTGTTATGAAATTAATGTTAAAATGTTGTGGAATTAGCATTTTTTTATTTGATATATAAGAAACTATGATCTCAACAATTGTGAAAATATTGTGATAACAATAAGCGTTGTAACATTTTCTCAAAACATATATTTTCATTTGTAGTTGGCCACAGTCTCATATTTTATTTTTTTTTATTTTGAGTTGTAAGAAATTGATACCTCAATAATTGTGAAAATATTGTGAAATTTGTTGTGTCAGTATAACAATATATATGCCAGCTTATATAAATATTTAATAGGAAAAAAAAAACACAAACCGATTACTGGAAAAAAAAAAAAAACTTTAGGCACCGTAGAAATTAATGTTAAAATTTTGTGGACTTAGCATTTTTTTTATTTAATTTATAAGAAACTGAGATCTCAATAATTATGAAAATATTGTGATAACAATAAGTGTTGTAACATTTTTTCAAAATATTTATTTTCAGTTGTGATTGGCTACAGTCTCATATTTTATTATTTTATTTCGACTGGTAAGAAATTGATACGTCAATAATTTTGAAAATATTGTGAAATTTTTTGTGTCAGTATAATAATATAAATGCCAGCTTACATCAATATTTAAAAGAAAAAAAAACACAACCGATTACTGAAAAAAAAAAGTGACTCACAAACCATAATTGTGAAAATATTGTGAAATTTATTGTGTCAGTATAACGATATAAATGTTAGCTTATATCAATATTTAAAAGAAAAAAAAAAACACAAACCGATTACTGGAAAAAAAAAAAAAAAAGTGACTCACGAAAATGGCACTGTAGATGAACAGTGCCAAAACACTGGATTTACAGTGCGAAAGCACTATAACGGCATTGTCAAAACATTTATTTTCAATTGTGGTTGGCTACATGCTCATATTTTATTATTTTATTTCGACTTGTAAGAAATTGACATGTTAATAATTGTAAAAATATTGTGAAATTTGTTGTGTCAGTATAACAATATAAATGTCAGTTTACATCAATATTTGAAAGAAAAAAAAAAAGCACAAACCGATTACTGGAAAGAAAAAAAAGACTAAGTAAACCATAATTGTGAAATTTATTGTATCAGTATAACCATATAAATGTCAGCTTATATCAATATTTAAAATAAAAAAAATAACACAAACCGATTAATGAAAAGAAAAAAAAAACGACTCACTAAAACGGCACTGTAAATGAACAGTGCAAAAGCACTGAATGTACAGTGCCAAAGCACTATATAAAAAATTTGTTGTATTAGTATAATAATATAAGTGTCTGCTTACATCAATATTAAAAAAAAAAAAAAAACACAAACCGATTACTAGAAAAAAAAAGTGACTAACTAAATCATAATTGTAAAAATATTGTGAAATTTATTGTGTCAGTAAAATAATATAAATGTCAGCTTACATCAATATTTAAAAGAAAAAAAAAACATAAACCAATTACTGAAAAAAAAAGTGACTCACGAAAACAGTGCTATAGATGAACAGTGAATAACACTATATGAACAATACAAAAACATTGTTATATAAAAATTTGTTGTGTCAGTATAACAATATAAATGCTAGTTTACATCAATATTAAAAAAAAAAAAAACACAAACCGATTACTGAAAAAAAAATGTGACTAACAAAACCATAATTATAAAAATATTGTGAAATTTATTGTGTCAATATAACATCATTTAAAAGAAAAAAAAAACACACACACACAAACCGAATCCTTGAAGAAAAAAAAAAAAAAAAAAAAAAAAAAAAAAAAAAAAAAAAAACGAATCACGAAACCAAAACACAGTATCGCTACAGTACCACTACAGTGCAACAACCCTGAGTGCACAGTACCGAAGTACTGTGGCGGCATTGCCGCTTTTTATATAAAAATTTTTCAAACGATACAGTTTTTTATTTGACTTCAAAATGTAAAGTATATATGCATGATGGGTATAGGAGTTGTATTCTTTTTCGGGAACTATTGTGATGATTTCAACTTTTCTTTCTAAGGTGAAGGTGCTCTTAACATTTGAGTTTCTGAGCCGCAAGCAAATAATAGGTAAGACAAATAATTGTCAAAAAACAAAAATTAAGAGGCTATATAAATCTGTTCGACTAGCTGCACCTGTTAGTTCACGGTAAGCGGCCACAGGGTGATCTGATGAGAGAGAGAGAGAGATAGAGAGAGAGAGAAGTGAGGATTAGAGAAATGAACTGCAGTTCGAATGGCATTAAGAGCCCGTTTGGATAGGCATTTTCCTGGACAAAAACGCACGGTTTGATGCAAAACGCAATATACACAATTGTTTGGAGAAGCTGTTTCAGCTAAATCACGTTTACAAATCACACAAATCCGCAGTTTCAAAGAAGCAGTATCTAATTGCATTTTCAATATTGAGCAAATAGAACGTTTTCGCACCACTATTTTTTTCGTTCAAAAAAACCAAAAATACCCCCAAATAGTTGGCTATATTATCCCATTATTTTTTCTCTTTCAATAGTCACTCTTCACCAATTTCCCTCAGTAACCTCTACTTCGTTGAATTTCAGCCGATATATCAATTCCGGGCGATACTGAAAAGAACATACCTTTTTACGTTTTAAACGATTTTTGCTGAATGAAATGACCCTATGGCAGTAATCACCAACACGTTGGTTTCTTGAAGGAACCCACCTCGTCACAGCTGGTAGCTTCTCCTTTCTTTTGCTTCTTCTTCTGCGTTCTTTGCTTCTTCTCTTCTTCTTTTTCAGTCCTTTGCATGTAGTCTTCCTTCATTGCCTTGTATTGATTTATTGTTTAATAGTTAATACTTTAATTTCTTTTAGTTTTGTGAGCCCTTCACACGTTAGTCACTCGGGAAAGCTGAAGTTTCAGCCTTTAGTCATTTGTGTTGACTTCTAAGACACCCCACTTCACGTGGCTAACCTACGTCTCACCGTTTCTAATTTTTTTTTTCCTCTTTTAATTTTACTTTTATCATTACTCTTGTTATAATCTAAAAATATTATTAATTTATGATTGTTATTATTTATTATTATTATTGAGTGATATTTGGGATTTGGGCTTAATAAGTTGGACATGTTAGTTGAAATATGAACTTATAATTATAAAATTCTTGATAAGTTTGCAGATATGTAAAAGCTAGAATGGCTACAAAGAGATCTGTTTGTAATTCAATTCTTAATAGAATTTTGTGTAATAATTGGGGGTCTTTAGCGAAAGCACTTATTCTGTAACTAGTTTGTAATTTGAATTTTGTGTAATAATTGTAGGAGAAGCAAAATGTTTTTTTGTTGTCCTGTTATAATTTCTAGAAACTAGTTTGTAATTTAAGTTTGGTCTTTAGCGAAAGCACTTATTCTGATTACAGAAAAATTAAGATAGCCTTAACAATGTAGTTAAGTCCTTTTTTGGAATTTACACTCAAAACAGCTATTTTTAAAACAGTTTATCCAAACGCTTAATTTGGCTTTAAAAATAGAAAACACATATTTTTACATTTTTACCAAACGCTTATTTGTGATTTTTAAAATGAAGTTTTCAAAACGCACGTTTTAAAAACGCTAATTTTTAAAACGCACATTTTGAAACAGCTTATCCAAACAGGCCCTAAGCCATTTTGGCCCTCAATTCAGTTGCTTGTAAAAAATGAATTGGTAGCTTGTTCAAGATTAACCTGGTTGATCAATCAGTTCGGCCTGATTTTAAAACCGCGGTTATATTTCTAGGAAGGCATGTGTAGTTAGTTGGCACACCGATTTTTAACCTGTAGGCCTAATTTCATGTGCTAGAAGAAAAAAGAAAGAAAAAAAGAGAGTTAAATTATATATATTGGTCCTTCAAATGGGTCTGTTTGATTATCTTCTTTCATAAATTTTTTTAAAAATTTTATTTTTGCTGTCTCAATTTTTAAAATGTAACAATTTAATCTCTCCCTCTATTTTCCTTTCGTATACACTAACGAAATGCTCCTCATATTAAAGGGATCAAAATTGAATTAACCCCATATTATAAGAAATTAAAAATGAAAGTAAGAAATGGATGGAAAGTAGTTTGAGAGACGGAATTATTTTCTTTTTAAAGTTTCAATGACAAAATTAGAATTCCTTGATTAAGGAACCAAAATTGCACAAACCCCATAGGTAAGAGACATGTGGGGGCAAAAATATCAACAGAGGAGATGGGCCTGGGTGTGAAGCCCAAATAACAAGAATCATAGGCCCGTGTGTTGGATCAAGATTGCGCGCCGAGGACCATGGCCCAGCCGAGGACTACCTAGTCCGATCTATAATGACCGAGATAAACGGAGGGGAATCTGAGCAAGACTTGGGAGAGATCGACCATCCGTTCGAGAACATTAACACCTCGGACGGTCGAGGTAGAGATAAACTTTGGAAACCGGCCGGCCAGAAAAGTGCCCTAGGGGTCTCCACTGGCTTTGTCAAACGTGGTAGATCCACGCATCCAGAAAATATCCCAAAATATCAGGCAGAAAGGCTGCCAACCCCGCATTGAATGCCCCACAGCTAATCTTCTGGCCGCATTTATGTGGAGAAGACATCTGAACAGTAGCAGAGTATCCCGTTGCTTCTACGAAGCAACTTCTGGAAAAAACTGGGGGACAAGTGTCCAAAGAGGAAGTAAACAATCCACACGTGGAGGGCTAAGAAAGGAGGGGAGGAAGTATAAAAGAGGAGGAAAAAGGAAGAAAAGGGGGGGCTTTTGAAGAAAAAGAAAAAAGGAGAGAGAAACAGGAGAGAGAAAAAAGAAAAGAATAGCCTCGGACGTAGAACGAAGAGAAGATGGCAAGTGTAAAATAGAAGAGAACGAGGGTGTAAGAAAGAGTCCCAACCATTTTGAGGAGCTAAGTTATTCTTAATCCAGTCCTTCTCAACCTACTCTCTACAAATTCATTGCTTAGGGGCCCTTTTGGGCTAATCCATCCATCGTTGGGCCGGTAACTCAAAATTGTGTCCCTACAAGACAAATATATAATTTTCCCAAAATAAATAAAATTCTAGTAGCTACTAGTTGAATATGTTTCATAAAAATTTAGTTGATAACAGAATAATTAAAATAAAATTTTAAATTTCTAACCACCGTTACAAGGACAATATTATTTTAGTTGCATACTAGTAGTATCTCTGTGACTTTGTGCAATGCACGGATTAATAAAAAATTTTATCTAAGACAAAATATTTACAAATATTATCAAAATTATCAATATAATTAGTGAGTGACTTAAAACCCTAAATTAACTTCCCATAAAATTATTAAAAAAAAGCCCTAAATTAACTATCAAGATATAAACATATATTGAGCCACTTAATGCAGGGACAATATATAGCTTGCAAGTTTTCTATATATAAAAAGTGCCTATGCGCAAACAGTGTTTTGCACCGTGCATTTGGTTTGTTCAACCCGCATTGTGCTTTGATTTTTTTTTTTCGTCAACCGGTTTTATTTGTGCTTTTTGTTTTTTGTCTTTTCTTTTAAATATTTATTATTTATATGTACATATTCAATTACACCGACATAACAAATTCTTATAATATTTTCAAAATTATTTGACAATCTATACTGTTCATGGGCCTTTTTTTTTTTTTCCTTTTTTCCATCATATGTCGGTTTTGCTTGTGCTCTTTTTGTCTTTTCTTTTAAATATTTATATGTGCATATGTAGTTACACTAACACAATACATTCTTACAATATTTTTACAATTATTGAGGTGTCAATTTTTTAAAGGTCAAAAATAAAATAATAAAATAAGAGACTGAGAATTACTACCATCTAAAACTCAAAATACATGAAGAAAATTTTGGGGATGTTAAAATTTAGTGGGAGTATTTTAGACATTTATTCCTATGCGCAAACAATGTTACCAACTAGGATTTATTATGAAAATGTTGTGGATGTAACATTACTCTAAAATAAAATTAGACCAAAACCCACCATAGCTAGAAATAAAGGTATTGTAAAAATTTCGCAACATTTTGTTGCGTTCCTAGACTTTGTTTTTGGTTTAGTCAATTTGTTGAACTAAAATTCATTGTTTTATGCATAATTTTTTTTTTGGTTGATTTTTTTTAACACATTGTTTCAAGTTAAAAAAGAAAACACACACACACACACACACACACACACACACACACACACACACACACACACACATAAATTGACGAAGCAGCACTTTTCTCCTTTATGTTTGGGGTAGTTTCATTCCCCCCTAAATTAAAGTTGAATAATTTTTTCCTTTATTTTTTGTAAATGAGCATACATTCCTATTGTTACTCTCTTAATTAAACCCTAACGAAATATTATAATTCCTAAAATTTCCATTATGCAATGTCTAAAATATTCCTATTAAATTTTAATGTCCCAAAAATTTTTTTCTTGTGTTTTGAATATTATATACTAGACTGGTAATCATGCTTAGAAAATTAGAATTATGATATATGATGTTCTATTTGTTACCTAGAGAACACTAATTTATTAGGTTTAAATCTTCTAAACTTACAATTTTATTTAATAGAAACTTTGATGACAGATGTCTTTTGTTATTTTGTTCTTTTTTCAATTTCTTTTCCTACGTAAAAGGGTGTTCATTAAAAACAAGTAAGCTAAACATCGTAGTTAGACTTATAAAATAAGATAATAAAAAATGAAGTATGAATAACAAAATCTTCATTGTAGATGGTTGCAAATATTTAATTTGATGAAGATCTTCAAAAAAATTGTGGCATATATCATCATTCATAGCGAAAATTTAAATATTGTGGAAAAATGATGACATTCATTATGTACCATTTTTTGGTGAGTAAATATTACATTTAGTAAATAGGTTTTAAGAAATTGTCAAAGTAGATACTAAATAGATATTCAAATAGCTATTTTAAATTTAAATACGTAATTTCATACTTCTTCAACAACAACAAAAAATTTATATTAATTTTTTCACTAAAAGGGCAGCACGTGCAACCCACACTAGTATTATATTAAAATATACAATGTTATTAACTGAGTTTCAAATTAGAATGATATTTTTAAACTTCTCAAGACCTTTTATAGCAGAGTTTCACTTTAAACACATGACATATCTCAAGTACATAAGCAAATCACGGTACGCCCTTACCGAAAGCCATAGTTTCATCACTGATCACCACGTAAACAACAAAACAAATTTTGGTACTGATCTCCTTATTAGTGAATATGACAAAACTGTTCAATATAGCATCTTCTCTTCGCTCTCTGCTGAAACACTAGTTGACAGTGCTGCTGATGCCTCTGCTATTAAACACAGAATTCACCGAAAAGATGGAAGCTGCAATGCAAGTTGTTGATTGTTGTAATGGTATCTTTTGTTTATATGAGTCATACGACAAAACTTTTCTATGGAATCCTGCGACTAGAGAAGTGAAGGTTCTCCCAGAATCCAATATCACCAAGGGGAAAGGACTTCAAAGTCACACTTTTATGCATGTTGGAATTGGGTTTGATCCCAACACTAATGATATCAAGGTGATAAGAAATGTGGGAAGCAAATTTGGTGACAAATTTGAAATATACACCCTAAGTACTGATTCTTGGAGACAACTTCATGATGTTCCAGAAACTCTGAGTCTGAGGCATTGCAAGTATCCATTGATGAGCACATACATAAATGGTCGGTGTCATTGGTTTGGCGGGTGTGGGATGCAGAGGATGATGAAAACCGATTCCATTGTTTCATCCAAACAATGCCATTGCCCGATTGTGATGACTATACTTATCTTGGTATCTTGAATGAATCAATTAATTGTTTCCATATTTAATACATGGAAACAATCGAGTTTTGGGTGATGCATGAATATGGTGTTAAGGAGTCTTGGACTAAAACTCATAAGCTTGTACCCATTAGAGGTGTTGAGAAGCTTTTGGGGTTTTGGAAGAATCTTGGATTGTTGCTGATGACTATGAAAGGGCAGTTGGTATTGTATGATCCTACTTCCCAAAAAATTAAGGATGTTCAAATTGATAATGGACCTAATTGCTGGATACAGTTAAAAGGCTTTTACCTATACGTGAAGAGTTTTTTTTTACTTTTTATATTTTCTAATTTCCTTTAGTGCTACATATATGTACTATATGTTTGTGTTGGATTTTGATTATTATTTTTATTTGTTATTTATTATGTGTTTCTAGATATATAAGTTCACATGTTTTAGTGATAGTAGCCTCACTAAAACAAAATCCACATTAACCAAAGCAAAAAATCCACAATAACCATTGATTGCAAAAAATAACACTCTTTCACGTTTCCACCCAAATCGTAAAGGTGTATAGACCGAGTTCTTGAAAATGAAAGAAATTAATTCACCAAACCAAATCAATATCTACCTAAATATAAATGCAATAACATTGGTGGTAATGATCCATCTTCTACATTTGACTTTAAAACTGTCAATGTAGAAGAGAAATGAACACTTTCAAACCAAAATCAACTAATAAAATGAAAATATAATATAAAAAATGACCAAAAAGAAAAAGAAGATAACAAAGACATATCTCAAACCCTCAGAGTCTCATCTTTACTCTTTATATAGGAAACATGCCTCTTTGAAAAGAAAGATTGTGATGAAGTGAGAAAAAAATTGTGGAGATCAAAGGAACTATAGAAATAAACTTGAGAAAGAGATAAAAAAGAAAGATTAAAAAAAAGTGTAAGATTAGTAAAAAAAATTACAAAAAAAAAAAAAACAAAAATTAACCCATTAATAATTTCAACAATATCAATGGAAACAAATCTTTCTAAAATTGGAGATGGTGATGAAGTGAGCAAAAAGTTGAGGCAATCAAAAACCTGCGCAAAAAAACTAAAAGAGACGTGTGGTTTTATTTAAATAGATATAATTTGTGCTAATTTTTAGAAAAAAAAGATATGTCAAACTTTTAAAATTTATTATAACCATTTAGAAAAAGATTGCGGCCAATTCAAAAAGAAAGAAAAAAAAGAAAAGAAAAAGAGAAAAGTGAAAACGTGGAAGGAATTCAAATATCTTAATACTTTATTTTATAAAGAAAAATATTTTAATACTTAGTTTGAAAACCAACAAAAGAGTAGTCCTATTTTGTTGGTAATGTTTTAAAAATGTATTTTTACCGGATTGTCCTCTAATTTTGTTTCTACTTAAACTTAGAATTTAGAAGTATTTTTAAACCATCATAATGTCCATCCCAAACAGGAAAACCTCTTAAATAGTAGTATATATTAGCTAGAGATACTTCAAATCTTATTTTACATAAACTTCTATAAATTGATGTGTCAACATTTAAACACGATAAAAAAATAATTAAAGAATTTATTTTTCATGCTGTTGATGTAGCACTAATATATTTACTAGTCCAGACCTACGCGATGCAAGAAAAAATTTGATGATTTGTTTTTTGTTAAGTGAAAAATTAAAATATTATATGGGACTTATAAGTGTAAATACCATACCCTTCTTAAAAATGATGTGATTATTTTCTAACGAATTATAGTTTATACAATGTTTTTAAATGAAGCTATCTATATTTGTTATCTGTAACTGTTTTAAATTTTGTAAGGGTTTTTTTTTTAACGAAATATAATGCATTTTACTTTCAATTATTGTATAAGGCGAGATATTTTGAAATAATGTAATGTATGGTTAGAATTTGTGTAGTTAGAATTTTTTTTTCTAATGCTCCTTGCAAACAATTCGTTCTCTATACGTTTTGAATGGTCTAAAAATGAAGTAGATAATACAATACTTTAATAATACAAGAAAAATGCAGTTTTATCAAGAACCTACCAATATTACACTAAGAATGTGACAAAATTGTTAATGAAGTTGCTCATTTTTCTAAACAAACTCCTAAAGCATCACCAAAGTGGACAAAATAGACCAAAATGGACTAAAATAGACTGAAGTAGACCGAAGTAGACCAAATGGACCTAAATAAACCAAACTAGACTGAAATGCTACACTAATGTAGCCCAATAGGAGCGTAGAAATAATAAATGTCACGTTTAAGTTTTGGTTCTTACAAACGGTTCATCCTCTATAGGTCTTGAATGACCTAAAAATAAAGCAGATATAAGTAAATTCATCACTTATATTAGAAAAAAAAATTACAAGACTTTAATAACATAAGAAAAATGTAATTTCATCAAGAACCTATCAAAATTATGCTAAGAAGGTGACATAAATGAAGCAGCTCCTCTTTCTAAACAAACTTCCAAAGCATCACCATATTGGACCGAATTCACCAAACTGAAAGAAATAGATTGAATAGACTAAATGGATTGCATTGGACCTTTGGACCAATTTGATCAGTTGATTTTTTTGTACTTTCCTATTTTTTTATTTTATTGAACTATATTTAGAACTAAAAAATCTATAAATTTTTTTTTCAATTGGAAATTTTTAATTGAGAGAGAGAGAGAGAGAGAGAGAGAGAGAGAAAAATACATATTATCATAAGAATTAGGTGCCAGGCCTTATGTCATGTGGTCAGCCTTAATGTTTCTACTTCCTCTTTCTTTTCCTCGAGGGAAAAAAAATTACAAAATTTTATACTATATATGAATCTCACATGATTATAATCGAAACCTCTCTCTCTCTCTCTCTCTCTCTCTCTCTCTCTCTCTCTCTCTCATAGAACAAAACCTCAGTGTCACTTGCAAAGAAACGTGGCGTGGGGAGGACATGAAAGTTTATATATAAATGAATACATTGCATTGCTCTCTACCGATGATTGTCAACTTTTTTCTTCACCAATTATTACACTGTAATATTGTTTATACAAGTCAAAATTGTAGGAGAGAAAATCATCAAAAGAATAATAAAAAGAATTTTGACATCAAATTAGTAAGAGATTAGTCAATGTAGAGGTTGACAATGTCATGCCTATTTTTTAAGAAAATATTCAGCATCTTGAACTATTTGCAATCCCACCATAACTTCAACCAAATACTTATTAGTTATTATACAAGAATAGCCATTTCTATTATGGAATATGTATGGTCTCATTCGCTATACAACTATATGTAACAATTCTCTCACTCTCTCACATACCAAAAATTATTTTGTGCGTACACCCTTTATAGGGTTAGGCCTCTCACAAGCTTGTGTGTTCTATACACAGAATTTACATGCTTACAAGTGACCCGATCCATGGAGGGTGCACAAAGCATGCAACAAGAATCATGCCATGTAAAAAAGTAGTTACATATACACATTAAAGTAACACTAGTCTCAACACATACACACACACACACACATCACACATCACACGTGTGATGTGACTTTTTTTTAAGTTTTGGTTTTAATGTCATAATTTTCTGTTTAAAATCCTATATACACTTCATCTATTTAATGGTTGACACCATACTTCTTTTGTTGTTTTGGTTCATCAAAAATTCATAGCTTGAACTCTTGACCTAAAAAAAGAATTAAGATTGTTACCTTAAAAGGTATAAAAAGATAAGAAAAAGCAAAAGAAATAGAAAGAAATCAAAATATCGATCATAAACCTAACCCAAAGTAAATTTAACCGAGCAAAGGAAGAAAGAAACAATATAATAAAAAAACATTTACATTAAGTAATATTTATGTAATTTCATTTTATTCCATAAAATAAAAAATGTAATTTCATTTTGAAATGACCATACCTAATCAATATATAGGGTTGATGGATGAGAAAAATTACCTGTGACATTTGCTTTGAACATAATACCTCAACACAAAAATGTTGCAATTGCATCGCCGGTATATAAGAAAATATACAAGAATTATAAAATGTCAAAGACTAAGATTTATAGACAAATTGATTTTTTATGTTTACTGATAAGAGTTGAGTCGAGATGCAATTCTCTAAATGGAAAAGAAATGGCATTGTCGTACAAATAATAAGGAAAAAACTACTTCAGCATTTTCTGATGCAACTTCTCGTGGTAAGTTTTGAATTTGGATAACTTTAGTGGTGGGTTTGGAGGTGGAGTTTTGAGTTTTGAATTTGGATAGCTGTTTTATTATGGATCTGGGTGGAGTTTTGGATTGGAGATAAATATCCTCTCATTAGATTCTCAAAAAAAAAAAAAAAAAAAAAATCCTCTCATTAATCCTGCCGTTGGCCCTATTTGCATTAAAAGAAAGACGCTTAACTTTATTATTATTGTTTTTGAAAAAATGTTAAAACCATAATTTTTGTTAAACAAAATTTTTTATATATCTTTATATTGAGTGTAAATTTTGAAAATCTAACTGTTAAATTATATGTTCTTATTATATCCTTCCTGCTTGCAAACTTTCAAGAATATCAAAGATTAATTGTTTTGTCATCAAGCAAATGTTAAAATTTCAAGTTTTTATGATTTAAAATTGTGTATAAAATATAAGTTTATTAATCGAGTAGTAAATAACATTCGATTTGAACGAAATTTGATATGCATGTTAAGAACACAAGGAACATGAAATTCAACTGTTAGATTTTTCAAAATTCATACCAAAAAAGAAAAATACGAGAAGCTTGAAAAGTTTTTCTTCAAAAATTTAGAGAGAAACTTTGTTCACTTTTGCCACAATTTGCTCATATGATACTTTTTTTTCTTTTTCTTTTTGAGGGTGGAATAAAAGTGATGGCTCCACAACTCCACCTCTCACAATTTTTCTCTTTTTTTTTTTTTTTGGAGAATGTCCATCTCTCACAATTGGTCACATGAATAAGTTGTAGTAAAAATTATAGTCGTACTTTTTTTTTTTTTTTTAAATGATGGAAAAGACACATAACTTGTTGGGAGGTGATATTGATATTGGTACCCAACTCGCAACCTACTCCAAACGGCCAAAATAACTAAGCTTAAAACAGCAGCCGTTGATGTTCTACTCCTCACATTCGCACCGTCCATGTTTTCATAAAATCAAAATAACAGGGACCCACCATAGTCCACGTCAAAGTGGCACACAACACACTTGGAGTTAGGAGGGAAGCGCAAACCTCTCAGAGACAGATAGACAGCTTGTTCTGTTTTTTTGATAGATTGTTATTTGTTATGTACTTTGCTCGCATCGTAAACATCGAAACCCCCCACAGACCCCAAATTATAAAATAAAATAAATACAACACAAAAATAGTACACACATTACATCAGAGTTTAGTCCCCATTTTGGTTTTGGATCCTCAGATTTCTCACATACTTCTCTCATCGATCTCGCCGCCCGCATTTTCCATTTAAACAACACACCCATCACCAACTCACCAAACCCAAAACCCAAAAAACACTGATACAAAGTAAAAAATGGCGTCGTTTACGGTGCCCTGTCCAAAGACCCTTTTGCTGCGACATTCCAATTCCACTAACCAGAACCAGCCTAGACCCACGCAGTCCTTGAAGCTTGTTTCTTTTCACCGTGGGTCGAGTCCCAGACCCTCTTTGCTTTTCGGATCTTCGCTTCCTGACCCGGTTTGTTCTTATTCCCAATCTTCAATCTTGTCACCATTTTCATTTTCATTTCGCACATTCTGGTCTGCTTATCCATTATTTATATGATTTTTTTTTATATGTATTTCTTCTCGTTTTCGTTCATATGTAGATTAGTTTTCATTTGTTTACTGATACTTAATTATGCGAATTGTATTGGTCAAGATATTGATTTTGAATTATTTTATTCTTATGTACCTCAATTATTAGTTCTTAGTTTTTTTTAGGGGGATTTAAACTTGCAGAAGTATCAATTAAGCTACAAGACCCTCGACAAAATTATTACTTGTTATTAAAAAAAAAAAAATTAAGCTATACTTTATAATTTGGACAAAGTTTTCATCCAAATTTGGAGGAATTTCCTTCTGCAACCTACTACATAGCGATTCATAAGACCATCGACTTATATTATTTAAACAAGTCGTATTACTTTTTTTAATTAAAAAAAATCATGTGATGGTCATTTTGTAGTGGGTTTGAGGAATTTTCCTTCAAACCAATTTGGAGATAAAATTTTTCCTTTTATTTTTATGTATAACATGTATATATGAACCACGTTTGTTATGTGTCATACTTGAAGACATTTTTGGATATTAGTTAATCAACTAAGAACTAAAATTACCCTTTTCATGAGCTCTGACTTTTGGGACAGGTGATAATTTATCATTATATCAAAGTATGTAATCCTGAGTTTAAAATCTAGATTATAAAAAAAGAGTTCCAAATCTATCTCTGCACTATTACTCTTTCCAATCTCTGGTAGTTTATCAGAACTGAAAATTAAATGTGGTTTGTGGCACATACACCAAAAGAGTTTCACATGGTCATGATGTTAATGAATGTAAAACAGAAGTTATGAAAGAATGGGCAGCAAGGCCATTGGTATATATATTTTGTTTTAATTTCTCAATGAGTGGTGAAATTCTCAATTGCTCGCTTTTAACCCATCAAATATCTTTGGTCTTATGGAAGCTTTTTGACTAACATCAATGCACACTATATGAATATTTTCTCGTACATGCAGTTTTGTGTATGACAGGCTAATTTTGCTGCCAAAAAAATCTTATTGTTTTGTTGTATTATTGTGTTCTGCAGATCCCTAATTCAAAGCAATCCACTGTCTGGAAGGTGTGCGCACAGCTTAATGAGGTTAGATTGTTCTCAATAATCCAAAAATTTTGTCTTTAAAATGAGATATAATCACAAGCCCCTACTAAAGCTACTTTTATTCTAGGTAACTGCCAAGAAATCTTCAAATTCTGCACCCGTACCTTCCACGCTGCCTGGGGTTGCATCATCAGAAGGGAGAGATGAGTCATCACATCCTGTACCAGACCCTAGTTTGGATGTATCATCAATCTCAGCATTCATGTCTCAAGTATCAGACCTTGTCAAGTAAGTCAAAGTGACTCTTGCATACGCATGCTTGAATGCATTATTTGCTGTTTGATACATATTAGCCACGTTGTGCTTTCTGTTGAAGTTTATTTCATTTTCATGAGCAGACTTGTGGATTCAAGAGATATTTCAGAGCTGCAACTGAAGCAAACGGACTGTGAGCTCATAATAAGAAAGAAGGAAGCTTTGCAGCAGGCAGCACCATCTGCCCCTGTTGCTAGTATGCCACCACATCTAACCTATGCGACACTTCCATCTCCTCCACCACTAGCCACGGCAGCTGCTCCTGCAAGCCCTCCTCCTTCTGCGCCAGCGCCTGCCTTACCCGCACCTGCAAAGGCAAGCACTTCATCTCATCCGCCACTGAAATGCCCCATGGCTGGAACCTTCTATCGCAGTCCTGCACCTGGTGAACCACCATTTGTCAAGGTGAGTGTCCGCCTTAATGAGCTGCCTTAATGAGCTTACGACTTAAGGGTTTGTCCCTCTAAAGACATGGCAGATGAGAAATTAAGTGTTGAACAAGTTACTTGTGTGTTTATGCATGCTGATGTGCAATGTTTGTATATACTGTATTATTCAATATAAGGGATAAACAATATACCCTCATATCATAATTTTACCTTTTTCAGGTTGGAGATAAAGTCCAAAAAGGTCAGGCCATCTGCATAGTTGAGGCCATGAAACTAATGAATGAAATTGAGGTATCTGTTCCCTCCTTTACTGTGTTCAAACCTAATTAGGCTGGTTCCTACATCATTTTCTTGATCTTTATTTATTCCTCTTACGGATCCTTTTTACAAGGATAAATTACTTATTGTTCCTGCTTCTCATAACAATTGAGCAAAACCCATCTTGGATTTGGAGGATATTAAATTTATGTATGCATTGTTGTGGTAATAATATGCTAAATTTAATTGCCCCCGCCCACCCCCCCCCCCCCCCCCCCCCCCCAAAAAACTCTAAAACTTCTAATGCGTGACATCTGCAATACTGATATTTTTGCCCCGCAGGCTGATCAGTCTGGAACAATAGCCGAGATTCTTATAGAGGATGGGAAACCAGTTAGCATAGACACGGTAATCTCTCTCTACACCCACCCATCCATACCCACATCCACATCCACATCCACATCCAAACACAAACACCCATACATGCACATATACCATATTGTATGCTGCATCTATTTATCTGAATTCTGTCTTTATCCTTGCAGCCTCTTTTTCTCATTGTGCCTTGAGTTACTAGGCGCAAGGCCCTTTCTCAAACTTGGTGGCAAGTCACTCTTTTCAGTGTAATTTTCGTTGAATTTTCCCATTTAGTAATGCTTCTATTACACTGTAATTTTAATTTAATAATGGTCTTATAGTCATTGTGTGATTTATATAACGAGGAAAAAGCTCTAGATTATAAGAGGATTGATACTGGGCCATTGCTTCTGCCTAATTTTAGACAGCTTTGGCAAGTGTTTTATAAAGTTTATTGTTTCATGCATTTTTGAAATCTTTGTTATTTATTTATTCATTTATTTATTTGTTATTAATTTTGTAAAAATATTCTGGTGGGACCATTTATTGGATACCACCAAGCTACAGTCAGCATCTAATATTAGAATCAGTGCTTCCCATTTTAGGAAGGACATCAATAGAGGGGAGTTCAATTGCCATGCTTCAACATTAGAATTTAGACATATCAAAAGGGTAATCCATATCGCTGCACAACACAAGTCTTGATTGAAAAAAAATGACATCTTATCATAGAAAAGTGAACCTTGTCTAGTTTGTTTGTAAGAATTTACAAATTATTAAAATATTTAATAATAATTTTCCCTGAAAAGGTGAACTTGTTGAGTTGACTTGCCAAAGAGAAGACTATTATATGCAAAAAGAAGAGTCAAACGAGAGAAACTTTAACACCAAGAGAAACCTTGTATATTAGTATGTTACTTAAGTAACAACTCGTGATGAGTCCGTGTAAATTTCAAAAAGGAAAGGAGAGAGTGGATCTCTTTGCTGTATACCTTGAGATGGATTTATCATGCCTTTAGGTTCACCATTGACTAGAATGGAATAAGAGACGGTTGTTCCACAAACATTTCAAGTTTACTTCTTGTCATATGCCAACATGGCAGAGAGGGGAATGTGGAAAACTACCTGAAGGGTAACTGAGTAATGTCGGTTTTAAGTTGCAACCCTTTTATTAACATACAACGTTTAATATGTCTCAGATTGGATTGTCTGAGACGTAGAAAGATCTGCTTTATCTTCCTAGTGAATCTCTCCCTATTCAATGAAGATGCAACGTTGATTAATCTTCCACTCGGTTAGGATTAGATTGTTGAACCTTGGTTCTGAACACAGAAGCAAGTTCCCTCTCTTCAGGTTTGGAAACTGTCTCGCTTCTGATCATTCCGTGCTAAGGGAACGAAATAATAGGGGCTGAGCTGCTCCCAGCGGTACTATGGCCATCACTTACCTGGTTCATTACAATATCATTGTCAACATACCGTGCGACCCGTGAAAATGAAGAGATACTAAACCACCTTAACTTCAATTCAAGTCATATCAACGTGGCGTAACCATTACGGCATGGATGTGTCAGAAGACCAATATGAGGTCAATAAGTTCAAAAGAAATAGAACTAGGCCAATCAACAGTTCTCCAGACTCCCAGAGTAACATGATGATCAGCTTGAGTTTATACGCTCAGCCCTTTGGGGAAAAAGAAAATAAAATGATCATTTATCCAAGGTGAGAAACATAAGGATACTCTTAACCAAGTTTCTGGTTTCAAAAGCTATACAGAATGATACAAACAGATTTTAAAGACGAACAAGGAACAAATCAAATCCAATTTTAACCTGGACTAGGAGTTGAGTTTGGGAAATCAAATTTAATTGGCCCAATCCGCCATGCAACTTGATCAAGAGACATTTATCAGCACAGAATATGCGTACCAGGCTATACCCAACTCATTTCTTCCACAAATATACTCTCAAACTAAATCAAATCAATGAAAAGAGAAGGGAAAATAATGACTAATAGCTTCTGTCAAGTATTTTGATGAATAGCATTACCCTAGAATTGATTCATCTTTGAGGCAATGTAAGAGGTGATGAAATGATCACTTTCAGAAAATGTCAAGTGCAATCTTAAGTTTCTAGGGAAAGCCCTCAATGAGTGCCACCAAAATTTCATACATTTTCGAGGAACATGATTTCTACATTACATTGGAGACAATCAATTTACAGAAATTAAATTTCATTAACAAAAAGAATGCTGTGACTATCATGTCAAGCAAGTTACAAGATGGAAACAGCTAGAGAAAGTGCTCATCTAGAGCCAGTACTATCCCAGGCCCTTATGTGCCTTTCTTTCCACTGTTTCCAGATTTCTATTCTCTTCTCTCCTATCCTATTTCTATTACTTTCCTACTTAATGTACAAGTTAGCCTACCTGTCATATACTTACAAATATCATCGTTGCCTACTTCCCCTATTGCTGTTACCTCTCCTGCCACTATTACTTAGCCTTCGAACCCCACCTGTCCAGTCTTCATCATCAATATCATCTTCATCACCTCCCCCGTATACAGATTTCCGTCCTTTTCTGGGGGTAGGGCGCTTCCTCTTTATATTTGCTGTATAAATCGAGTAATCAATAGCATCTTCCTTCAAAGCATTCTTGAATTCCTGTGCAGTAAGAAAACCAGTAAGAGAAAAATGCTACAGAGAAAATTGATCAGGCCAATGAAAACTACATGTGAAAGAGTAAAATGGGTCCTCAAATCATTGAACACTACCTGATATCTTTGAATCAGATCTTGAAAAGTGGCAGGCAAACTGATGCGTGTTTCGCTGATGTTAAGGGGAATGTTTTGTCTGGAGAGAACATCTCCTGGTTTTATGGGTTCATTAGGAGAAAAAGCCTGGTTTGAAAGTAAAAAGCACTGCATAAACACCTCGTACATAACTTATACACAAATTGAACATAAATGTTGCTGTTAAGTCAAATCATAGTATTACCTGGCACCGAGCGTCATTCAGGCTATAGACAATTTTAAGGTGCCTCTTTAGCTTCAAAAGAAGCTGCAATGCAATCGCCGCAAGACAGTCAGCCTGCATAAGAACCAGGCAGGGTTTAAAAGAAATTAAAATCAACATACATCCTGATCCAGCCACAAAAACATATTATGAAGGAAACAGTTTATAAACATGGATAATGCATATTTATATTGGCACTAAGACAAGAAGATTCTTCATTTTCTTTATTAGGTAAAACATAAACAACAACTCATCAAAATTTTTCATGCTTGTCAGAAATCAACAAACACTTAGTGCAAAAAAAAAAAAAAAAATTTACGAAAGCTTTAAAGCTACCTGGCCTTTCTGCAGATCATCTTCCGAAAGAATAAAAGAAACACCTGAGCTCATACTACGCGTTTTTGCCCCCACTAAGGTACTATGATTAAAGACTGACTGATCAGCAATATCTTGTTGAATACTCTCATTCAAATCCATTGACATCCTATGGTCAAAGATAGGCTGACCAGCTGGTTCATGCTGAATTGTCCCATTCAAATCCATGGAAGTCATCTCGTTGAAATCAGGCTGAACAGCTGGCTTCAGTTGTCCATTGTCATAAGGTATCTTCTCTGCATCTTTTTGTGACAAATAATTATTCAGGGCTTTCATACTTGCCTCAAGTGCCCCAGCCCTAACTTGTATCACTCGATTTATAGCATAGATCAAATACAGTGGCTCATCAGGGGATGTGAATGGAAGCAAAGCAAGTATTTCAGTACAGTACCTGTAAAAGGGAACCAGCTTATTATTCCACTCTAAACAACTCATAAAGCAGAACTACAGGCACTACACCAATAACAAAAACTCACATCAGGAAAGGGATTACAGAATCATTCCAGCTTGGGTTATCAAACTTTCTCACGATTGAGGACATAAATTTGTTTCTTGAAACCCGGTTACCACGGATGAGCTTGTAAATTCTAGAAACTCCAAGCCTTGCTTGAGAGACAGAGCCACCATCAGATTTCCCCTTCACATTTCCTGGAACCTTGGACTGGACCTTCTGGTTTACATTTTCATTAATGCCACTTATGGCTTGTATAAAAATGAATGTCATTTGAAGGCCATCCCCCAAACGGCTTTCAAAAAATGCAGGGTACCTGAAAAGATGCTTCACTTAGATTGCATAAGCAAATTTACAGGGAAGTAAACTTCATAAAAAAAAACATTAGAGGACATTACTTCTCATTCATGTTCATCAGCAAATGATGAGCCAACTTTGAATTCACTTCCTGTGGATCTGTTTCCAGAGCTATAAGGTATGGGACACAAGTGATGGGATGAACAAGACCTTGGCGCAGCACAATTTCAACAATCTATTTTGGTAGCATAGAATGAAAAATTGGGTGGGGAAAAAAAAAACAATAAACAAAAATTAGTGGCCAGAGAAAGCAGAAATACCAGGGAATCATGACTTCAAATTCAACCATTTAAATAACAGAGTAATTAACACCAGAACATTTCCTGGTACTTCATCTGATTATTTGTCTCAGTTCTATATAGCACGATTAGTAATGAAAAGTAAAAAGTCAAACTTCCTAAAATGTTCATTATCTTAGAGGTAGGCACAACTCTTTCTGATAAGTAAAATTTCATTTAAAAAGTAAAAAGTGTCACCCATATATACCCATGTACAAGGGTATACAAAAGGTACAATAAATTTAAGCAAGAAAAGTACAAATCTTAACGAGACTCTCACCTTAAGGGCCGCTTGGCGAACTTGTTCGTTTAAGTCCAAACATCTACCTAAAATACTATCCCAATATAACTGAACTATACCCCCACATATATTAGTATCTCCTGCACCTGCAGCTACAGGTACACTGTGGCCACCTTCTACAGAATAATGAACTGCATTTTCATTTGCTTTATCTGTTCCCATTTGACTTTCCGCATCAAGAAGATACTCATACATGTTTTGCAATGATTGCATCTGGTTGACAGAATGAATCAGAAACATATTGAATATGGTAGCGGAAATTAAGAAGTGTCATTATTACCTTAAGGCGAACATCACAGCCAGAAGATAAAGTTGCCTCTACTATTTTCCCAATATCATTATCCAACATGTACTCGGGCCGAGCAATTAGAAGAAATCCTAATGCCTACAGTAATTATAATGGAACATAAGAAGACCTCAAAGTTAAACCAGGGGCTACAAATACCAAGAAGAGACGAGAAGGCATTACCTGCAATGATCTAACCTTTACAATGAAATCCTCTACTCGGAGATATTTTTTGAACAAGCTGAGACAACTGACAGCATCAATAGTTTTGCTACTGGAGCTGCCCAGCAAAGAATTGCCATAGCGGATAAGCAATCCAAGGCAAAAAAGGGACCGCCCAACTAGCTGAAATTAGCAAAAGAAACAATTTTATCTTATAGCACTTCTTCATTCACTTTGTCTTGGTATTAAATACACACACACGTGAAGAATATAGCAAATAGAGCATAATTAAATCCAAAGCATATTAATGAGTTACTTCAAATCTAAGTTTGCGCTTGGCATTGGCTTAAAAAGCCAGATTTTTTTTACTATTTAGCTTATATTTATTACTATTCAGCTTATTTTTTCTACAATTCATGGGTCCCATTGCACTTTTTGGTACTATTCATGAGATTAACTGTACTATTTTAGCTACTTTTTAGCTTTATTTATAGTACTTTTAGCAAAAAGTTTTCAATTTCAACTAAATAAGTAGTTCCCAAACAAATTCTAAAGTTGCTCATACGTTATACTTTCAGCAGGTAATAAGATGTAAAAATACACCGAAGGCATATTGAAATAATGATCATCAACCTTGATTCATAAGCAGGTAGAGTCCAAGGAAGGAAGAAACTTGACTGGAATCATACAAATAGTTTGCCAATTTTAATAATTTGATAATTGGGGGGTGGGGGGATTTAAACCCTGGATGTCTATTAGAAACACCAGAATGTGTCAGTTAACCTACAAGGCTATTGGCACAAACAGTTTGTCAGTTGAAAGAAAATTTATTATCATAGGACTTCCAAAAAGTTCATTTATCTCAATACCAACAGTTTCCATAAGCAGGAAATAACAACAAATTCACGACTTATTCATCTTCAGACATGTATACCCAAGAAATAAATTACCCCCCAACTTCTTAACATTAACTAAAACCTATTACATGTTAAGCAGCTTTTGCATACTAGAGCACAGTTAAACAAAATTTTCAGGAAATGACACTTTACATGTATCTAATGTTATATATCAAAACCCAACGCATATGCGGGTACCACTTCAAAATAATAAAGATAATTCCATGCATACACATATTGGAGATGGCTTTATTCCAAGCTGATGGGAGCCTCTCTTGCAAAAGCAAAACTCACCACTCTATAAGTTAAGCATTTCAGGAAACAAAATGTTCAGACTCTCGAGACATTCTAGCATTTACCAAGCTGTATATAATTTGAAGATGAACTTTAAGTTGCTCTTTGCTTTCACCCAAAGGGAGACAGTTTTATATCATTATATATTTACTTTGGAGATAGTCTCGTACAACTACATCATTAAAAGTCTGAACAAGAAATTGCTATAAAACCTTTCTCATAATTTATATTATTCAACTAAATACAATGCATTGATATAAATAATCAAACTTATATTTGGTAATGCAATTACCTAAGCTATTCTCGCATTTGTGCTAAGCCCATCACTTAACTGACCAAATTTAGGGATGAATCTCCTAATAAGTACTAAGCAGTGTTATGCTTAGAACCCAAATGCAAACACTCAAGAGAACAGCCAGGCATTCTTCTGAGAGAAGTTCTAAATGCATTGAAAGCTTGAAATAGAAAATTCTGAACTTAGACACCACTTTCTGAAAGTTTTAAGGTCCAAGTCATTACTCCCACACTGCATCCACTTTGTTCCAGAATTCTTAGTAGCTTAAAGATTCTTCATCAAATCTAAACCAGTTTAACTTGCGCATGGGTATAGAAAACATACACACACACGCACACACACACACACACACACGCACACACACACAAATAAAACAAGGTTAAAGCTAAACATTATAGGTTGACATCCAATTGACTTGATTAAACATGTACGTGATTATTAGCCACCAACCTGCTTGTTGTCAATCGCCTGGGCATCCAAACGTTTGAAGAACACCTGGATAAGATACTCAATCACAGTAGCACCTTTTCCGGCAACTTTGTCCACAGAGCAAAGGCACCTGTGATGGGAACAAATATTAGCTGGATGTCCAAAACAAAAAAAATTAACTTTCTGCTAAGGAATAAATGGAACAAACAAGAAGCATAATTATTCCTAACTCAAAACACTATATCCCAGCTGCTTGGGGCCTGCAAAAAAAAAAATCTGTAGCCAACTTTAAAGGGGCCAAATCCACCATGCTAATATCTTATCTAATTTATATAGAAACTTTTAATTTAAATCTTATACAAATAAATATTACACAGAAAGAGAAATTTATGCACTATAATATAAAGCTACAAAATCTTCAAATGCATTACAAATGAATCATGTATAAGCCAATTACACAATTTGGCGCAAGAGAATCAACATGCATCGAAGTAATAAAGGGGGTAAAGATAGTAACAAGAATGCAGGGGTTACAAGGTCATAGAAATATATGCATGCAATAGATTACAACATTACACACACACACACACATACAGGCCTGCATTGTTGATGATGCACAGGAAAACAATATTTACAACCAAGTGATTACTAAGAGTTGCTCCACAATAGACTCAAATTGACTGTCTTAGATTTTAACAAACCATTTTACAGCCTTTTCGGCATTTTGGTTTCCCATCAAATTAGCTGCCCAGTTGCAGAACAGATGAAAAAACCTAGATCACATAATAATTCCTGCCTTTGATGATGTATGACACAGGAAACTCATTAAGGGAATTGTAATCATAAGAAGAGTAAGAAAAGAACTGAGAAGTTGACGCTACTTGATGCAAGCATGAACAACTGTCAAGAAGGAATGCCGGACAATCATGTGCTTCAAGTCTTGCTCGAGTTCTTCAACAACACTTTGAGGTAACTTTCGAAGCAACGGCATAACAGAATCAATTATAAAAATAACACTCTCCAGTAACTGAGCGACCCTTCGATTATCAACCTGAGTACAAGCAAAATCAAGTTAAAATACCAGCAGAATGTTTTATATCTTAACTTTCTATGTATAAAGGTTCTTGCATTAAAAAGGTGTGTGTATGTTTGTGTTGGGGGGGAAGGGGGGGGGGGGGAAGGGGGGGGGGGGGGGGGGCGCAAAGCTAAATTCACAAAGGCTCATTCTACATTGTTCTTGCAAATTGAAATGTCCAAAATAGGACAAGTTCAAACAATCTTGTTATATTGCATGATCATTTAAGACAAAGTTATAGAGCATTTAAGACAAAGTTATAGCCAGAGTGGCTTCGATGGTTGTTTATTGCACTTATAAGTCCTTGTACAGCATCAGCAATGAGCAATAAATATAGAGAATTCTGACACAATATCAAAAATAAGGAACTGAAATTTCAAACTTCTGAGCTTCTTTCTCTTCTCTTTGCTCTCTCAAATGTGTAACTCAGAATCATATTGAAAACAGTTCTTCGAACAGTTTAGACACCACAAAATTTTCACACAGCCAAACAAAAATGAGTCATTTACAGGAAAGATATATAGGCTAACCTTTATATTATTAGGTAATATTGGTAGTTCATGTTCTTTTGTATATACAAATACAAAAAAAGGGGGGGGGGGGGGGGGGGAGATAAAAGCCAGCTCCTTAGGCTGCCTATATACTACAACTAGTACATACATGAAATGTAATCAGCATTAATTTTATGAACATTTTTCAGAAAAAATACTAGTATAAATTGAATATTTGCAATAGATAGATAACCTGAGTCTTAAGATATGGCTGTAGAGTAACCACAAACTGGGAAGGATCAGAGGAAGGGGCACAAAGGGTTGGGTCCACAACGCAAAATGCATGCAAGACAAGCACATAAGGAAGTGCACGCACCTCCACCTCCTCACCATTCATTTCCTCTACCTGATACAATGAAAGCCTCAACATGTTTTTAACAAAGTATCAAAAACTTTAACATGTTAATAGGCAAAAAGGGTACCTGTAATATCTTTTCCAATAAGCACTTGCACATCAGCTCACAACGCTTACGCACTGATGCGAGAGATACAGGGTTGATCCCAGCAGCTTTAGCTGATTGTGGAAAAAAATCAAGAGCTAAGTTGCGCTTAATGACAGTGACAAGAAGTTGGTGATTTGGCATCCTCCTCAACATCTCAACAATTTGCTCAGTTTTTTTAGCAACCTCAAGTGGAACAGAACTACCATCTCCAAAAAACTGTGTCTCTGAACCAGAAGGTTCCTCAAACCAGAACTCATAAAATGTCTTGCAAACAAGATCCTGTAGAAAGGAGAAATATAAAGCTTGAAGCTAAATTAAAATATACAAACGAAATTTCTGGAGTATATATTCAATTAAACTTCCCTACGCAGAAATGTAATATATGGAAGGCCATAACACGTTATATTTTGCACACGTCTAGGAAATACAACGGGGTTGTCAGAGGTGAACTTATAACCTTTCTCAACCATATTTCACTGACTTTTTTTTTCAGGTTGATAAGGGGAAAAAAAAATAAGAAAAAATTTTCATTTTTCCCAAGCCATGGTTCATAAGCATCTTCATAATATAATATATTAATACTCAAGCCCATTTAGGATTTCCTCACAAAGATTTAGCACCAAAATCAAAAGAAAATCATATGCAAATTCATCAAGTGCTACTGCAAAATACAGGTCTAAGCATGGGATCCTGCTACATCTAATTTCAGAGGTCTATGACTTACATTCACTGCAGGGCAAAGGAATACACTGTCTGGGTGGTGACATTATAGAGATTTCACATCTTCTCTTTGTTAAAAATACATTTTGTTCTGTGAGGAGAATCCTACTCAACTTGAGTACCTCCTATGTGTTCTTCATTTTGAAGTAGTATCAGGTTTGAGGGTTAATCTAAGTGAGAGTGATTGATACCTATTGGAGATGTAAGAAGACCAACAGAGCTAGCATTGATCATGGGAGTAGAGTGACTCAATTGCCTATGACTTATTTGGGTTTACCATTGGGGTTCCACATTCAAAGCTCTAGTGGTAAGGAATAATATTATAGAAAGGATGGAAGAGAGGCTTGTAGGATGGAGGTAATCAAATGAAGAGGGGATACGTTTTTTTCCTATGATGTAGGGAATGTTTCCAAAGAAGAGCCCTTTGGACTCGTTCTAGGCAGTAAAACCTACAAGCAATTGACACCAACCACCAAAACAAGTTGCTGAGTAATCCAGGGATATTCACACCCCTGATGGACTAAGCAGTTTACTCAACATAGTTTATGTCACTCTTTAAATACCCATTCATTTTGCCAATAGATTCAGAAGCTCCAATAAGTATTTTTAGTGGGGGCCACTATGGGAATGTCAGGAAATTCCATTAAATAGATCGGGGAGACGATTTTTTCTCTTTTGAAGGAGAAGGGTTTGGGGATTTATAAACTAAGTTCCTTGAATCAAGTCTATTAGAGAAATGGCCAATGAGCTCTAACTCAACTAGCAACTCCTCAAAAGTTCTAGGTAGATGAAGAGGTCGGGGGTTCAAGACCTATCTATAACTCACCAATAGAAAAATAAAAGGTCCAATTAGGGAAACGGATGGTTGTGGAGGTTTAGAGTTGAGAGAGATCACTTTTGGAGGCATATCATACGTACAAAATCCAGATATTCTTTTTTTTTTTTTTTTTTTGAGGGCGGTGGACAAAAGATAATTTCAATTCTTTGTCAGGGATGATATGCGGGTTTGGTTTTGATATGATTTGTGCTGTGGAGGTTCTTGTCTTTGAGATGCATTTCCAAATTCATTTATGATTGTAGTATACAAGAATGATTAAATAGAAGTTTATTTGAGAGATGGACAAAGTGTGAACTCTCAGTGAACTCTCAGTTTAACCAGTCAATCCAAGATTTGGAATTTGACTCCGTTGATTCTTTGCTTTATTGTATTCTATTATCTCATGTAGACAAGGGGAAGATGAAATATCAAGGAGACCTTCAAAAGCAGGAAAATCTGAAGTTCATTCATACTATGAAATATTGAGGAGTTCTACGATGATTATTTTTCCCTTGGGAGGACCATATGAAGCGTAAAGGTGCCTCAAAAGGTTGCTTCTTTGCATAGATAGCATCATTGGCAAAATTTTTACAGTGGATACTTTCTGGTAAAGTACTATTTTAATTGCTAATTGGTGCTGCATGTGCAAGAATAGTGGGGAATCAATTGAGCAGCACCTGCTTAATTTTTCAGTCGCAAGAGATATTTTGTAATGCCATGAATAGTGATTTAGTTGTTATGTTCTTGGAAAGGGAGCTTTCATTGCCGTAGATGTTCTAAAATTTGGACAATTGTTCCCTTCCAAGCGTTGTGGACAATTTGATGAGGGGAATAGCATGACTAGTCATTAGGCAATTGATGCTAGGAAGTTTGTATGACTGGTCAACTAATCTAGGCAACCTTCCCTCATATACTATTTTAGATTTTTAGACAATTTAAACTTGAGAATTAATTAATTAGGAGTGATTTGATACATACATCATGTACACTTGTATCCTCCAAATAATATTTCTTTACCTATAAATAAAAAATAGCTCATTTCTCCCAAACCCCACATCCCAAAAAATGAATATAAGTAACAATCAAACTATTGCTTCAAAATTACCTGAATACTAGATTCGTCATCACTAACACGAGAAAGGATCTCAATACACGCATTCGTAAATTCGGAGAAGTTGGCATTGGAAGTGCACATATCTCGAATGATTTTAATAGCTCGTTTCCGAACACTAACTCCGGTGTCTTTGATTCTCTCAGCAACCTTCTCAAAGTACTAGAAAACCCCACCAATTATGAGAACAAAGCAAATGTATCTGATACAGTAACTGCATGAACAGGGAAGTTAAAATAAACATACCTTCAAACCAACATCAGGGTGCGAAGATATATGCCTGCCCACAAGTTCCAATGCCGCTTCCCTTGCGGATATTGCAGAGTCACAAAACCTTCCTTCTACAGCCAATTGCACACGTTTATCACATAATACCTCAGGATCAGCTTCTACAATAATACTAACCTGGTCGTCATATTCAAATTAAGAAGAATTAGAAGAAAAAACATTTGCTAACATTCACAAAATTCTAAGTTTCCAAAAAGGCTCAAAAAGTTTTTTTTTTTTTTTTAAATAAACAATTATTTACTTACCGCTCTTAGGGCCTTAGCTCTAATTACAGGAGAGTTCTCCCTCAAACTTGCCTGAAATCAATCATGCTGTAAGAGCAAAGCTTGCATAACTTGATAAATAAGCAAGGAAAGAAATATCTTACTAACCAAAAGCATATGAAGAATCTTATCAAAGCCTCTAGAAAAAGAGTTATTTTGTCCCAAAGCTAAAGTAATCTTCTTGACTGAATCCTTTGTTAACAATGAAGAAGTGGTTCCAGGATCACGAATTATTGCTTTTGACTTCAATCTAGCAAGGTAGTAAATGAATTTCTGCTGAGATTTAGGATCATCCTTGCACCACAGGCAGAGATAAAACCTGCACTTTTACAAATATGCATCATCCATTTGCATCAATCATACCATAAAACCAGTAAGGAGAGAGATCTAATGAGTACAAACCAGCGAACAAAGAGATTCATATCATCAGAACCAACATCTTCAAGGTAATTCAGTAGCAGCTGCTGAATGATTTCAGCATTCGTAATTGGATCAGAAGCTTCAGGATTTTTTTCTGAACGACTCTGATTCTTTTTACCATCATCCTTAAACTGCGACTTACAGTATGATTGTAATAGAAGAAGTTGCTTCCTGCAAAGGCAAAACTGACACTGCCAGCTTCTGTTAGGAACTTCATGTTCTCTTACTCCAATGCAATCAGCATGAAATGATCTCTTACAACTTTGACATACAAAGAACAATTTTTCAACCCTTCCATCCAAACATATAGAACATGCATCTTTTGGATATCTGCAATCAGCAACACCATCAGCATTATCCAGTTCCTGCAATACCCAAAATTTGTCCCTTCTGCAAAGTACAGCATCACGCTTCAATCTCGCAGCTATTGTACCAAGAAGGTCAATGGCCATCGTACGTGCAGAGATGTCTTTAGATTTCAGCCCAGCATTCTGGAGTAACAAGACACACAGAACCTGCAAATCTCTGCCTTAGCATGGAAACAATCTAATGCACTTACAAAAGTAATAAAACTCAATATAAGTGGTACCTCCAGAATAGGAGCTGAAGCAGGATATTCAGGTAAATTCAACGTTGTCAGCAAATCCATAACAAGATTCTCCATCATTGATTTCATCTCAGAAACATCTTGAGTCTTCAAACTTGCAAAGCGCTGAAGCACACGGGTCCAAAAATAACAACATGCCTCCGTGGCTGCCTCATGGCATTTTACAGGGTAACTAGAATCAATCGAGACATCTAAGATGGGATTACCACTTGATGATTGCCTTAAAGCTTCAGGAAGGTTTGCACTACAATGCACCAACTGAATCAGCAAAGCAGTAATCATCTGAATTTGCCTTTGTTCTTCATCAGGTAGGTGGTAAGATCTTAGTGCTCGCTTTGAGGATGGTAACTTCCAAAGTAGCTGAAGTATTTCATCTATTACATAAGTACGATGTTGTGTGTATGAATAGAATATCTGTAAACACAATTAAAGAATCCAGAAGATTAATTTGTATGCAGACATGCATGGACATTAGAAAATCACAAACAGACACGGAGAAACAAAAAAGTACAGATATGTACCCCGCTTATTAAACCAATCGCCTTCAGTTGCAAGAGCTGTATATTGTCCACCAAGAATGTCGTAAAGCTTGTCTTCACAAGTTGTAAAATGCAACTATCCGACAACCTCTCTATTAACAACAAATCCTTGAGTAAACCAAGAATAGTGCACATTTTCTGAAGAATAGTATTCACAGAGGCAGAGACCCTATCAAAGTAAACACATAAACTATAAGAACAGACCCCACTTCACGTACACTAAACATTTTGCCTTAATAATTAATGAAGAAAGCAGCATATTGATAAGCACTTGTTTATTGACGATTTCTTCGCTTTAACTGTCTTATTACTACGTCGTTTCTTGCTTGCTGAACCAAGTTCAGCATCAAGCTCTTCATCTTCGTCACCTGAAAAATAACATGACAAAAAATTTGGATCAGTTAAAATAATACAAGTTCAGAAAGCCAAATGCAGAATACTTGAGTGCGGCATGAATCAGTTCAATACCAATTGCTAACAATTGGTGAAGAAAGGATGAGATGCACATGGCCCAAAATTACCACAATTGCAGAATAAAAGGATGTCAGGGAAAAAAAAGTGTAGGTTAATGACATTCCAGCTTTCTTGAACAATCTAAAAGCTAACCTTCGAATCCCCCATTTTCACTTGGTTTATGCAAGGCACGATATGATGGATCATAAACACACATGACATCCATTATCTGACGCCTGGAAAACTCTAGAATTCTTTCAATAATCTGTAATTACATAAACAATAGTCAACAACCCAGGTGATAACCATATGAAAACACAAGAATACTCAAAGCACTAAAAATATACAAGAAAAACCATGAATATCAACACTGCAAACATTTAAAAGAACACTAAATTAGAGCATTTGCCTCTTCTTTAGCCAATGAACTCTAGCTCAAACAGTACCTCCTCTCCTTGTAAGAGGAAGGTGGAGGGTGAGGTCATGAATTCAAGACCAACCAGTGCAAAACTTAACAAAAAAAGAAGAAAAAAAGAAGGCATTTACCTCTTCTTTATAGAGCTGCTTTTGCATTTGGTTATAAGCCATTACTGCTAGAGCTGCATGAATGGACTCCAGAGCACAAAAGATTGATGAAACTGTATCTGAATCTGACTGGAAAATTGCACAAAAAATCATTAAGAAAAGCAGAGCAAAGACCAGAACTATTTGACATCAAATCTCAGTATCATAACACATAACAATAAACCATGTATTGGCAAACAATACTCCATTTTATCTACAACCGAGTACTAGTTATTTCAAAGAAAAATCCAAAAATAACAAGTTAGTAAGCTATAGTTAACAGCTTTGTACAAAAATTACAAAATCTTAAGAGAAATGGGAATCAACAATAAAGTAAGTTGGAGAGAAATACAATTCAAGTAGCATAGCTTAAGTCCTTTTTTTATATACATTGATAATTGGGGTTCGGGGGATTTGAAACCTGGATGTCTTCATTGGAAACACCAAGAGATGCCAATTGGGCTACAAGGCTCTTGGCGAAGCATTACTTAAGTCCTATAGGGCCCACAAATAGGAAAGTAGACATAATAGTAGCTCAAACAGTTGGGATATCAAAAAGAATGCCACATATCTGATAGCATAGTTAGGCTAAGGGCACAAATGGATTGAAATACCATTATGTGGGGGAAGAAGAAGAAACAATAATCAACGTTCCAAAAAAACAAAGGATTTGGTAATGCAATCACATCTAGGAGCAGTCAAGTCATAAAAATAAAAGATAGGTCAATCAAAGAAAGTTTTATATATATTATCTAAATTTATTAATAATTTAGTTGGTTTTTATGTGAATGACTGCTGTCCAAAAAAATTTTGCATAACCCAGCAAATAAACAGAAATGAACTAGAACTCCAAAATACATAGGAAAAAGGGGATTTGAAAAGGTTAGTTCCAAATTTACAGCCAATGATATGTTAAAAGTAACATGTTCCCATGATCAACTAGAAGCAACACAATGCACCGGCATGGACTA
The DNA here is from genome assembly GCA_033629205.1 of Lithocarpus polystachyus. Taxonomy (NCBI): domain Eukaryota; kingdom Viridiplantae; phylum Streptophyta; class Magnoliopsida; order Fagales; family Fagaceae; genus Lithocarpus; species Lithocarpus polystachyus. Next base: position 71,579,245 of record CM066163.1, read on the forward strand.
AGTTGTTAAGCAACCAAGACAATCACCTTCCCAGCTAAGGTGGAAAAATTAGAAAATATCAATATATTGGGAGGAACTTGTGCTTATAATTTTATTGGCTGTATTAGTTCCAACACAAAACAATAAAGAAAGTGAGGCAAAACTAAACATGGGGAAATTAGCAGTAACAACTAAACATCATGACTTGCAAAAAGTATGATCTAAGGATGCATGGGAAATACATATACTACGCAGAACAGAAACATAATGGTAACAAGCTTACATGCTCGCATTCATCAATGGTCAAGCCTTCCGCTCGATGTATTTGATGATCAAGAACCCTTAAAAGCCTAACAAGAATATCTACAGGAACCAAATGTAGAAGTTTCTTTGCACGGATAGACATTATTTCGTTTATTAGCATCCTAAGATCAGAAAGAGGCACTGCTAACCACTCTGCTTCATCCCGATCATCACTAAGAATTTCAGCTCTACCACAGAAGTCCTCCAACAACTCACAAAAGTTTCCAATGGTGGCATCTGAACAAAGATATAGAGCAAAATATTCACATATATACCAAAGAAATGAGAGAACAATTGAAGACATTACTAAAAGCAGAAAACCAGAAAAATCAACCTTGAAGCTCAGCGGGATCTGGTCCAACCGATGATGAGAAATCATCGCTACTTTTCTTCTTTACTTTTGGTTTTCTAGAAGATGATGTTGATACGTTCTGCAATTCCATCTTCAAGATCAGCAAAAAAAAAAAAAAAAATACAACTCAATCATCAATTTCTAAAACCAAACTCAGACGTACATTAGCTACAACATAGTCAGGTTGATAATTGTGAGTTGCCCCGTAGTCTCTTTGAGCTTTACTTGTAATATGTATGCTTTGCTCAAAGGACTTCTTTTCAGGTACTGTACTGGTAGAGATTAGCTCCTTAATAGGACCTGAGAAACTTGAACAATGCAATAAACAATAAGCACAGCAACAGTAAATTTAGATACGAAATATCCATATCAGCACAAAGAAAAGGATTTATTTTTTGATACTTACACTCCAAGAAAAATGATCTCTTGAATAATGAAAGTATAATTTATTAGTAAAAAGCAAAAGATTCAGCAATAGATCTCGTACATCTAAGTCCATTTTCCATCAAGATCTCGTACTTCACTTAAAAAGATCCCTTTGGATACATTTTTGTTTTTCGATAACCAACTGGAAATGTCTCTTTGGCAACAATTATTGGTTGAACTAAATGAAAAAACTCCACAAAGAGTCATAAATGACAAAGAAACCAAGACACAAGAAAACATTTTTCTTAAGTTTATCTTGTGCAAAGCTGGAAATAGCTCCCACACCATGGTAGTCAAAGGTCAGCTGAGCACCCTAGGTGCCTGAGCGAGGCAAGTACCCTTATTGAGGCACTTGCCTTTAGAGCTCAAGCAAACCAGGCAAGCACCTTAAACAAAGCTCATGGTGCTTGAGGTGGGAGCCTCACTTAAATTCAGCACCAATAAGAAAGTGTGGCATTCATGTAATTTGGTTAAAAAAAAATGGCATTTGTAATTAGGTAAAAATAAAAATAAAAAAGTAAATAAACACTGAAACAAAGTACAGAAGTAAAGGAACAAAAAAAACACACACAAATTGGGACCATAATGGACAGCACACCAGTGTTTTTTTTCCTCTCATTATTTTATTCTCTCGCACTCTATTGCCTCTCTAGCAACTCCCTCTCATCCTTTATTCTCTCTCTCTCTCTCTCTCTCTCTCTCTCTCAGGTAGCTCTATTTCATCCCTTTCATTCTTTTTTTTCCCTCTTCCACTCTCACCTCTCAGGCAAACTTTTTTTTCATCTTTCCTTAGTTTCCTCTCACTCCTTCTCTATATCAACTCTTTATCTCCTCATCAATTTTTAGATAAAATAATAATAATCATAACTTTCAATCATGTAATCATTTAGGCTTTAGCTTTGATAGTTTTTTTTTTTTTTTTAGCTTGTTTTAAATCCTAAGATTAGATTAATTAATAGACTTAATTTTTTCATGCAACAAATGTTAAAAACACTTGACTATAATATTTGAACATTATATTGATATGATTTAAATTATATGTATAATACTTGTATTTAGAATTTGGCAACTAGCATAAAACGGGCTAATGCCATACAAGGCCATGGCACCGTAAGGCTACCTTTCACTTTTGACTACCTTGCCTCACACTTTGGTAGATGTAATTATTTATCAAGGACAATCATGGATGCAGCAGGATACTAGAGTTTTTTTTTTTTTTTCTCTGCACCCCTATCATTCACATTTTCTCTATGAAATTAATGTTTTCTTAATAATTTGTATTGTTCTTATGCCTTTTAGCATTTGTTTTTCTTTTATAATAAAATATAGCATAATATGTGTTTAACATATTGCCAATGAGCTCTAACTTGAATGCACTTCCTCCTTCTATAAAGAACGGGATTGAGGGTGACATCATGAGTTCCAATCTAATTGCATGCATGTAGCTCACCAATCAAAAATATATATTTATTTATATATTAAGTAATGAAAATATCTCTGCTATATTATCATAAATTTTCAAGCATTAACTTATCATCATGTCCATATTGTATTGTATACATGTCCTGTATCCATATCGTTGCTTTCTAGTAAATGGCTTTTTAGACCTATGTTTCTTTTTTAAAACAAAGATGGTTCAGACATTTTCTACAAGACCTAAAAATGAATTAATGTAAATTCAACATAAGTCCCAAGAGGATGAGAAGAACTCTAAAGAGGAAGAAAAATGATTGCTAAGTACTAAATCAAGTTTTTTTTTTTTGGGGGGGGGGGGGGAGTAATAATTTTTACAGAAAAAAAATTATCATTATTTTTTATAAGAGAATAATTTTTTTGAAAGAACAACACTCAAATGCAAGTGCCCAAACTGTGAAGATGTTTGATGCAACCATGGAAAAGAGAGATCTAGTAGATAAATGTACAAGTCTCAATTTAGGTAACAGAGCTTTCATTGTGTGGGACCCTTATGCGATGTTAGATAGATGTGAGACTTGTGCGGTTCTATAGGTTGAGTCAAAAGTAGCATAGGATTACATTAGTTTATTACTTAAGATATTATTTCATAAGTTATGGTTAATTTCATCATGAATCAAGATATATAATTATCTACAACTCACATGAATCAAGAATATTTTCATAACTTAGTCTAGCCCAAAAGTTTCTAAGAGTTTCTAAAGTGCCTAGAGTTTATTTTCATTAAATCTAAGTTAATCTTTTATAAGAGTCTTAGTCTTTAGTTTACCAGCCAACTAAGGGGTCCTATCTCTAGATTAGGGAAGAGATCAATTGTGTCATATAAATATGCTTTGTATAAAAAAATCAAGGATCTTGATTAATAGAATATTCAGTGATTTGAGTTTTGAGGCATGATTGCCTAGCATGTTCTCTCTTCTTCTTCTTTGGCACGCTAAGTACTGTTCATGGACATTGTTCACAATCCTGAACAGTGACAAAATTTTCTATTCCTTCTCTCTTTGCAAGCCCAAATTAAGCCCTTCTTCCAGATCCTAAAACCCTACATATTTGGCCCTACCAAATAGCCACCAAATAAGCTATCAAACCAGCCATAGATTTCCACATACACCCACTGTACAAAAATTTTCAGCAATCTAATTGTTCCAAGAAAAAATGCTCGTCCTTATTCCCCATTATTTAAAAACTCTGCTCAATATTTGAACCCTAACCCTTTCTTCTAAATTTCTAAACATTAAATCCACAAATTCTCTTAACCCTAAGCCTACGAAAAGCCTGTGTCATTAACTACTTCCTCTTATGTCAAAGTCATTGCTTGATTTAAACTAAGAGACAGTCCCAAAAAGCATAGATAGGAAACAAGAGCTGCATGGTTACTTGCACATCAGAATTCAATGATAAAACATCATCAAAAGTAAATGCACCATCAATGAAAGTTGTTTCAATTCACAGACAGTAGCAACACGTACAAAGGAAGAAAACGGTAAACGAGTACTTTGATTACCTGCAGTACTGCACTCAAATGCTTCCGAACTACATCGTAGAACTTGTTCGTGTAGTTCTAAAGGCTCCACATATCCATATGGAACTGCCCTTGTATCGTCTCTGAGAATCCTGCAGATGACACCACACGTAAGAAAACAACAATAACAGTTATTGCAATAATAATTATAACGTCATTACTCCAATCAACAGGTTCTCCATCTACATTAATGGGGAATTGAAATACAGAGAAACCACACAAATCACTGTGGCCGAGAAACTTTTTGAGAAAAACGACACTGACAGTCATTTTTTTCCCAGTAACTGGATAAATAGCACGCAGATTCAATTTGGGAAAAAAAATTATCATAAATAATTACCACATTTACATTTACCAAGCATCTCAAACAGTTTCGAATTTCCAAATTCAACTGAATTAAGGAAAAAATTTTAAAAATCAAAATACTAAGAATTACTTTCCAAAAAAAATGAAACAGTTCCAACTAAAATCAGTTGTACTGTTGCATTTTCAAAAGATTTCAGCGAAAATGCAACATCAAAATTTTGAATCACAACTCTGTTAACGGCTAAAGTCCACTTCAATCACATATAATCACCAAATTCATAAACGTAACATATTTTTTAGCAATTTAAATTCGTTGAAGTTCGAACTTCTTCGAGCTTATAAGCTAAACCACTTCAAAAATTCAAAATTGCAAACTACAAAAAAAAAAAAAAAAAAAAAAAAAATTGAACTAAGTACATTATTCGAGCATAACTGTAAGAGTCAAACTGAAATTACATTTCTCAACTACTTAGTGAAAAACACATACAAGTAAGACACGTCAGTTTGGCGGAGCAGATCAGAGATTCGACTAGCTTGAGAGAGAACCTCGGCGCGATTGAGCGACCCGAAGCTACCGCCGCCGCGAGGCTCGTCGAAGAGGCGGAGGTCCTGATCGGAAGCGCCGCAGAAGACAGGGAGCGAAGGCAGAGGCAAGCACGGCGCGACCTCCGAGTGTATGGTGTTGGAGAGTCCGATTCCGCGTTGGCCCGAGCCCGAGCCCGAACCCGAATTGATTGGATAGCTCATCGATTGGTGAACCGCCGGTGAGTCCGAGATGACGACGATGATGATTCGGAGTGCGAAGAGAGCATGTAGGGAGTGGTACGAAGCGTAATAATGCGGAAATCTGAGGGCGGTTTTTGGAAAGGGAATTAGGGTTTTTTTGGTTCGAGCTGAGAGTTTCGAAGCCCTAGACTTAGAGAAGAGCGGAATATGAATTATCAGATTGAAAAAGAAAGAATTGTAAGAAGCAAATGGCGGGGAAAGTATGTGATTTTTTTTGGGGGGTAAAAAAAATTTGGGATTTTGTTTTCTATTTTTTGGGTGAAAATGGGATTTGGTGGATTTTTATAGGTGTCGAAAATTGAGAGTTAATTAATGGAATTACGAAATTGCCCTTGGATGGCTGACTGAGTCTTTCTTTACTTGGTGGCTAGTTACTTAAAGCTTCGAAGCTTGCTCAAGAAGAATCAGTGAAGATGAGCGAAGAGTTTTCATTTTTATACGGAAGAAGTTAACGGAGCGTTACATATGAAGTTACGAAGGTACCCCTAAGAGCTCTATGCTTGCTTCGTTTACAGGTGCTTTTTTAAATGTGCCCATTTTGGAAATTTGAGTGAAATAACTTTCCGGCGATGGCATTTTCGGCTCCCTGATTTTGGGTCGCCTTGACTTTCTTCTGACAAAAAAGAAAGAATAAGTACAAGTACACAGTTTAATTTGCAGTATACTAAAAGATGCGGTGTTCATTCCACAGCCTTCATGATTCTTTTTATTTTGCTGAATTAAAAATTTATTAGTAAAAATTACTGTAAATAAAAATAAAAATTAATTGAAATAATACCGTAAAACTTATAAATAATATCAAACAGCATATAAATAGTAATAAAAATAAAATAAATAATAAAATAATTTTTATTTTTCATAGGTATCTAAACAAAGGCTAAAAAATGTGGTGATTTATAAGATTACTGACACGTACTCATACAAATGTATCCATATATTTAAAATTAAATATAATTTTTTTATAAAAATATAAATAATTACTCATATTATTAAAGAAAATAGCATGTGACACATGCATACTTATAAATTTATTTAAAACTAAACACAATTTGTATCATAAAAATATAAATAATTAGTCAAATTATTATTTTTAAATAAACATAATTAGTCACATATTAAAATTCCTACCTAAATTTAATACTACTTATGTTCATTTTTTTCTAATTTTTAATAAGATAGAATGTGTGGTGATTTTTATTTAGTATATGTGATTTTTTTAAATTTATAGTTCATTAATATTAAATTCTTAGTATTTTGCGCTTGTAGAGGGCAGAGATCAACAGCCCAACTCAAGTTAAGTGGGTAACTACTGTGCAAAAGCTCAATACAATTAATTTGTAGAGATAGGTTGCCAAGGTCAACCTTCTCAAGTCTTAATGGATTCGTTAATGAGTTTAAAGAAGAGTCCAATTCTTAGGTCATTAAAAATACAAAAGATTACCAATAAGAAAGGCAAAGACCTGCATTAACTCTTCCTCAGATTAATCTAAGGATCACTAGTTCATATATTACTCAATTCTCGGTTACAAAGCTTCTCATTGCCCTTTATCTTTTTCTATCCCATTTTTTATTCTCCCTCTCTTGAGGGAGCCTCCTTCCTTTTTATAGTAGCTAGGGCCTTACCCCAACTCTCCACCTGGGCTACCATGAATCCTTACGTGGATACTTGTCCCATCAATACCTAGCTAGTGGTGGTAGAGTAGGTTGCAAGGTGTAAAAATATTGTTCAAGGGTCATTCTGCCATTAAACGATGCATGCCAAATTAATACAGTGCATTTAATGTGGAGGTGATGAGTACTTTATCTGAAAACCTCCCCTCTTCTTTACTTGTACATCTCTACATTTTTTTCCTCGATCTTTGGTCTTCTAGCCCAGGTGACTTATCTACAGTCTTTCGAGGAGTGTTTGCTCCTCGAGCAGGCCGCTTCTTCGATTTCAATATCTGGGCTCTTGTCAACGTGCTGGGCCAAAACTGATAAGAAGTCGAACCCACCTTCTCCTCGAGTTAGACCTACTTAGCAATATTTCGTGTTTGAACCTTACCCTCTTAGAGCACTCATTAACTCACTTTGCACAAAAATTAAAAAATTTAAGTGGATAATTACGGTGTGGTCCCCACATAAATTTAGACACATGGCATAAAATTAAATTCTAATTTCAAATTCTAATTGAACTTTCTCTTAACTTTCCCTATTAATATATATATATATATAAAGAGAGAGAGAGAGAGAGAGAGAGAGAGAGAGAGAGAGAGAGTTATGTTTATATTATTTAAACATAAATTATTATATCAAGAAAAAAGAGACTAGTATGACCCAAAAAAAAAAAAAAGCAGTCTTTTCCCTGAAAATAAAAAATAAAAAAAATAAAAACCTCTCACATGGCTAAATATAATTGGTTGAGAAAAAATAATTGGTTTATATGAAAGTAAATGCAATCAATTACGGATTGTCACATAAATAAAATAATACTACCTCAAAGAGTAAATTGATATGATACACTCAAAATTTCAAGAATTTTTTTTTTTTTTGGTATTTTTCCCTTTTTATTAATATTTTATTAATTAATTGAAAATTGAAAGTCCATGAAATGTCTTATAAACATGGATGGAAATTAGGCGTGGCAGTGCAAGATTCAATCATGGGAACCCCTTGTGTTGGATAATGGAGCAAGATAAAGTGAAGGTCTTTTGCAATTGCAAATACTAATAAGACGACTTCAACACTAATAAGATAAAAATAAGAGGGAAAATGAAGACACGGCAAAGAGACTAAAAAAGATAAGCGATTTAAATTGAATATGTATATAAAAAAAAAATACAAAATTACAATTTATATCCTTAAAGTTTGGGTTAATTTTGATTTGCCTCTTAAAGTTATCCATATCTTTAACGTTACATAGTATTTAAATTTAGAACAAAACTTAGATACAGTATCTTATATACAGTTCCTTAGGATCCCACTTATATTTTAGTCACATGTTATAATTAAAACTTCAACAAATGGCTTTAGAGCATCCACAGCAGTGGAGTTAAATTTTTAGCAATTTAGCTCCACCAAAAGTTACTTTATCTATTTTAGCTACATATATGCTGCAGCAGTAGATCTATTTTAGCTTTCAACACAATAAAATAATATAAACATCACAATAAAATAATATATCCACTACAATAAAATAATATCTCCATTACAATAAAATAATATTTCCATTACAATAAACAACAACCACAACCACCTGCAACCGCCACCGCTACCGCAGTCGCCGCCACTGCCGCCACCGCTGTCGCCACCACTGTCACCACCGTCGCCGCCGACTCTTATATCCCCACCGTCGCTACCGTCGCCACCGCCACTGCCATCGCCGCTGCCTCCGACTCCGACTCTTCCACCGCCACCGCCACTACTGCCACCGCCACCGCCACTACAGCCATAAAATTAGGAAAAAAAAAAATTTTTCCTGCACACAGAAAAGTCCCAAACTAACATTTATATCAAAACTTAAAATACTTAGAATTATAACAATAGTCCATGATTATGCATAAATACTGAATTTGATAGAACAAAATTATTGCAAACAGAAAAAAGAAATTATGGCCTTGTGCAACAGAACAAAATTATAACAATGTGCTTCTGTTTATGGTATTGTGCAACAAAACAAAAAACTAGAAAACCACACAGAACCTGCAAACAGAAAATTCCCAATACATTCTAAAATTATTGCAAACAGAAAATTCTCAATACATTCCTGCAAACAGAAAATTCCCAAATCATTGTATCTAAAAATTCCCAAATGATTCTCAATACCCATTCTCAGAAAATTCCCAAATCATTCTTAATACCCATTCTTCCCAAACAAATAGATTCACCCAAATCAAAAAATTATCTACTCTAGTTGTTTTAGCAGAATAGAAAAGAGAGTGAGGTACATACTTAAGGGGGTTTGGTGGTTGTGATACAGCGAAGAACGGTGGGCCGGTGGAGGAGTGGGATGGCTGGGACTGATTGGCGGAGGAGTGGGATGGCTGGGGCTGATCAGTGGAAGAGAAGTGGGGGCTGATTGGCGGCTTGGAACTGCTGTGGGTAGGTCCGGTGGCGGTAAACAGGGGCGGCTGGTGGGACGACGGTGGAGAGATACTGATCGGTGGAAGAGAAGTGCGGCGGCTTGGGACTGCTGTGGGTAGGTCCGGTGGCGGTAAACAGGGGAGGCTGGTGGGACGGCGGTGGAGAGATGCTGATCGGTGGAAGAGAAGTGTGGCGGCTTGGGACTGCTGTGGGTAGGTCCGGTAGCGGTAAACAGGGGTGGCTGGACGGCGGTGGAGAGGTGAGCACGACTGAGAGGAGATGTGAGAGCAGCGTTGAGAGATGAGAGCCTGAGAGGAGAGCTTGAGAGACAGAGAGATTTGTCTGAGCTTGAGAGAGTGATCTGTGTGAAGAGCAAGTGGAAAGAATAAAAGAAAGGAGAAAAATAAACGGGAGTGAATAAAATATAATTTTTTAATTATAGATGAGTGCTACAGTGCACATCTATAGATAGACGTGCACTGTAGCACTTTAGCTATAATTTTAGCAAATACCTCCACTGCTGCGGCTCTCCTTTTATGTTTAATAGCTATATTTTTAACAATATAACTATTTAGCATCACTGCTGTGAATGCTCTTAAAGATCTATCTTTCTGTTTCTTTTTTGTTCTTTATTTTATCTTTCCTAGTTGTCAATAAATATCAGCATTTTATCTCTCCAACTTTCTTAATCTAGAACTGAAAAGAACCAATTTGGCTTCAGTAAAGTCAAATAAATAATACAAAAGGCTAGGGGTAAGAAGAAGAAGGTAAGGAATGAAAATTGCCACCATAAAGATCTACCACCGCTGACGTGGTCCCACAACCAAGACTTCACTCTAAACCCCAAGCCATTGGTGCAAGCTCCTTTCTGGCGGCCAAAACCAAAACCCACAGGCTACTAAAACCAAAAGAATAAAAAAACAAAGAACAAAGCATGAAAGCCATGGAAATCAGTTTTGGTTTCGCTGGGTTTAGATTGCATTTATTTCTTATTGGTTTTGATTTTGGAGATTTGGATTTCTAGGGAGGTCATGGGAGAAAGAGAAAAGAACTAGTTTTTTTTTTTTAATGGCTTTTGAGGATGATGATGATACTGATATACGATATAATATTAATAAACCTTTGAAATAATAACATCTTTTTGTGAAGATATGGATCAAGATCTCTCAAGCCATTCTTGGCAAAAGAAAAATCTAGCCATTCTCTATTGTCCAACTTGAAGTTTGAGAGATGCGAAGATGGAGGGATGTTTTACTGCTGGTGAGAGGGGAAAAACTAAAAATATTAACAGAAAGAGAAAAAATTTAACACCATTTATTGAAGTTTTTAACTATGACAAGTGGCTAAAATATAAGTGAGGAATCTAAGGAACAGTATGTAAACAACTATGTCTAAGTTTTGTCCTTAAATTTAAGTCCTTCCATCCATGCATCATAATAAGATCTCCCATTAAGTGCTACTTAAACTCAAAATGATGTAGTTTTACGGATCCAAATTTTAAAACTTTATGTGGAAAAATAAAAATTATCTCAACTCTAAGGGTGAAATTTGAAAACTAGTGATTAATTAATATGACCTAGTTTTTTTTTTTCAAAGAAAAAAAAAAGATATCATTTTGAATCTAGTTGGCACTTAATAGACACCTCATTACATAGCACTGATGAAATGACTTAAATCCAAATTTTATATAATGTTAGGAATACGAATCTAAATTTTGAAACTTTAAAGAGTAAATTCAAAATCATCTCAAACGATAGAACGAGTTAAATCACTTCTGGCTCATCCACTCTTTGAGACAGGAAAAACTCATGTAAGACATAATGAAACAAACTCATGCAAGACATAATGAGAATACATAAATAAAGTGTGACATAAATTTAAGGGTTAAAAATAATGGGTTTATTTGTCAAGTTCATACCAAGATTATTACCAAGCCTATAAACAAGCTCGAGCTCACCTTATGTGTAAGTGGGTTTAGTTAATGCATGAGCTAGCAAGTGGGTTTCGGTGGGGTATGATGTATAACAAAATGACAAATTAGCAATAGAGTGAATGACACTTGCAACAAGACCTCTCACCTAAAGCAACTTTAATTAGATTAGAAAAGCCTGATGGGTAAGTGGTTAGTTGAGAAATGTGTTTAGTCCACAAGGCACGTGGATTTTTTGTCCAGGGAAACAAATTAACTTCACGATTTCCAAGTTGGGTTACTAATGGACAATCACACAAACATTTTAAGGTTTTAGTTATTTTGAGTTGTATAAAACAATTTGTGTGCAATATATATTAGGATAAATTGTAAAATACATCCCTAATGTTTGAGATTGCTTGAATTTTACGCCCTAACGTTTAAAAAATTGGATTTTACACCCTAAAGTTTTATTATGTAGCAAAACTCAAATCTCCGTTAGTAACTTGCTTATTTGGCTATTAAATGACATGCTGGCAGCTCATGTGTAATTTTTTTTTTTTTTGCCAAATCACACTCCAAAACAAAGTTGTTTCAAAGAAAACAAAATGGCACTACAGGCAGCTTCCAAAACAGTGCCATTTTGGATGAAAACAAAACACAATGTTAACTTGAAATGGCCCCGTTTCACCAAAACTAAATTCCCAAATCATTGTCTTCGATCTAAAGCAGATCTCTCATCGTCATTGGCGAGCTGGAACAAACAAGATGGAGAGGCTTTGTGGGGAGCATCTGCAGTAATTATTAGTAATTCAAATATTTAATTCTACAAGTACATAAAACGAAACCTTAGATTCTAAAAGAGAGCTTGCTGTGCTAGATGAGATGAAATCCCATGGAGGTACTTGCTTTAGTAATGTTTTTGTGTTTTGATTACTTGGGTACAAATGGCATTCTTAAGGGCTAAAATACCCTTAGTAACTTGTGAAATTGTTGGCCTCTCTGCATAAATTTTTGGTCATATGGTAGTTCTCATTTTGCTAATTTTTTTTGCCTCTCTCTATAGTGTTGTTATATGGTTCTAATTATATTAATTAGTTTATATTCTAACAAGAGAAGAAGCTAGCTGAAGAGGATGAACCAAAAAGGGCTGGGTGAGTGGGGTGAGTGGGGACTGGAGAGCATCAGCAAGTTTGGGAATAGGTTTTTGATTTCTGGTGAAACGGTGCCACAACACTTGTTTTGTGCTTTGATTTTAGCCGAATTGGCGTAGATTAGTAACCCAGGCATTGTGGAATTCAAAGATATGTGGAACCACCTCGTTTTGGGAGTGTGATTTGGCAAAAGAAATTTACACATCAACTGCCAGTGTGTCATTTGATAGTCATATAAGCAAACCACTAATGGAGGGTTGGGTTTTGCTAACGGAATGAAACTTTATGGGTTTATTTGGGAACCATATATTTTGCTGAAACTGAAATTTTTTTACTAAAAGTACTGTAGATAAAGGTAAAAGTTAGCTGAAAAAGTGCAATGAAGTCCATGAATAGTAGCAAAAATAAGTTGAATAGTAAAATAAACTAGCTTTTTAAGCTGAACCCAAGCACACATTAAGGTGTAAAATTCAAACAACCCCAAACATTATGGGTGTACTTTGCAATTTTCCCTAAATATTACTTATTCGTAATAGTTGGCCAAGTGTCTCTTCTTTATTAAATTTGAAGCTGGTGATGGTCAGTGCATTCACTTTTGGCTTGATCCATGATATGGGAAAGTGCCTCTTCGTGAAGCTTTTTCTACTATAAAATTTTCACATTTATCGACCCCAAGAGGCTACAGTGGGGGAGCTTATAAAGGGGGGTAATGGTAGTTTGCTTTGGCATGTCACATTCCTTAAGCCTTTTCAGAATTGAGATTTGGAGGTTTTGCAATTTTTTTTTCTTTTTTATTCTTTCAAGATTGGCAGAGGCAAGGATGATTGAATTGGTTGGATTCCTTCAAGGAACAATGTTTTTTTAGGTGAAGTCTTCTCAAGGCAGCCCAAATCCTTTTCCATGGAAGAGTGTCTAGAGATCACGGTTCTTCCTGAGGTTGCCTTCTTTGCATGGACAGCTACTAGAGGTAAGATTTTTACAATGGGTAATCGTTGTAATAGATAGATTCATGTTGTTGAGTGGTGCTCTTTTTGCAAGGATAGTGGTGATTTTGTGCATTATTTGCTTTTGCATTATGAGTTTTCTTTCTAGCTTTGGTCCTTGGTGGTTTGCTTTTATAGCCTCCACTAGACTATGCCAAGGAGGGCGGTAGACTTGCTGGTTTGTAGGAAGAGACCTTTAGGTTGGCATAAGAACGCGATTGTTTGGAATGCTACTCCTTTGTGCATCATGTGGACTATTTGGAAGAACGTAACAGTCACCTATTCGAGGGGATTGAACATTCTCTATTGTACCTAAAGTTTATTTTGCTTTGCACCTTGTATGAGTGGATGGCTATTTGGAGTTGTCATTCTTGTTTTATGATTTGATTGAGTTTATAGATGCTTGTTCATTTAGGTGATGTTCTTGTAGGTGGCTGCGTATATTACTTGTGTTGTGTATATACTACGTAATTTGATTATTTTTTCTAATAAAGTTTTCTTATTGAGAGAGAGAGAGAGAGAGAGAGAGAGAGAGAGAGAGAGAGATGGTAATTGAATATGTAACAACAAAACTATAAATAGGATATGTATAAAAAATAATTAAAATAAATGTTAAATAAAACACACACACATATATAAACACACATTTGTGGTGGGGTTGAGCACGATGGGATGGAACGAGCAAAACTTATCCCTACCCCAAAAAGGTAGGAAAACCCGTGCAGGGTAGGGTGAGGAATTTTTACTATCCCTACCTTTGATGCCTCTTCTATTTTTTATTTTATTTTATTTTATTTTTTTGTCTACTTTGAATGCTGCAAATGGCTTATGAAGCCGTTTTAAAGGCGATTTTTCCTTTATTGGACCTTGCTTCTTTTGTGGAAGTGAGTAAGCAAGATGATTACTTGTGGAAATGTGCATGTGCAAGAGGGATTCAAATCTTCTAAAGTTTTTAGAGTACTTTGTCAAGTAAATTTCTTTAAATTCTCATCTCTCACTTAAAATTAATGGTTTAAGATGTTGCCACCTCATCAATTCACTAACTTAAGCATTAACTTATACAGTTAAATTAAGTTAGAGTAGAATTTCTATCTTGTATAAAAAAAAAAAAAAAAAAAAACACAAAAAAAGGGATTAAGCTTAGGTAAGCTGTAAGCATTAAGACTAGACAAACAGATCTCAAGCTTATTTTTTATTTTTCTTTTTTTGATGGAACGGATCTCAAACTTGAAAAAATCATCAATCCGTAAAATCACTCCCACCATTCTTCCCCAAAAGCTAAAACATTTTAATCCAAAAAATGAAAAAAGAAAACACTCCCTGACAAAATCATTCAAGAAGGAAACCTCTATATTTCTATACAAATCTCTTGCATGCTTAAAACTTTCAATCTTTTCAACCACAAATGATGGATCCATCCAACTCAATTCCTTCAATCCACTTGGTAGAGTACCTTAGGAGCTCTAAGATCTGAATCATTTTTAGAAGACACAAGTCTAGAAGTTGAGAGGTGTTTAGGATAAATAGGAATATTTATGTGTTTTGAAAGAGTAATTTAAAGTTTTCTCTTTTTTTTTTTTTTTTTTTTTTTTTGTTGAGAAATGATTAATTTAAAGATGTATAAGCGAATTGATGATGTGCCAACATATTAACCACTTACCCTAATAAATCTATAGGATCTAAACCTTGCTGAATTCCCATTTTTACTCAAAAACAATAAATTCCTTGATTTTGTCTTCAAGCTGTGCATTAAACTTTTGATGAAATGCGTAACTTGCAAAAAAATTGGACCCTTTTTTTTTTTTGGAATCTAACAAAGCGTAAAGCTATCAGCCAACAAAGACAAAACTTGGTATGCTCCAATGTAGGTTTTCGATCCAAGGGCAGATAAACCCCAATAAACTAACAACTCCCCAATGAATTTGACGTGAGTCACTACTCTAGATCTACGACCACAATACCAAAAGTCAAAGAGATACATCTTAAATCAACTCAATTTATTGATAATATATTACAAATGGCATGTCCGTAAATCTAGACAATATTTCCATTTATTAATAAGTACTAATGGTAGTGAATTTCTAAAAATTAAACTCAGCCTGAAAATTTTGATGAAATCGCCAATTACGAGGTATAACATTATCAAACTGCAGCATTTTCCGATCACTAGTAGTTATTTGGAATGACAAGAATTGCCGTGTAAACTGTGGCGTGGTTCGGACTGCCAATTTTGGCCCCAATTGCACCACATTTGAATCCAATAAGTACAAGTGCCCTTAATTTTGACATTAAAAATATCATTAGCACCTCCAACATTGTACGACTAATACAAGCAAATAATATCGATTTCTTCTTATTTGAAACCTGACCCCTCCTTGCTTAATACATGAGACTCGACGATATTTAACGGGGATAATTCCAGCTTCATATGGTGCAAGCAGTATTGTGAACATGTGCATGGCCAAGTCAAAGTGTTTTTGTGGGGGATTGCACAAATCATCATTAGGCTTACTATAGTTTTTTTGACAGAAAAATGTATAGGTATATTAAAAAACGAAACCAGGGAAACAAAGCTATCAGGGTGGGTCCCTTTAACCACACACCCAACTGACCTTACAACAACAAGATTAAAAAAATAGGACATCAGCACAGTGACCTTACAACAACAAGAATAAAACATAGGACATCAGCAGAGTACCCACAAAAACAAAAGAAAGTGTTTAAATGTTTCTGTTCTATTTTACGTGCCCACGTGAAACAGCACAGTGCATAGAGACCATGCAGGCTACGTACTAGCCGTTGGTAGTCATTCAGAAGCGAGGTTGCACCCTTGAGGATTGCATGTGGAGGAGTTTGGATTGCTTCAAAGTGCACTTGGTTCCGGGCATTCCAGATGGACCAAGCCACCATGGCCCACGTCTCAAGGTCTCTTTTGGACAGCTTCTCCATCAACGAACGGGTTAGGCTGAGGAACGACTGGGCCGAGGTATCACATTTCTGTAGCTTCCCCCTGACAAGTGACCAAACATTGCGTGCTAGCGGGCATTGCCATAATATATGGATGGCGGTCTCATCTTGTGCTCCACATATCATGCACGTTGGGTCAATGGGGACCTTCCTACGAGCTAAGCAAATACGGGTAGGTAGGATGTCCGATGTAGCCTGCCACATGAAATTTCTGACTTTTGGTGGGATGGGAAGCTTCCATAGCCTGTTCAAGACCCGTTTGTCATCCCGTGCCCTAGAGTGCTCGCCACCCGACCCTTGCTTCAACCGAAGGGCTACATGGTAAGCCGTTCGAACCGAGAATGCGTTGGACTTGTTTTCATTCCATACCATCTTATCCTGAGCCTCCACATTCCCCAAGTGAATCTTTAACACCTCTTCCCTTGACTGTGGTAGGAACCATGAGTTGAAAATAATTTTAATTTTTCATTCTTATCCAAACGCATGCTTACGCATGGTTTCGCTACCAGTCATGTCACCATAGAACATTGCATGTGCATCATACCAATTACTATCTATATTCCCATCAGCGGTGATTCTTTCGCTCATGGCTATCACAAAAAGAGTCGTGAATATTATGCATGTAAACAAATTTTGAGACCTAGCCATGGCTATGTTAGATAAAGAGTGCGAAAGAGAGATATCGCATCCTTAATTAGCAAGAGATCAAGAAGATGGTATTTATAGGCGTGAAATATAAATTATTTGTCTCACTTTTTGTATTTTACTTTCCATTTCACCAATCACAACTTGTCATATATTATTTTTACTTTCTTTATAAAATGACCAAATTTAAAATGGAAAAAAAAAAAATTGACACATGATAAGTTGAGATTTGTATTTTATTTTATAAGTAATTCTTAGGTATTTCCGGAGTATGGAGAATAATACTCACTCCTCATTAAATTTATGGTGGGGTCTACCATGAATGTGAGAGGAGAGAGTACCATTTTTTCGTACTCCGGAAGTATCTAAGAATTTTCTTTATTTTACATTTCACCAATCACAACTTGTCGAGTATTATTTTTACTTTCCTTATAAAATCACCAAAGTTTGAAATGGAAGAAAAAAATTGACATATGATAAGTTAAGATTTGTTGAAGCATAAAGTAGAATACAAATCATCTGCACCACTTTTTGTATTCCACTTTATGTTTCACTTTATGATACAAATGATTTGTATTCCATAAAGTGTACCACAAAGAATGGGGTTGAGGATTTCTATTAACTAGTAAAGAATATATATACACACACACACATGCGCGCGCGCGCACACACACACACACACTAAACTCGTTACACGCGCCTTTGCACATGTAATGAGACTGTTTTATTTTGGATTTAGTGAAATAATGCTTAAAAGTGAGGTGATTTTTTTTTTTTGGTTTAGTAAATAATGTTTAAAAGTGAGATAGAGATAATGTCCTAATTTTTAGGATATTTCTGTATGTGAGAGTTAATAAAAACTTGAAAGCCTAAAACTTAAACTTTTAAAAATAGTAAATTACTCTTTTAACCAGTTTTTATTTTTAAATTTAAAATTATTTAACTAAAAAATAGGGGTATTTTAGAGAGTTTAAGAATTTGTGTGAGGATATTTTAGTATGCAAAATGTTGAAACCTAAACAGGGAATCCTGTTATTAATAATATATATATATATAGAGAGAGAGAGAGAGAGAGAGAGAGAGAGAGAGAGAGGAATATACTAGGTGAACATTTGAATTGACTTTTCGTGATTGGTGACATATCAGTTTGTAAGCTTAATGTAGTAAAATTTGTAGTAAATGTAGCACTACTCATCCACAAATTTTAGGTGGTAAGTTGTTACTAGTTCTAAATTGGACATGTAGGGGCAAGTTTTGGTTCCTAAGCTTAAAAGATGAATGAATTAAGGCCCAAAGAGCCCAATACAATGAATTTGTAGAGAGTGGGCTTAAAAGCTAGGTTTCAATGGATCCAAGGACACGCACAGTGAATTGAAGATAGCAAGAAAGTAAAGAAGAACAAGTTTTTATACAAAAGAAAACCTTCCTTGGCGAAGTTCGAAGAGAGTGATTTTGCAATATATATATTTCCTTTGGACTTGAATGTTATTACAGTTCTTGTTGCTATAGTGGTTTCTCTATATATTGTTCAATCCCTTGTCCCTGGAGGGTCTTTTACACTATATAGCTCTCTTTAGATGATCTTGGCCCTCCATTTGTTGATCATCTTGGCCACTACTAAAGTGCTTGTCCCATCAGACAGCTTCCCATACCCCTTGTGAGTTGCAGCAGCTAAGACAATACTGTTCAGAAGTTTTCTCCACATAAATGCAGTCAAGAGGTTTGGTGGGATGCATTTAATGTGGTGGCAGCCACCATCCCTTCAGTCATGTCAGTGCTACCCCCTTTTCCCGAAGCTCTTTCCTTATAGGACGACTTCCTTTGGTGACGTACTACTGGCGTGGCCTTATGGTCCGAGGGTGTGACCCCTCAGTATGATAATGACCCCTCTTAGCCATAGGTATGACATGTGGCGCAATTACCTTGTTGAGGTTCCTATACCACACATGACACATTACTAAAATTATTTCTTTGTCTACTAGTAGTAACTTTCTACCTAAAATTTATTGTTAAATTGTTATTAACATAACTTGCCACCTGAAATTTGTTCTGAAATTATTGTTAACATAGCATTTCTCCATATAAGGTATCGAATATTGATTCTTACAACAATATATTACAAGGAAAAATTATTAAATACTCCGGGAGTATTATAAATGCGCACTCTCCCTTCTCACATGAATTGTGAGTCTTATCATAAATTAAATTAGTGGGACCCATAGTTATGTGAGAGGGGGAGTACATATTTATGGTATTTCAGGAGTACGCATTTATAGTATTCTGGAAGTATTCAATAATTACCTCATTACAACTACAATAATCGCGGAATTAATAATAAGGATAACTGGATAAGGAAAATTATTAAAGCCCATGAAATCAGGCTAGTTAAGAGCCAAAAATGGTAAGGAATTAAAGTCAGAAGGGTTAGAAAATGATAGTTTCCATTACAGTACACAAATTTGGATTAGTATAGGAGAAGCTTGTCTGTTTTTTTTTTTTTTTTTTTTTAAGAATAATCTTGTCTGTATTGATAAGATTAGACTAAAGTAAAGAAAACTTCTTCTCAAAAAAAAAAAAAAAATCTCCTATATATATAAATCAAATATTAGAGAAAAATTCTATTTTGAAACCCTAAAATTCCTTAGGTTATGCTCGGTGGCATAGCAAAAAATTGTAAAATGTAGTTAAAAAAGTAAAACTTTTTTTTTTGTTGAGAAAACAGTTAAAAAACTAAAACTAATATGAAAATCTATGACTAAAAGATGACTAAATAAAAAACAAATATACAACTAAAAGACTTCCGAACTAAAAGAATAATTTCATCAGGATACCAATAAGCTCAACTCGTAAAATCTCTTTTCAAACCTTACTTACACAAAAGAAAAAAATGATTGGCATCTCGACATAATGATAAAGAGTTCTCATCATAGAGTGGATGCTATAAAATGAAATTCTATCTTATCTAAAAAATAATAATAACTTCACCCCACACACACACACACACACATATATATATATGAAGAGAGAGAGAGAGAGAAGTGAGAGAGTGTTCAATTTTGTAAATCTTAAAATGTCTCAAGTTTGCTGAGTGGCATAGGCGCATAACAAACTCTTTTTTTTTTTTTTTTTTTGCGAGCTAACTTTGCGTAACTTTATTATTGTACTACTATAATTAAAAGACTTCTTTTTTAACGATACAAACATTAAAAAGACTTCTTACTAATGCTGGTCACTCACTTCTTTGCAACTAACATGAAAGCTCAAATAGTGTAAAACACTATAACTAGTTTAGGGAAAATTATTAGGTACTCCCAAAATATCATAAATTCATACTTCCCCCTTTCATATGAACGGTGGGCCCAAACCTGAATTTAATTAGTAGGACTAACCATTCACGTGAGAGGAATGAGTACACATTTATGGTACTCCGGGAGTACACAATAATTTCCCCTAGTTTAGACACCCAATTTTAAAATACAACTTAATTACTTTTATTCTAACTTAATTAAGTGCAGAACAAGAGTAAATGAATCGTAATAAAACTAGAACACTACTCTAAGGCATAAGCACGAACAATAAACAATAAATGTAAAGCTTAAAGAATAGGGAAGAGAGATGCAAATACAAGATAATACCGAGATGTGTTATCAAAGAGGAAACCAAAGTACTCAGCGAAAAACCTCTTTCTGGCCCTCAAAGCCGAAATCAATTTACTAATGACTAAAGTTGGAGTACACGAATATCAAAAAGATCCTCCAAGCCTAATCTACTCAATGTATTTGAACCCTTAAAATTCCAGCTACCAACGGGCTTCATGGAGCCATGTCTTCACTAGTTATCTAGATCTCGCAATTAGCTCCAAATTGCATCCGCCAATCAATGGCTTCTTCCAATACTTCTCATAAGCACAAGAACTTCTCTCAACATTCAGATTGGGTAAGGTAAGTGTTTGGGCTGAGAATCTCTCAAGAATGTATAGATGGAAAGGTAGGAGTAGAGGAAAACTTTAGGGAAATGATGTTGATGATTGTGGGTGTACAATCTCTAACTCTCAAGTGTATAGTTAGGATTTTCTATCTCAAAAGTTCATTGGAAAAACTCCTTACAATTTCGTGGATAATGTGAGCTTATATAGTGTTGATAATGGAGTGAAATAAACACATTTTAAAAAGCTCTAGGTAGTGAGTTTTGCCGGTCACTTACGACTTGGCTTGAGTCGCGAAGTGACTCGTGAAATCCAGCCTGACATGAGACTCTTCAGATTCTAGCATGTGCTTCTCACGTGGCCTTTTGCGAGTTGTCAGTCACGAGCTGGTCACGAAATCTCCTTCCTCATAGATCTTCACCAAACTTTCACACACAATTCTTACATTAAATCTCACAATAAATACAGGGAAATTAATTGAACAAAAATACAATCAAATTTGACACGGAATTAAAGCCAACAAAAAAACAGTTGTAAATCACAACTTAACGTATCTATTAGAACCTATATAAAAGAGGCCTATTAGACAATGCATAGTGTGACATAATTCAATGCATTTCTAATAGCTCTCTTTTTTATTCTAAAAGAAGTTCTTTTCCGCACACAAATTTGGCCTCTTGACATGATGAAACTTCTAATAGGCCTTTTAAAAAAAAATATATATATATATATATATTATTTTTTTCTAGAATAAATTAAGAACATTTTTTTTATTCAATATAGTTGGAGTGAAGATTTAAACACTGAATGTTTCTATTAGAAATATATGCAGATGTCAACTAATTAATTTACAAGACTATAAACTAGACCAAACATAATTAAATTAATTAAGACAATTTAGGGTAGAAAAGAGGAAGAAGGAATAACGGATGGATAATATTATACATGATTTCATAAAAGTTGATCTCTTAAAGTAGAAGAAAAAATAAATTACAGAACAACTTTAAAGTTTTACATATTCATTATTTATGTAATACACAGTAACACACACACACACACACATATATATATATATATATATTATTCTTAATATATTGAGTTTTGTGATCTATTTGTTACTATTAGTTTATTTTCAATATGTTTCACAGAAGGTTTGAATTAGGTAGAACATATTAAAAAACCTACAGGTAACTGAGGTAGAGGGAGAATTGGTGCATGTCATGATAAAATAAAGAAATATGAATGAAAAAGACAATAAAAACCAAAACAATAATTACCTCATTATAATAATAATTAGTTAGGATATACGGATATGATTGCAAAGTGTTTATTTAGACATATAATACACCAAATGGGTCATGAGCAGAGCGATGTGGTTTTAATGTACAAACTAGTAAGATCAGCCATTTAAAGAGTAATCAGAAAATTATTTATATGTATCATGCTAGTTCTTCAAAGAATATTCGTATTTATACGATTGCTTCTTAATTTGAATTGCTTCTTATTTGGGTGCTGAAAATGGCTTGTTAAGAAGAGATGGCCTTCAATCTGCAAGCTATATCAGACATTCATTATATCAAGCTTTCTCTGAATGATTGGTTTAAAAAATTAGTGGATGAGATGCGAATCTTGATCTATAGACAAAACTTGACCATTTTTTTTATTAATTCAATATTACAATAGGGAGGAAAGATTTGAATCATAGATGTTTAACAACTAATTGAGTTATAGGATTCCTGGTGATAAAATTAGTTGGTTTGACACTCCAAGATATAGGGGTAAATTATGTCAAAATGAGAAATGTTATGGAAAGCATAAGGAGAGTCTCTCTTTGATAATATATTCCAAATTGCATGCTATTTGGTTTAGACGACATTGCCAATTACCCAGTACAAGCTTATTTTCTAGGAAAAAATGAACAAAAAGATATACTAACAATAGAAATCATCTAGTAATAGTAAACTACAGAATGCTAGTGACTTTCTAAAAATTAAACCTTCCCTGAAAATTTTGACCATATTGCCAATTACGAGGTACAACATTATCGAATTGTAACATCTTCCCATCACTAGTGGTCACTTGGAATGACAAGGTTAGCCCAACCAATTGTGTGTCGGTCTGCCAATTTTGACCCCAATTGCGAGTCATTTGAATCCAATCGGTATTGGTGCCCTTAATTTTGACATTAGAAACATCACCAGCACCTCCAACATTGTACACCAATACAAGCAACCAATTTAGATTTCCCTTCAACTCAAACCTAACTCCTCCTTGCTTAATGCATGGGACTCGGCGATACTTAACAGGGATAACCCCAGCTTTATATTGTGCAATTTTTGTGAACATGGGCATGGACAAGTCAAAGTGTCTTTGTGGGGGATTGCACCAAAGGTCTTGAGTCTTACTATAGTTAGCAGGGCAGAAATTGGTTGCAGTGATTTTGATAGTGCCAGCATTTTGTATGCACCATTGTGGATCATTAACACACTGGAGCTCAAAACAAGCGCCGCAAGTGAGTCCGTTGTTGAAGATTGCAGAACTTAGGGCTGCTGTACTAAGGCCGTATCCTTGATCAAAAAGATTACCATACCCACATGCTCCCTCTGTCGCATAACTTTTCAAGTTAGAAATCATAATTTTGACAAGTAATACTCATAACTCATCATTAGCAATATTGAACATATAGAGATTAAAATGAAACACTTTAAATTATAAAAATATATATATCAAAAAAAAATTTAACGTAACTTTATTTATAATGCGAATAACAATTAAGAAGAGTTAGAATGCCGTAGTAAAAGAAACTAAAAGGCTACTTTGTCACATGCAACACACAAAATAAATAATAAAATTGTACGCTATCATTAATTAAAAACTTAGGGCTACAGCTAAATTCTATAATTTCTCTCCAACACTAGCTATGAAAATATAATTATACTTACGCATGGTTTCGCTACCAGTCATGTCACCATAGAATGTTGCATGCGCATCATACCAATTATTATCTATTTCCCCATCAATGGTGAATCTCTTGCTCATGGTTATCACAAAAAGAGTCATGAATATTATGCATGAAAACAAGTTTTGAGACCTAGCCATGACTATATAAGACAGATAGAGACAGAGAGAGATAAAATATAGAAAAAGAGAGACTACTGCATCCTTAAGATAGGTCAAGAAGATGGTAATTATATGTGAGAATGGGAAACAAATAAGGTAAAATAATATGACTTTGATTCTTTTAGTAATACATCTGCAAGAATGGTGGGAATTAATAATACGGACTTTATGACTGAAAAAAAAAAAATTAACGAGAGGTATAATTTTTAATAACCATGAAATTAATCAGGCTAGTAGAGATCGAGCCACAAATGGTAAAGAATCAAAGGAGGAAATGAAAAGAAAAAAAAGGAGAATTTCCATTACAGCATACAAATTTGGCAAATATATACAGGAGATTCTGAGAAGGCTGTTTAGTCTAATTTGCTTATATATCTTCTTCTTTTTTTGGTAATTAATTTGCTTATATATCTATATTTATATATACATAAATAACATATAAAAGTCAAAGTTGAGAATAAGTTTGACTTTGAAACCCTAGAATTCCTTAACTTATGCTGAGTGGCATAGCCAACTTTCCGAAAAATTATGAAATGTAATTAAAAAAAAAAAAAAAACTAAAACTAAAACTTTTTTTTTAGAGGATTTCAACATCCGACGTACTTTCTAGATGATAGCTGGAATCCACACCTAATAATAATAATAAAAAAAACCTTTTTTATTAACTAAAATTAAAACTAATAAAATTAACTTCTACGACAAAGAGTTTCTCAATAAAAAAGAAATCTACAGTTATAAGACTTCTTAGCTTCTTCTCCAAAAAGGAAAAGGAAAAAAAAAAACTTCTCAGCTAAAAAAATTATTTCTATATATAGGTCACACTTTTTTGCAATCAAAATATTTCTTATTAGATCATACATACATTAAAAATACTTTTTATCATGGTCACACTTCTTTCCAAATTGAAATAGATTTGCTGCTTATCATCATCATCATCATCATCATCATCATCATCATCATCATCATCATCATATATATATATATATATATATATATGAGAGAGAGAGAGAGAGAGAGAGAGAGAGAGAGCTTATCATTATCATGATTTCATAAAAGTTGATCTGTTGAAGTAGAAGAAAAAAAAAAAAATTCTGCACAACTTTGAAGTCTTTCATATTCATTATTTATGCACTACACATAGTACTCTTTATATAATGCAATTTGAGATCTATTTGTTACTATTAATTTATTTTCAATATGAACATATTTTTCACATAATATTTGAATTAGGTAAAAACATCTTTTTGAACCAAAACAACAATTACCTTATAAATATCTCAACATGAGTTAATCTGATCGCTTTGCAAACGAGTAAGATCAGCCACTTAAAGAGTAATCAGAAAAATTAGTTTACAATCAAAATAAATCAACACTTGCAACACCTAAACCAAAATCGAGAGGGGAAAAAAATACTGACATTAAGCATTTTTCACTTAGGCAACACTTACTAAACATAAAATGTAAACCTTATTAGATCTTATATATATATATATATATATATATATATTTACACACACGATATAATTTTAACTTATGACATTTGTTCCATGAAGATTGAGACTTTACTATATTTTTTTTTTAAGAAGAAAAACAGTCTTAACTCTTTTTTTAGTAGCTAAAAGATCTGAAGCAAAACAGTCATGAAGGTTAGGAGGAATAAACTCCATCCAGATGAAAATAGGAAAAAAAATCTCATTCTCTTGGCTAAAGCATGAGCTAATGCATTACTTTGCCTAAGTGTATGAAAAAAAGAAAAGCTATGTAAAGAGCTAGTAGAAGATAAAGTGTCTCTAATAAGATGACCAATAAAAGAATGTAGCTAATTCCTATGGCAAAGAGCATTGATCGAAAATTTTGGATTGCCCTCAAAACTAGATTTAAGAAAACCAATCTCGTGGATTAGAATAATAGCTCTTCTTACAGCTTGAGTCTCTAATATAACCACTGAAAATGGCATAGGGATTTTCTCGGACATAGTCACCATAATTTCCCCATGAGGGTTTCGAACAACCACTTCGATACCTACTTCATGTGAGTCCTTAAACATGGCCCCATCAAAGCTTATTTTTATCTCACCAGGATCAAGAGGTTTCCACATCAGTTTTTTGGGATGGACATGTTTTGGAGGATTTATTCAAGCTTGCTAGAATTCTTGCAGTAGGTTTTAGATTGTATGATTAAAATTTTACTAGTTAAGTTAACTGGAACCAACAATTATCATAATTTTGAATATTTCATTTTAGGACAACATTCATACACTTCACCTACCTTAAGCCCAGTCTTTTACTCTTATTTCTCTATTAGAGTGACATTTATTATATAAACAAAATTATTAATAGGATATGTATAAAAAAGGATTAGTTAGGAGCATTATATCTCAACTGGCACATCCTTGTGTTTTCAGTGGAGACATTTAAGGTTCAAATCCCCCTTCCCCTATTGTAACCATCGAAATATAAAAAATGTACAGAAAAAATTAAATTATATATACCATTAATTTAAATATATAATTAACAAATAAACACACACAAATGCGCGCACACACATATAAACACTTATTAAAAAAAAAACATATATATACACATTTGAGGTGTGGTGGTGCAAGATGAAGGTGAGCAAAACATGTTCCCACCCGATCCGTTTTTCGGGGTGAGAAAAACCTATGCGGGGGCAAGGTAGGGAATTTTTGAAGAATATCAGTATTAGTCAAATTGCTTCTTAATTTGAATTTCATCTCAATTTCTAATGGTATACGACAGAATGCTAGTGAATTTATCAAAATTAATCCTGATAATTTTGAAAAAATTGACAATTACGAGGTGCAACATTATCAAATTATTCATTAGTAGTCACTTGGAATGAAAAGTCTTGCCTTACCAATTGTGTGCTTATCTCCCAATTTTGGCCCCAAAATTGCACGACATTTGAATCCAACCGGTATTAGAATCCTTAATTCTGATGTCAGATAAATCTTCAAATAAAAAAAAAAAAGATTTTAAAGCTTAAACTATCTTAAAGTTTATTTGCATATATTCGTCAAGAAAGACAAAACTCGGTATGGATTATGGACCAATGTAGATTTTTCAAGGACACATAAATCCCATTAAACTGACAACTCCCCAACATGAATGAGTCAATAGTCACTACATTTACGTCCACAATACCAAAAATCAAATAGATATATATCTTTATTCACTTAATTTATTGATAATAAAATACAAATCAGATGATGCAAGTGAATTTAGACCACATTGCCATTTTTCCCATAAGTAGTACAAGCTTATAAATCAAGTAATCAACTAGTAATAGTAAAGGACAGAATGAATGCTAGTGATAAATTTCTAAAAATTAATGGTCGCAGAATAACTTTGACCAAATTGCCAATTAGGAGGTGCAGCATTTTCAAACTCCAATGTTTTTCCATCATTAGTAGTTGCTTGGAATGACAAGCTTTGCCCTACCAACTGTGTGCCAGTTTGCCAATTTTGGCCCCAATTGCGAGACATTTGAATCCAATCGGTATTAGAGCCCTTGATTTTGACACTAGAAATATCCCCAGCTTCTCCAACATTGTACAACAATACAAGCAAAAAATATGGATTTCCTGTTATCTGAAACTTAAGTCCTCCTTGCTTAGTGCATGGGACTCGGCGATACTTAACAGGGACAACTCCAGCTTTATATTGGGCAATTTTTATGAACATGGGCAAGGATAAGTCAAAGTGCCATTGTGGAGGATTGCACCAAATGTCTTGAGTCTTACTGTAGTCAGCAGGGCAGAAATTGGTTGCAGTGATTTTGATGGTGCCAGCATTTTTAATGCATGATTGTGGAGCATTGACACACTGGAGCTCAAAACAAGCGCCGCAAGTAAGTCCGTTGTTGAAGAGTGCAGAGCTTAGGGCTGCTGTACTGAGGCCGTACCCTTGATCAAAAAGATTACCATACCACAAGCTCCCTCTGTGGCATAAATTTTCAAGTTAGAAATCATAATTTTGACGGGTAATACTCATAACTCATCAATATATTTTTCATCCATTAGATGCACGTAAAGAACTTTATGAAACAATATTGAAAATATAGAGATTAAAATGAAACACTTTAAAATATTAAAGCAATTTTAAATAAATATCAAATGTTGATGACAGAATATGCAATTTATCAAAGACAAAATTTACATGACTTTATTTATAATGTGAATAACAATTAAGAAGAGTTAGTACGCGATAGTAAAAGAAAAAAAAATCACTAGAGAAAGTGGTGCCTTTAACATCACTAATAAAAAAAAAATGTACAACCTTTAAAAAATATATATATAATTTTATAAAATTTGGGCCTTTAACTATAGAAAATGGGGCCTTTTTTCCTAAGGAAAATTTTTTTTTTGGTGGGGCCTTAGGCATAGGCCTAACTTGCCTAGGCCTTGAGCCGGCTCTGCTTGAGTTCATGGAACTCGAGTTCCTTGAAAAAATTCAAGTGGAATTCGAGTACTTTACATGGAATTCGAGATCCAAAAAAAAAAAAAAAAAAAAATTTCTAAGTCCACGTTCACTATAACTTGATGTTTCAAAAATCGAGTTATACATTTGAAACTCGATTTTTAGAAAATTGAGTTTCAAAACAGGGGCATTTCCTAAATTAGTTTCAGACATAGGGCATTTTGTTGAATTTTTTTTTTAAAAAAAAGGGGGCAAAAGCCCATTTTGACTAAAGCAGATTACGTCTCAATATAATATATGGAGAAGTAAAGGGAATGTAACCAATGTTCAATTTTGTAAATCCTTTTCAACAAAAGAAAAAATTGTAAATCCCACAATGTTACGGGTTTTGCTAAGTGGCATGGCTAACTTTGCAAAACTTTATGTACCATATATAATAGATTTCTTATTAAACCATAAAAATATTAAAACAGTTCTTATTAATTTAGGTCACTCACTTCTTCGAAATCAGAAGAGTTATTCCCTTGTTGTTTCACGTGAGAGACACTGACCACCCGAAAAGTTTAGCATATCTGGGCAAAATATGCTGAAGAGGAAGACAATATTGATAATTTTGTAATTTGTATAAGGAAAATCTACCGATTATTGAGTCAACTCTTATTCATGATGTACTGAATTTATCTTCTTTTTAATAAAGTTTAATATATATATATATATATATAAAGTTATTAGACGCTTATAAAAAAAAGTATTATTACGCTCTGTTTGTTTTAATAATGATGTTTTTTAGAAAATGAGTCATTTTTCAAGAAGCATTTTCTATAAAACTATCTCATTCTCCAATGTTTGGTAGTACCTTTAAATGAGTTGAAAAATAACTTTTTAACTTCCCTTATTTAGTTTGCTGTGAGATAGAGTTGTTTTCCAAAAAAATTTGATGGAAAACGATCTCTAAAAATAAGCTATACTTTTTATGTTGACCAAAGATTTTTTTCCTTTGACTCATCTTTTTTGATACTACCAAACACTGGAAAACAAGAAAAACTATCTTTACACAAAGTTTTCCATCAAAACAAACGGAGCGTTAGACTAGATAAAAAGGAAAGACCTATTATTTAAAAAAAAAAAAATAAATAAGGAAACGTAGTGCATATATATGTGTGGAACTTAGCATATGATATCTGCTTCCTCTCTAAACAAAAAGGAGTCATGTCAATATTATACGTTGAATGGAATATTGCAGCAATAGAGTAATCCAATCCTTATTTTAAACTTGAAACCGGTGGCAATGGCTTATAGTGAAAGGAAGTTGAATTAGGGTGCGCAAATTAATGATAGTTTTTTTTTTTTTTTTTTTTTTTTTTTTTTTTTTTTTTTTTTTTTTTTTTTTTAAGTTTGTGAAACACACATGCAAATAAGGGATAGGGAGAGACTGGGGTTCTAACAAACATGACAATTTTTTTTTTTTTTTGAAACTAGATTCAAACTTTCATTAAATCAAAGAAGCATCAGAGTTTACAGATTCAATTGCAACTGATGGAACCTCTTTCATCCAAAAAAGATCAAAAATTACATGTTGAGCATATCTAGCTAGCTCATGTACCACCCTATTACCATTTCTCTTAGTGCAGCTCATAGAAATCCACTCCAAAGCTCCCATCAAATGCCTAATGTCACCAACAACATGCCCAATAGCTGACTGGTTGTCCTTGCCTGAAGCAATACACCTCGTAGCATTGACACTATCACCTTACACCTCGTAGCATTGACACTATCACCTTCCACTATCAGCACCGTGAAGCCAACATCTATTGCAAATTCCACCGCTTTACGACACGCAAGCAGCTCTGCCTCCTCACTGCACTAGACTGCCGGACCCTTGGCTGTTATCGCTGCCATGACTTCTCCATGAGAATTTCTAATCACAGCACCGAACCCAGAACTGGCATTATCCGTGAAAATTGTTGCATCGTAATTTAGCTTATACAAGAACTGTGGTGGAGGTTGCCAACTCATTCCAGCATTCTGCATTACCTGCCGAGTTGCAACTTGCACTTCATTAGCTTGTAAATTGTCCTGTGATTGCTGGAACTCCTCAAGCAATTCAGCAACATGCCTATTCAACCAGCCCGGTTCTAGAAATTAGCCTCCATACACCACTTTGTTTCCCTAGTGCCAAATTAACCAAGCCTGCACTAACATCAGTTCCACCTCTGTTTTGTCCATCTGATCCAGCAGGTACTCCAACAGAGCTACAAAGTCAGGTTGCCTCGTCCCACACTTCTGCAAGGCTCTAACACTACCATGCCAAATATCCTGAGCCACTGTACATTCCCATAAAACATAAATGGTTGATTCTTGAAATCTGGCACAGAACGGACATGACTCATCCAACAAAACCCATTTCTTCTTAAGGTTCTTTCTGGTTGGGAGAATATCATGACACGCCCTTCACCCAAATACCTTTATCTTGTTGGGGATCCGTAGCTTCCATAAAGCAGCCCACACCCTACTACCTCCACTTCCTGATGATGGTTTAGCCCACTCATCCATCTTCAAGAGAGCCCTTGCAACCTTGTAAGCCGATCTTACTGAGAAGTAGCCATCCTTGCTATGCTTCCAATAAACAGAGTTAGGTACATGCCTTTGACTTAGAGGAATACCACATATAGCTTCCCCCTCTTCCCAATTAAAGTTAGCCATAAAAAAATCTCTTCGCCACACATGGAGATCTTGGTTAATCAAACTTGACACCCATACTTCCTCTTCATCATCACTCATCGACAATAAAGGTTTATTTGTAGGGTAATTTGGAATCCATCTATCTCGATAGACATTAATAGAAGATCCATCCCCCACTCACCAACAGTGTCCAGCTCTTACAATAGGTAGGGCCGCCACTAAACTCCTCTATACAAACGAACAGTAGGGTGACTCTATGGCCTCAAGAATTGTAGTTCTAGGGAAATACCTTGCTTTAAAGCACTGATAGAGAAGGGAATTTGTATCTTTTAACAGCCTCCACCCTTGTTTAGCCAACATGGCTAAATTAAATAATCTAAGGTCCTGAAATCCCATTCCACGATCCTTCTTTGACAAAGTCAGTTTATCCCAACTTATCCAATGAATTTTCTTTTCATTCCCAACTTGACCCCACCAAAACCTAGCACATAAAGTATCCAACTCATCACATAATTTCAATGGGAGCTAAAAAACACTCATTGTATACGTCGGTATAGACTGAGCAACCGCCTTGATGAGAACTTCTTTCCCGGCTCTAGAAAGCATCATCCCTTTCCAACCCTATAATTTTTTCCACACCCTATCTTTAATGAAAAAAAAAGTATGGTATTTTTCCCTACCAATTAAAGTAGGCAAGCCCAAATATGATTCAAGCCTAAAAAATAAAAAAAATAAAAAAGTATTACTAAAAGTTTTTAAGCACAAATAATTAGTGGATGATAAAACTATATATGGACACGGCCTATGTTCAGTACAGTAATGCATTGGACATGTAGGAATTCGAACACATATCCAAAATTGGACACAAACTTAACCCTAAAACTACAATTAAAAGCAGTACATGGGACAATTAGTTAGGATGTAGATAAGAACAATCCAATTAAGAAAATATATATAGTTGATAAGAACACAAGTACATTATAAAAAGTTTGAAAAGAACAATTTATTTTTTTAAGAATTAATAAGAACAATTCCAAAAAAACAATAGATAGGAGCAAATAAGTTAAACAAAACAAAAAACTATTACTAAAAAGTTGATCAGGACAAATAAGCAGATAATAAAGCTATAATTAAAATCTAGAAATTATAGCTTCTAGAACCCAATATAAATATAACCCGCACTAAATTCAACTACCTTCTCTTGCTAAGAAGTTAACTATATATATATATATATATATATATATACACATTTGACTTTCATTATATTAATTTTTTTTGAAAGTATAATTAATTTATTCTATGTATAGCTTAAATTGTTAAATATAGTTGTACATTAAAAAATTATAAATAAAATAAATTTGAGCTTGCACGTACGACATATATATAAAAATATATATATATATATATATTGATACTGGGATTTATTTAAAGCAAGGGGTAGGCGGGCCGAGGTATATATTGGTGCATCATCTGAAACTTTTCATGAAGATTTTACTATCCCTAACGTTGAATAGTTGTCATTCAAGAGTTTGAAAGATCTGACTTGGATGTCAACATTCTAAGTAATGGGTTAATGAATAAGTAAGATAATTATTGATGACGTCCTGATTTTACAATTATGGTAATATAACCACAATCTAGGGGCAATATATTTCGGCTACTTTGTTTATGTAGTATTTCCTTCCACAATTTATGCTATAAAAGAAACTGCTACCTCCTACTTTTGTTGGTCTTGACAAAATATATTTCCCCTTTATTTTTTTGAAAATGCTTTTAAATTTATCACTGCAAGACAAAATATGTTTCCCCTTTATTTTGTTGAATATGCTTTTAAATTTATCACTACACCTTTGAAAATTGAAGTTAATCAACAAGGTAAAATAAAAATAAGAATACTTTGAAAATTGAAGTGGATGAGGTCTACAACTTTGAGAATGATGGAAAAATTATGCACATTGAACTGCATGCACATACTACGTGTAATGTCAAAAAAATGTTCTTATTTTGACATCATGAATAAATAAATAAGGAGAGAGAAATCAATGGTTATAATAAATAAGGTGAGAGAAATAAAAAACCCTAAAATATAATCTTTTGACGTGGTAGTTGACTATTTTTAACCTTTAAATCTCATAGAAATCAATGGTCTTAAAAATCATGGCAATTTTGTCCTGCCCCGCTTAACCCACCCCTCCTCGCTTCGCTCCATGTGGGTTTTCCCCGCTTTACAAAGGTGGTGGGGTGAGAATGGAGTGTGATTTTAGCCTTGAAAGCTCGAAAATGTGTGAAAGCACAAGAGCTGTTTAGACCCCCAAATTAAAACTTACGGCTCAGTTGATTTTATTTTAACTTAAACTAAGTGCAGAATAGAGTAAAAGCGAGTGAACAAACAATAAAACTATTCTAAGCCATATTCATCAAATCACAAAGTAAAATGAAAGCTAAAAGCGTAAGGAAGAAGAATGCAAATACAAGATAACATGCCAATGTGTTATCGAAGAAGAAATCGAAGTACTCGGCGAAAAACCTCTCCACTGCCCTTCAAGCGGTAAATCGATCCACTAGAGAATAAGTTGGAATATACGAATAAAAAAAAGACCCTTTAAGCCTAGTCTATCCCATGTACTTGAGCCGTTTAAGCTCCTGCTACCAACTGACTTCGCCAAGCCTTGTCTTCTCTAACTCTCCAAATCACGCAATTCAGCCTGATTACATCCACCAAACAAATGGCTTCTTCCAATGCTTCCTAGCAATACCAAAACCTCACTTTACACTCAGAATGGGTGTGGTAAGTGTTTGTGCTATCAGCTTCTCAAGGATTTAGAAATGGAGAGGTAAGAGTTGAGGAAAATCACAATGGATTATGTAGAGGATTGTGGGTATAACGATTTCTAACTCTCAAGGGTTGTGGTTAGGGTTTTCTCTCTGAAAGTACTCCTCTTAATATGTGGGTAATGATGGTATATATAGTGTGGGTGAGGATATAGTGGAGTAGATATGACAAAATAGCAAAATAAAATATTTCACGGGTATCTCGCGGGAAGGCCTTTCTCGTGAGACATTCGCGAAAACTAGCTGTCACCATCTGTCATGACTCTTCGCGTTCCAGTCATGTGCTGAGCACATGCTTCACTTTGCGGAAAGGCTACTTGCGAGCTACCCGTGAAAACTCTTTTAATCTTCAATTTGCCTTGAGTTTTCACACTCTCTCTCACACACAAAACCTTTACAAAAAAATCCCATATAAAATACAAGGTACAAAAGATTGAACAAAATTACAATCAAATTTAGCACGGAATTAAAGCCAACACAAAATAGTTGTAAATCACAACTTTACAATCTCTCCCTTTGGCTATTCCGTGACAAAACTCCTAAAATAGACTCTAGACTTAAACGTGAGTTAGGAACAGTGTTAAAACTCACTCACACCTAATTTAGAAGCTGCGAAGCACTTGCATGTATACACTTGTATCCTGAAACACTTGCACACAAACAAAACTTTCATTAAGCTCATGACAAGTTGAATACAAGGTACGTATATAAGCAAGTAAAATGCGATCAAGGTAATAAACACTATATACACAATGAAGCATAACTTGATCAAACAGGAACAGTCATTAAAGAATGACTACAATGAACATTTAGCTAGTAAATGATCATCTGGACACGCAATGCAATTAAGAGTAACAAAATAATCAATTACATGTCCAACACACAACCAATGCGAAATACAAGAAGTATTTGTATCAAGGATACAAGATCTAACAAGGGCATAAGTGTGTAGTACTAAAGATAATGTAACAAAATCTAAAAGTACTTAAAATGCTACAAACCAAAGACATATAAACAAAGTACTAAAAATAAACTGACAGTTTTAAACCAAAGTACCTAAAAGCTTTAAAAGAAAGCAATGTAAATATCCAATAGTTTAAACCACTAAACCACCAAAAATATCTATGATCTGTTCTGCTCCCCCTTAAACTTGCATCTCCCTCTCAAAATTTTTCTCCCCTTTTTTGATCGAAATGGCAAAAGAGGCTAAAATTGCTCAGATTCTGAGTCGGATCCCTACTCCATCGTCATGTCTTCAATCTATGATGATAGTGCAGTAATCTGGCCTTGGATGTAAGTAAACTGATTCGAGGTGTGTTGCACATGGGATTCGAGCATGCCATACATCTGCTCTACCCTTGCAATGAGGTGATCAAGACGATTGGGCCTCTGTGTTTGAGCTTGGGAAGATGGTTGTGCAGAGCCCTCCGAGGCTAAGGTGAACTTATCAATTGCTTCCTTCGTATCCCCACCTTCTTCCTCAACATCATCCCTTAGGATTTGAGAAATGCGGGTTCTTGATCTGGTGATGTGGGCTTTACTTCAGGTCACCGTATGAGCACCAATGGGATAGTCCCTTTGTACCATGGTAAGACCGCTTGGAATCTTCAGTTTAGTCTTTGCTATGAGACCCATAATGAGACTTGGGAATGGAAATATTGTCCTTGAGTTCCTATTGGTAATGCTCTTGGTCAGGAGGTGGTATATATGACCGCATTTGTCGATCTCCTTATGGGTGAAGAGATCATATAGGAAAATAGTTCTTGGTCCAGAAAATGTTGTTAAGTTTGTCACCGGGTAGAGATTGTGAATCATGACATATGCCAATGTCCTCATCTCCACATTGAAAGGGATGGTGTTTATTGACTTCTTCTTGAGAGAGCTACCAAGGAGCTCCGCCGTTGGCTTAAGAGAGTCCAATCTGTCATCATATTGTACGAAGATTGGTTGAGATGGTGGACGAACTTCTAGAAACTCTTGAATGGAATCTCTTGTGATAATGAATTCCTTTTGTCTCACCCAACAGTTGATGTGGGCTCCTTTTACAATGGCATTGGCGAAGAACTCTTTTATGAGTTTAGCATATACATTTTCACTTGGATTCAGCAACTTTGTCCAAGTTCTCTCTTTGAACACTTCAAGGATGGAAGTGTTTTCAAGAGTCTCCATTCGCACAACCCTTTCCATGATTATCGTTGCCCTTTTATAGCAATCGTTGTAGGCCATGTTTGCCTCAATGGTTCTGAAGTTCTTTGAGTCTGTGCGTGGACACTTTGAGGATTTCTTAGAAGCAAAGTGCTTGGTGGGAGACATCTGCACAAATAGACACAAAGCACAAAGAAACAGGTGCAAAAACACAAAACACGAACACAAACTTGATTAGTACCAAGTTAGTCTATAACATAAGCACAAAGTCCTAAAAGGAACAAAATGTCACAAAATCATGTTATAAGTGCTGTAACATGTAATAACATAAATCTAGCATGAGTGATATGCAAAATATGATAAGTGCACAAGTGTGTGCATCAAGTGTGCATGTGGTGTGCATATGTGATGCATGTGCAAGGCATGACTAAGCACATTTGGGTCAAAGTGTGTAAATCACACATCCAATAATTAAAACATGATAAACATATATAATCATGGTAATCCTTAAAGTTTGGTACTCATTGGAGTCCAAAACAACATTAAAATGCTATTTGGACATTTTATCAAACACATGGTATGCATCTATAGAACTAACATGTGGGCAATGCATGAACATAAGTGAAACTTGCCTAAATACATGTTAAAATTGCCACAAGGGGCCAACACAAACATAAACAAAGCAAATGGGACAAAGCCCAATCAAGAAATTGAAATTTTTTTTACAAAATGTAAAGATCCCAACCCTTTTTCAAAAATACCCCAATTCGAGTAAAACCTAGAAATTTTCTGCATAATCCAAGGAAATAAAGAGAAAAAATTGTATGAACATACCTTAGAGAAGTTTAAGAAATGATTGTACTTGAAAATTGTTGGGTTTTTGAGTGAAAATCAGTTTTGGGTTGGAAGGAGGCACGAGGAAGGCAAAGTGAGAGAAATATGATATGTTTGAAAAACTGTCTACATCAATCATTTAAAACTGAAAATACATGTTTTTCGCGGGTTAGTTTCTCGTAAAGTTACTCATGAAAAATGCCTCTGAAGCACAAAACTTTTCTCTAGAAGACTTTACTTGTGAAACAGTTATGAGACAGTCGTGAAAGTCTCTGTTTGAAATTTGTATTTTCAATATTTTGTTTTAACCCATTTTCGCGGGAAAAACTTAGTCGCGAGCTTCTCGCGAAAATGCCTCTGAAGGAGTTTTTGATAAAAAACATGCAAAATGCAATTTGAACATAAACTCAAAACACGAAAGCATAAAAACACTTTAAAAAACATATAAAATACTCAAAGTCTTTTTGGGTTTGATCGACAAACAATTGAGTATACACATCACATTTGAACACATACAATCACACAAATGAAATAAGCATTCATTGAATAATAGATATGTGTGTTGTGTGTGAGTATCAAATGTGGAATAGTCCTTAGTCCAGAGTGAAACTTCAATTATTAATTCAATTAAGTCATACACTACTAGTACTAAGTCACGTGGTCTATCTCAATTATAGAAATGAACATACATGACCTCCCACAAGAAAATGATTACATCTCTTTGAAGCTTTTCATTTGGCTTCTTTACAAATCATAACATTTGATCATTCTTGAACAATACATCTCATTTTGAGATCGATGCTTGAAATTTTTTATATTTCATTTTTGTGAGTAAGTCTTTGGCTTTTTGGGCGCCATACATTTCAATATAAGTTGCTTTCCCTTTTTCCTAATAAAATACTAGTATATACAACGGCTTTTACAGCTCATTATCTCTTTTCGAGATTTGACATTTGTTGAGCTATAAAGCAAAAACATAAAAAAGATTTGGAAGATATATAGGCACAAGTTTATACATGTATCAAAACCATCAAGATTATTGACCAATCATTCATGACAAGCTTGAAGATCGATTTACAACAATCGCACATAGATTTCAAGATTTTTTCCACAAAGATAGATGTGCATACATAACAAGCTAAGCTCGTAAATGCACTACGCCATTTGTATGAAGGTACTAGGTCAAACTCACATATGATATACACAACACAAGTGATCAAACTTTTTGGAGATTTTTGAATTTTTATGGGTTTTTGAGTTTTTCAACACACTCAAAAACAAAACATGTAAAGTAAGATCAACAAAAATAGCAAGTACAAAATAAGTTTGAAAAGAAACATGCTAAAATGTGAAACATAAGCAAACAACCAAACAAAGTCATATCATATAGGAAGAATTGATGCATGGACATGGTCTAATACTTATGCATATGTACCCTTCTTCACCCACACAGCACGTGCATTTGGGGTGATGTCCCTAGAGGATTGGGTACTAGAGCTATGATTCTCAAACCTTTGGCTGAAACTTAGCAAACAAGAAGTGATGGTATCTATTATCTTTATCACATCACCAAAACTGGAATCAGCTTCTCGTCCTTTTGATTGCTTGGTGTTCCAATTCCCCTTTCCTTGTCCTCTTGGCCTTTGAGAATCCGTTTTTTTCAATGCATGAAGTTTATAGCAGTTAGGTTTTATGTGTCCTCGAACTCCACAATGGTGGCAGAAGTGTTGAACTTGAGGACCTCCTTGAGACTTCAGAAGAGACTTCCCTTTAGTCTTGGGTTTGGCCACAAATGGGTTTTAAGGCTTTGTCAAAACCTTTTGAACAGTTCCATTTGTCTTCTTCTCAGCCTTCACATTCTCAACAATCAAAGTTGCTACCATTGGTTCCTTAGCCTTAACAAACTTCATCTCCTTGGACACAATGACACTTGAACTACTTTCTCTGGAATATCCTAAGCCACTTTTGTCAGAAAAAGGTTTTTGATGTGCAAGCACTACGTCAAGTTTCTTGGAAGCAACTCGCTCCATTTTGGCATTAGCTTGAATCACTTCAAGCTCAAGAAATTTGATCTTGGAGTAGGCCTTGGTTAGTTCTACATTTAGCGCCTCAACTTCACACTTCATTTCCTTGTACCGCACTAGAAGACTTTTGTAATCTTGCTCTGCTCTCTTTATTTTTTCTTATGGCTGCCTTAGCCACTATTGCATACTCTCCTGACTTCTCTAGAAGAGATTTATAAGTTTCCTGCAATCCGTTTGTTCCTTCATAGACACATTCTTCGCCTTCATCATCGGATTCCTCCCTAATTCCCATTGACTCCACTTCGGTGTGCTCATCGAGCTCTTCCACTAATGCATTCGAATCTTCTGAAGAGTCCACGAGTGCAATGGTCATAAATGCGGAGTAGTTTCCTTCTCCTTCACAACTTTCTTCCGAGTCAGAATTTGAACCATTTGAATCACTAAGGGTAGTTGCAAAGACTTTACCATTTGATTTTAAATACGTGGGGCATTCTTTCTTCACATGCCCATGTTCTTTGCACTCAAAGCACGTGACCATTTCAGATGGTGAGAAATCTCTTGAATCCTTCTTCTTGAAATCTTTCTTGTCCTTTTTGAACTTTGAGAATTTTCCCTTCTCAAAAGACTTTCCATCTTTTTTGAACTTAAGGAACTTGCGGTAGTTTTTAGCAAGGTATGTCACATCATTTTCAACCTCATCCTCATCCGAGGAGTCTTGAGCATCGAATCTCTCATTGATTGTCTTGAGAGCAAGAGATTTGCTCTTCCTTTGAGATGGTAGAGACAGCTCATAGGTTTGAAGAGAACCAATGAGTTCTTGAATTATAATCTCATCAAGGTCTTTTCTCTCTTCGATGACAGTGACCTTTGCATGGAAACTTTCCGACAATGATCGTAGAATCTTCCTGACAATTTTGGAGTCCTCCATCTTTTCTCCCAAGTTGAATTTCTCAATCACTACTTCATCTAGCTTCCCATAAAATGAGTCGAATGACTCGTCTTCACTCATCTTCAGCTCCTCAAAGCGTGTGGTAAGCATTTGCAACTTGGTGTCCTTCACCTTTTTGGTGCCTTCATAGGTCGTCTCCAAGATTTGCCACACCTTCTTGGCAATTGTAACATGAGAGATCCTGTGAAATTCATCAGGAGAAACACCACAGAAAATAGTATTTAAAGCCTCGTTATTAGCATTAGCTGCTGCAAGGGTTGCCTTATCCCATTTGGATTTGGCGGCCTCTGGCCTAGTCCATCCTATCTCAACAGCATCCGAAACACGATCATCAATGGAACATAGAAATGCCCTCATACGAACTTTCCAAAATGCATAGTTGCTCCTATCAAAATATGGAGGAGCATTAAGCGATTGAGACCTGTCCATCTCAACAAGGGCCTAGGATCGCACTTAAGTAATGAAACCATAGCAAGTGCACCCACTCTGATACCAATTGAAAGCTTAAAAATGTGTGAAAATACAAGAGCTGTTTAGACCCCCAAATTAAAACTTACGACTCGGTTGATTTTACTTTAACTTAAACTAAGTGCAGAATAGAGTAAAAGCGAGCGAACAAATAATAAAACCACTCTAAGCCATTCATCAAATCACTACAGTAAAATGAAAGCTAAAAGAGTAGGGAAGAAGAATGCAAGCACAAGATAACACGCCGACGTGTTATCGAAGAGGAAAACGAAGTACTCAGAGAAAAACCTCTCTACTGCCCTCCAAGCGGTAAATCAATCCACTAGAGAATAAGTTAGAGTACACGAATAACAAAAGACCCTCCAAGCCTAGTCTACCCCATGTACTCGAACCCTCCAAGCTCCTGCTACCAACTGACTTCGCCAAGCCTTATCTTCTCTAACTCTCCAAATCACGCAATTCAACCCGATTGCATCCACCAAACAAATGGCTTCTTCTAATGCTTCTCAGCAGAAACAAAACCTTACTTTACACTTAAAATGGGTGTGGTAAGTGTTTAGGCTATCAACCTCTCAAGGATTTGGAAATGGAGAGGTAGCAGTTGAGAAAAAATCACAATAGATTGTGTAGAGGATTGTGGGTATAACAATCTCTAACTCTCAAGGATTGTGCCTAGGGTTTTCTCTCTAAAAGAACTCCTCTCAATATGTGGGTAATGATGGTATATATAGTGTGGGTGAGGATATAGTGAAGTAGATATGACAAAATAGCAAAACAGAATGTTTCTCGGGTATCTCGCGGGAAGGCTTTACCAGCGAGACACTCGCAAAAATCAGTTGTCACTATCTGTCATGACTCTTCGCATTCTAGTCATGTGCTGAGCACATGCTTTACTTTGCAGGAAGGTTACTCGAAAGCTACCCGCGAAAACTCTTTTGATCTTCAATTTGCCTTAAGTCTTCACACTCTCTCTCACACATAAAACCCTTACAAAGAAATCCCACATAAAATACAGGGTACAAAAGATTGAACAAAATTACAATCAAATTTGGTACGGAATTAAAGCCAATACAAAATAGTTGTAAATCACAACTTTACAAGCCCCGCATCACGGGGCGAGATGGGGCGGGGCGAGGATGGGTTTAGACTTTTTAGACCCACCCCGCCCCGCATTGATAAGGGTTAAATTGTAAATTTTTATACCCTAAAACCTTTCTATTTAAACAAACATATCATCAGCTTATTTTATTCTACCTAACAAGGTTTTTTGCCTCTTTTTTTCTTTATCAAGGTTGGAAATAAGGTTCCAATTTTAACATTTCTTTTGTCTTTATTATAAACAAATTTATATACTATTGAATCATTGATTTTGTATTATAGGATTTTTTTTGATATATTTTTGTTAAACGTTTAATAAAAATATTCAATTTTTGCTAAAAATTAGTTTGATTTGATGTGATATATTTATTTGTAATTTCAAGTATATTTTTATTAACAAAACGGGTTTTATTAAAAAAATTTGTAATAGTCGTGGGCAAATTAACAAGAAGTAGAGTTTTACGGGGTAGGGCGGGGATTCGTGGGGCCCCAAAGGGCGGGGATAAGGCAAGAAAATTTTTCCCATCATGCGGGGCGGGGATGGGGTAAGACAAAATCTTGCGGGACGGGGGCGAAGACCCATCCTTCAGACTCGTCCCGCCCCATTGCCATCCTACTTACACCAAGTGTAACTTGAATCTATCTCATATGTGTGTGTCTATATATATATATATATATATATATATATATATAATATAGTTTGGTTTTAAAATTAGTATTCATCTAACCTTATTAATCGAAAAAAATTATGTATTCAAAATTTTCCAAAACAGGGATTCTAAATCACAAATACATGATTTGATTTTATGCAACAATATTTATGAAGGTGATACAAATAGATGATCAACTTATTGCAAAGAAGAAAGTTGCAACGGGTATCTTATAGCTGAAGTATCTTGCCGACCAAAAACACTATCTTGACAAGTAATTTAGATTCTGAATAGCACATTACTACATTTATAATTAACTACTAATTGTGGTTATTTAGTTTTTTATTTTTAACTAATATTTTTTTCGAGAAAGCATTTTTAACTAAGAATTGAGTGCCTACTTAAGCTTAATACTGAAATTCATATAGATGTAATGGAGAAATCATAGTAATATCTTCGATGGAATACATAGA
Source organism: Lithocarpus polystachyus (assembly GCA_033629205.1). Classification (NCBI taxonomy): domain Eukaryota; kingdom Viridiplantae; phylum Streptophyta; class Magnoliopsida; order Fagales; family Fagaceae; genus Lithocarpus; species Lithocarpus polystachyus. The sequence goes on from CM066163.1 coordinate 71,621,751, forward strand.
ACTACGAGGAAAAAGAAAAGGACAAAAGGTCAATCGAACATGAGCTTAAAAAGTTTTTTTTTTTTTTTTTTTGCTTAAATGAGCTTAGAAAGTTAAATGTGAAGAATACATTACTTAGACTTGGTAAATTGTATAGAGAGCTAATATGTTATATTGTCTAGCAAAAAATGTTTATGCATGAGGGACAAAATTAGAATCACACTCTAGGATAAATTCTCAAAGGCAATTGAAAGATATGTGTGTTTATGGATTTGTACGAAACACTGAAAGCTTGGATTTGTGCTAAAACACAAGAGCTTGTTTAGACCTCCAATTAAAAATTACGGTTAAATTGCTTTTATTCTAACTTGGACTAAGTGCAGAACAAGAGTAAACAAGGGCAATGAATCGATAAAGCTACCCTAAGCCATATTCATCCATCATCAAAAATAAAATGAAAGCTTAAAGAATAAGGAAGAGAGATGTAAACACAAGATAACACTGAGACGTGTTATTGAAAAGGAAACCGAAGAACTTGGCGAAAAACCTCTCCGTGACCCTCCAAGTTGAAATCGATCCACTAGAGAATAAAATTGGAGTACACGAATAACAAAAGACCTTCCAAGCCTAGTCTACCCCATGTACTTAAGCCCTCTTAGTTCCCGCTACCAACTGACTTCTCAGAGCCTTGTCTTCTCTAACTTTCTGGATCTCGCAATTCAGTCCAATTGCATCCGCCAATGAATGGCTCCTTCCAACGCTTCATAGTAGTACCAAAATCTCATTTTACACTTAGTATAGGTGTGGTATAGGGTTGTAAACGAGCCTAGCTCTACCGAGTAGTGTGTGTTTGAGCTTGGCTCGTTAATAAAAATCAAATGCTCAAGCTTGGCTTGAGCTTGAGACAAGTCTAAAAACAATATTTGAATTTGAGCTTGTGAGAATGCCAAAAAGCTTGAGGTCGGCTTGGCTTAGCTTGATTAATTAGTCAAACCAAGCTCGAGCTTAATATTAAGCTCAAACTCGAGCTCAAGTCAAGTTTTTTAGGTTGGGATCCAAAAAAATTGCATCATCAAATGCTTATATCACCAAAAATCAAGTAAACAAATATACATATATATATATATATATATATATAATATACTCATTTTATCATGCTTCTAACACCCGTGATTAGAATTTGTTCACATTACAACTTTATATAATTAAATCCATCCATCATCATTTATTGTCTATAGCTTGAGTAATTGTTCAAAATACAATTTTTACATCCACATTTGTCATTCGTACAACTATAATCTTCACAAATCTAAATAAACTAACATTCCAAAACATATATGAATAAACAAGTTATAAATTAACATTCCAAAAACATGTGTGTAATATCATAATAATAAGTTTATTTAGTAAACATATATCAAACTATAAACAAGGTTAAGTTCGGCATGTTTTGTATCGAGCCCCATTGTTCACGACTATTGTTCATGAGCTTGTTCACGAACAATTTTTTTTGCTTGAGCTCGGCTTTTTTTTATCAAACAAGCCTAAAACTAAGGCTCAAGCTTGACTTATTTGTAAACAAACGAACATGAACTAGCTTTCTATCGAGCCGAGCCCGAGTTGTTCGTAAACAGCTTGGTTCGTTTACAGCCCTAAACTATGGTATGGTAAGTGTTTGGGCTATCAACCTCTTAAAGATCTAGAGATGGAGAGGTAGGAGTTGAGGAAAACTACAAGAAAATGTGTAAATGATTGTAGGTATAACAATCTCTAACTCTCAAGTATATTTTTTAGGGTTTTCTCTTTGAAAAACACTCATTAGACTTTGTGGGTAATGGGAATTTATATAGTGTGGGTAAAGATTTAGTAAAGCAAAACATAACTTTTTGTCCATCAAAGAGTTTCGTGGTTCCTTTGTGGGTTAACCTTACTCGCAAGACAGTCACGAAAAATCCAGCCTAGCATGACTCTTCATCTTCCAGCCATGTGCTCTACACGTGGCTCTTTTCGCGGGTTGCTTCTTGCGAGACTGTCGTGAGCTAGTCGCAAAATCCACCTGATCAACTTTTGAAGCTTGATTCTTCACCGATCTCTCATACTCATCTCTTATAATTAAACCCACATACATACATGGAAAATGATTGAAGAAATTACAGTCAAATTTAACACGAAATTAAAGCCAACACAATATAGTTAGAAATTACAACTTTACAGAAACAATTGGGATTAAGGTAGGTGAGGTGTATGAATGCTATTCTAAAATGAAACAGAGTAATGTTACAATCATGAATTATTTTATAACATTTTTATAAACTGTTGTTGTATAAATTTTTACTAATTCTCATTTGGGTTTACCACACTAACATTATTTTTTATATTAATAGTGTGTAAAAAAATTTGTAGCTCCAATTCCAGTGAGATATTCAAAGATGATGATATTTAACTTCTAAAGTATGATATAGGCAAAGCAAAATAAGTGCTAAGAGCTAATGCTTTTAAAGATCTCACATTCTTTTTTCTTTTTCTTTTTTGATAAGAGGATCTCATATTCTTGTTATCCTTCTCTTGCGTGTGTTGCAATGCAGGACCATAGGGGTATTTATGGTTACAACATAGTACTTGTGAAATGAGGGAAAATAAATGGGGCACTTGGATCGATCCGTTTGTGCAAAACAGCTTGAGGGCAAAAATTTTCCAACCAACTTGAAAAAACTGAAAACCACGTACGTTAGTTTATGTAAAATCCTGTAAAACCCATCTAAAGATATAATAATTATGAAAATTTACAATAGCACTATTTATTTGTAGTATTTTTTTTTTTTTGACACACTTTAGCTACAAAATTGGTTGTAGCTACTTAAGGTTACAACCTTACTAAATAAAATAAATATTACTACATATTTTGAAAATCTAACCATTAAATTATATATTCTTTAGGCTCTTAACACACATTAATTTTGTATCAATCGAATATTATTTATTATATGATCTATAAGTTTATATTTTATGCATAATTTTAAACGACAAAAACTTGTAATTTAAACAATTTATTAATGACATAACTATTGATTTTTAATTTTCTATAAATTTTGCAAGTATAAAAAATAAAAAAAGAAGCTATAATCCAATGGTGGATTTATCAAAATTCACTTCCAATAAAAAAATATTGAGTATAGTTGTAACCTTAGGTTACAACCAATTTTATGACTAAATTTTTTTTTTTTTTTAATGTGTTTCAAGGATAAAGAAAGAGAGTGGATGGTAGTTGTGATTTGTAAATATAAAGAAATAATTTTAAAAAATCAAGAAAATTTGATATTTTAATGAAATAAAGTTTAGAATAGATGATCTAATGTACACTTTGCACTCTACTGCCCTAAACTATGCACCAAGTTACACTTTGCACTCTAAGCTACTCGAACGCATACTTTGCACCCTAAACTATTACACTTTACACTCCGGTGTTACTTTTGCTGTTATGTTTAACGGAATACTACTGCACATGACAAGCACATGCATCTTACTTAGATGGAACAAATTTAAAAGATTAAAACACACTTTTTCAAAATTAATTAAAACAAAATGCAATTTTTTTCACATCTCTCTCCCTCTCTGTCATGTGTGCAGCCTCTTCCCCAAATCCAGATTTTTATAAACCCTACATCCCCAATTCGAAAATTGCTTCTGCCTCACCATCGCTCCACAATCTCTCTGCTGTCCTCCACCACTGCCTCCATCCCTCCGCCATCCCAAATCAGAACCTTCTTAAATCACTCTCTTAGCCTCTCGCTTTTCACCAAAAAAAAAAAAAAAAAACTGAATGTTTTTGGCCTTCGCTGACACTCTTTACTGCTGCAAAACACCAGTTGGCAAATGGCTAGATCCAATCATGTTATCAAATTGGGCTATTGACAAGTTAAGAGAAGGAACCTAATCATGTTTCACATCTAAAACCAACGACCATGTTGCAGAATCTATAGACAAGTATAAATGACTTAATCGTGTGAGATTCTGAAAATGAGCTTCAATTGAGACACCTTCCCAATGATTATTGCTAAGATCCAAAAAAGTAAGCATCGATACTTTTCCCGCACTTTTCTAAATAGTTCCATTGAACATATTTCCAACGAGAAAAAGTTGTTGTAGAGACGACATGTTTCCTATAGAATCTGGAATTGAACCCCAAAAGGAATTAAACTCGAGGTTTAAAGTTTTCAACATCTTGAGAGTTGAGAGTGCTCCCAAAGAGTACGGCAATTTACCCCCAAGCAATCTATTAAAACCCAAAAGTAGCCAATTCTAGTTTGCTGTTGAAACATTGCGACAATCCATCTACAAACTCAGTTATCTCCCCACTTATACCATTGTTCGTCAGAGCAAATGTTTGCAAGTTGCAAAGTTTGCCAAATGAGAATGGTATGTTACTAGCAATGTTGTTTCCAGATAAATCCAAACTGCTCAAGTTAATTAGATGTCCCAGACCAATCGGTAACTAACCTTCAATATAATTATTATCTGAAAGATCTCTCGTAAAATTAGAAAATGCATTCGGAATGGCTCCTCGAAGGGAATTGGACCCAATATTAAGAATTGAAAGGCCACTCAAATTTGACAACCAGTGAGGTATTGATGAGTTAAACATGTTGTGAGAGATATCAAGGAATGTAAGAAATGTGATGGAGGAAATAGACTGAGGAAGAGTAACAACAAGTCCACAACCACTTTAGATCTAACTCCAACAAAGAATTGGGATTTGGGGAAGAGGCTGCACGCATGAAAGAGAGGGAGAGATGCGAAAAAAATTGGGTTTTGTTTAATTAATTTTGAAGTAGGGTGTTTTTAGTCTTTTAAATTTGTTCCACCTAAACAAGGTGCATGTGCTTGTCATGTGCAGTAAACATAACAGCAAAAGTAACACTGGGGTGCAAAATGTGATAGTTTAGGATGCAAAGTGTGTGTTAGAATAGTTTAAGGTGTAAAGTGTAATCTGATGCATAGTTTAAGGTCGTAAAGTGTAATTTTTTAAAAAAATAGATTTTTATGCTAAAATAATCAGAAATTTTTGTACAAATCAACCTGCACGGTCTTAGGTGGAGCGAGTGACACTTGGTAACAATTCCTCTTAGGGTCTCAGGTTCTCACTTTATGTGGCTGATCGATTAAACCACTGTCTCAATTAGAAAAGCTCGTTGGGCCACGTGGTTAGTTGAGTGATTTGTTGGGTCCGCAAGGTATATGGATTTATGTCAAGGGAAGGTGGGGTTCGATGGGCTCTTACAGTCTTACTTGGTAAAACATGCAAAATGCTTGTTATTGATTGCTTTATTTTATGAAGAAAAAATAAGATGCACATATTTATTTCTTCTTAAAAAAAATAAACATATTTATTATGTTGCAATAAATTTGTTAATCAAAGTTGTGGAAATTTATTTATTACAAAAATCTATCGAAAAAATTCCAAACCACCACCAACCTACCAAACTACAAAAATGGTGGGTCAAAATTTGAACTGTTTCAACTCAATGAGTTAGTTATAGTCATGTGTTGTATACTAAACTTCAAATTTTATTTTATTATTTATGAATAAATTTAAAGAGTATTTCCTATAAATTCTATAAACCATTAAGGACTTGCACCAAAAATGTAAACCATTAAAGGAAATTATAGAACGTGTCAACTTTCTCATAGATCAAAATATGTCTTATGGTATGGGCATTTTTCTAACTTTTTCTCCCAAAAAAAAAAAAAAAAACAAACAAAAAGAAGTTTTTAAGCATAGCTATATCATTATGTATACTTAAGAATATGTTTGATAAGAGTCACATTTTACATATTAACATATGTAAACCATTGATTTAATTAGAAGAAAAAACTTAAATTTGATATGAGATATAGACTAAGAAATCAAATCAAATACATGGCATACCACAATGAGTGGAGCATAAGGTGGAACACAAAAAGTATAACAAAGGATTTCTATTTGAAAGGGATAGCTCCAATTTTGGAGCTAAACCTTGTCCTTGTCCTTGTCCTTGTCCTTTTTTTTTTTTTTTTTTGAACCCATTTTCACTATTTATTCTCCCCTTGTATTCATACTTTAGAGATCGCTTTCCTCTAAATCACTACGTTGTTGTGATTGATAAAATTATTTACAATTGTGTTTGGATACTTGAATTTAGATTTTTTAAATCAAGGGATTTAAAATGTCTTCATTCCAAATTAATAAATTTTAAAATTTCTTGTTTTTATGCAATTTATAATTAGGAGAATTTGAAATTATAAAATTTAAAATCCATTAAAGTATGACTTAGGCCTCAAATTCCACGCGGTTAGATATTATTTCAAATCCAAAGATTTCAATGTTAGAATTAAGCTTCTATTAATTAGATTTTTGGTTTCATAAAACCGGTTGGATGTGACAAAATTAATATACTTGAGGGCCGAAAAATTTGGTGTAGTCATATTCAATATTGGGCTTTGATACACATTGTTTTATTAGGCTTCTATCTCAGTTTGATGTAAAGTACAATGTAGGGTTTTAGACATGATCCATGATGTAAGGTATAGTATAGGGTTTCCTCTCCAATCCTAACTTTAGACAAACCCTAAATCTCATTCTTTATAGAGACTAATGTGGTTTGTCCCATCGAGAGCCATCATGGAAGCAGGAGCATGGACACGAAGATCTGATGCATTTGGCCATGTGTCAAGCATGCATGTGCATGTCTACTATTGTTGGTAATTTATTGGTGTAAAACCCATTTTAGTACCTACATTTTCACGCGATTCTCACTTTGGTCCCTAACTTTTTTTTTTTTTTTTTCTACTGCTTTTACTCCTTCTTTTGAAAAAAGCGTTCGGTTTTAATCCTTGCCGTTACATTAGAGACGGAAATTGCACAGGTAGCAAACGGTCCAACAATAAATGCTGACGTGTCCATTAAAATAATATTAAAAAAATTATTTTCATTTTTAAATATGCCACATCAGTAATTTAATTTTTTTTAAAAAGCCACATCAGATAAAAATAATATAAAAATTTCTAACCTAATTATTTTTTTAAAAAAAGAAAAGAAATTAGTTAAATTAATTTTTTTTTTGGAAGAACTCAGAACTATGTGTTTTTCATTTTCTTTCCCAACTAAGCTTGCCCAAAAAATTAAAAATTTACTTTTCTTTTCTTGCATTTTCTTAGCAACCAAACCAATAAAATCACTCAAATTTACAAGATAAAAAGATATGCCCATAAAAATTTACAAAACACAAACATTCAACAAGATTTTCTTATGCTTTGAAACCAAACACAAAACTCAAACCCAGATTTTCGGCCTCCATGCACACCACAAACCCAGAAATCAACATCAGAATACAACATTACCACAAACCCAAAAATCAATATACACCACAAACCCACAAACCCAGATCAACAAAACTCACAACCCACGAACCCAGATCAACAAAACTTACAACCCACAAACCCAGATTAACAAATCGTTGATTGGGGTTTCGTACAATACCGAATCGGTGACTGGGGTCATCTCGGCTTCACAACCATTGATCTGGGCATCAATAACAAATCAATGACTGGGTTTTCGTACAACGGAGCCATATTGAATCGGCGACTATGGTGAGTTACCGAATCGGCAGACCTTCACGATGGGTTTTCTTTAACGGTAGCGACGACCTCACTGAGTTTTGAACGAGTTCGACAGCAGCGACCTCATCATTGAGAGAGTTTGGGTTTTCTTTCTTTCAGAGAGTTTGGGTCAGATTGGAGTTTGGCAGTTGGCGGAGATGAGATTTTGAGAGAGTTTGGGTTTGAGAGAGATTTCGTCGAGGGTGAAGAGAGAAAAAGAGAATTAGAGAAAGAGGGAGTTTAGAGATGAGATTAAAAGAAAAAGAAAAAGAATTAAGGTTAAAGAAAATTTGATTTGATATGAGATTATTTTAGTGTTTGTGTTTGTTTTTTAATTAGATTTTTTTAAACCGTTTTTTAATTAGATTTAAGTTTCATTTTTAAATTTTTTTTTGACTTTTTATAAAAAATTAAAATGCTGACGTGGCATATAAAATGTCAAATAATTTTTTTAATATTATTTTAATGGACACGTCAGCATTTACTGTTGGACCGTTTGCCACCTGTGCAATTTTTGTCTCTGATGTAACGGTAAGGACTAAAACGGAAAGCATTTTTCAAAAGAAGGACTAAAAGCAGTGGAAAAAAAAGTTAGGGACTAAAGTGGGAAGCGCATGAAAATGTAGGGACTAAAATGAGTTTTACACCTAATTTATTTAGATTTACTTATGGAATTTAGAATGTATGTGCCTAAACCCTTGTAGATGAGAAAGTATCTCCTGAGACGGGAGACATGGGTCTCATAAGCCCATGTCATACAAGATTTTTCCCTTGTAGATTCATTGATTATGTTTTGGTATGTAACATGTATATGCCTTCGAATATTACATTCAAGATTTAAAATCATTGGTGGGTTTGGCCAAATCAAATTCCTCAACCATTTCAAATTATCCAAAAAATGTATTTGTATTTTAATCACTCAAATCTAAATCTACATATTCAAATACGCTATCCAAATACATCATACTATATATTTTTTTAGTCACATGACCTGTACAATAACTTACGCAACTTATTTAAATAATCCATGTAAGTGTTTTTATCCATTGCCACATAATGTGTGTGAGTTTATTTCTTTAAAAAAAAAAATTGCCACACAACGTGTTATAAAAAAATTCCTCTAAATTAGTAAGATAAGTTCAAATTAATTTGCAGGCTGCAGCTACTTTGTCCTTTTCCAAAGTATAAGAAAAAGACAGAAGGTGGGACCTTCAGAAAGCCCACATCGGCACAGGCGCACAGCCCAATAAGGTTAATTAAATGAATTAATAATCTTTCCTGTCTTAACTTTTTCTATCCTCTTCAACCCAAGCCGCATGCTTATAACATTTCTTAGTTTTTAGTTTTTCTCCATTTTCGAAGCGAAATTCTCTCTCTCTCTCTCTCTCTCTCTCTCCAAACAGATCTCCTTTGCGATCCCAAATCTCTTTTTTTTTTCCCCTCTCGCTTCGCTTTCGATGAAACTCTCACAGTCGTTGACGATCTAAGGTTTGGTCTCTCTCTCTCTCTCTCTCTCTCCAGCTTTTAGATTTGTCATGAATTGAGAAATTTAGGGTTTTGTAAGTGTTACCAGGAAATTCATTTAATCGAATTTGATTGTGAGATTTGATTTTATATTTTAGAATAATACTTTATTATTATCGATTTTCAACATTCTGTAGGTTCCAACTACCCAATTTTGCAAAAAATAATAAATAAATAAAAAGTCAACAATTTTGATCTTCATTTGGATATAAGGAATTTCTGTGTTATGGTGGTAGTGATCAAAATCAATGATTTTTTTTTTTATTACACGATAGTTTACTAATATCAAGTAATTTGTTTTTTTGTTCTTACTTCTTTAATGGTTTTTTTTTTTTTTTGATGAGTTTTCTTCAATGGATCGAATTAGGAGCATGATGGTTAAAGTTGTTCCATTACTGCCATTTTAAACTAAGCATGTTATTTTTGATCTTGAAGCAAAGCATGTGGGTATCTAAATGAATTGTTTATGATTTCCTAAAAAGTGTTAATTTTGGGTACACCAATGACATAGTCTAAGAAAAATTGATTGGAATGTAAAATGTAAACAACTAGGCTTTTGTCTGTAGCTATATATTTGTGAGTTGGTATATATGCATTTTGTATGCAAGCAAAATATGTATATTGGTGGGATTATGGTTGAGGATTATGGCTGTTGCACTACATTATTGGATTATATTTAAAGATGGCAAAAGCCCGTGAGCTCTATTCAGATGGTTTACTCCACCTTCAATAATGGGATGGAGGGTAAGGCTGTAGATTCAAGATCCACGAGTTGGGTGTATAACTTACACAATAAAAATTTATAGATGGCAGAATAGAAGAAAATGCATTGCGGTACACAAGAATAAGTGGCTTCAGACTTGGTTAAATCATTGTAACTTGATTAGGTCTTTTCTTTAGGCTATGCCTAGCAGCATTGGTTACTAATAACTATTTATTGTTAAACAATCAGTCTAAATCTTGGGGCAGTTTGAATCCTTAGTTTTAGTAATGTGCCTACAGTTTTTTGCTCCTTTCAAAGGGATGGCAATGGGGAGGGGTAGGGTCATATCAGAGGTGCCCCTTCCCCACCTCGTCCACCCTTCTTAGGTTCAGAAAACCTGTGCAGGGAGGTGGCAGGGTAGTTCAAGGTTGGAGCGGCTTGAAGATATCTTGTCATCCCTAATGAGGTAGTTTCGACATCAGTGAGGTAGAGATGAAAGAGAAAGAGGAGGGGTAGTTGTGCTGTCTCTGGTCTCGGGATAAATTTGGCAGGTCTGAGATTGTTTCCATTAGGGAGTTCGGGAAGGTCTCTGAGGTGGAGTCTTTGGCTGCTGTTTTAGGTTGTAAATATCTTCCTTGCAGTTAACTGGCACTTATCCAAAAACGAAATACACACACACACACATTTGGGGTATGATGGGGCAAGACAGGATGGGGGGAGCCTGCCTCCGTCTCATCATCTTTTCGGGGTGAGGAAAATTTGTGCGGGGTTGGGCGGGGAATCTATCCCGACCTTTGATGCTTCTTCTAATTTCTTTTATGAGTACTTTGTATGCTGCTGTGGTTGTTTATATATTAATATGTCATGATGATGCTTCAAAGAATATCTGTATTTATATGATTGCTTCTTAATCTGAATTTCATCTCATTCTATTCACAGGGGATTTATCTCTATCTACCACTTTTAGGCCCTTTAATGCTGTGAATGGTTTTAGGTGAATATTTGTATGCTGAAAATGGATTATGAAGAAGTTTTGAAGGCAGTTTTTCCTTTATTGGATGGTGTGGACCTTGCTTCTTGTATGGCAGTGAGTAAGCAGTGGAGAGACTTAGCCCGAGATGATTACTTTTGGAAATGTGTATGTGCCAAGAGATGGCCTTCGATCTGCAAGCGGCCTAACCCTCCAACTTTAACCTTCTATAAGCTATATCAGACCTTTTATAAACGTCAGAAATGTCGAACTCTTCTTCCCCCAAGGCTGTCCTTTGATGATTTGGAATTTTTTATTGACATTTGGACTGAAGACAGATTAATATTTTCTGAAGTAGTCCCGGGCCCCGTTTTACAAGCTGGCATCAAGATCCCACCTCCAGGAATTTGTGACATGCTTAGGTTTCACCTGGAGGGCCCTGAGTACAAGATGACAATACCTGTTGAGCCAAGGTTCAATGTGCCTCTATGCCAGACTGTCAGTGTTTCAGTGCTTGTGGGGCGCAAGGATTCCAATAGGGTTGCTTGCATCATCAATAAATCCATGTTTGATTATATAGATAGGACAGCATATAGGGCCTTGGCATTTGACTATTTAGACTTTTCTCCTGATTACCCTTTCATCTCAGGAATCCGGGCATGGATCTCTTTGCTTTTCATGGACGATGGAAATGACGGTGTTATTGATGTTTTTGGGGTTGAAATGGATTTCTGTGATGCGGCAAATTCGAAGGATGAGGTTCTATGGTTATTAGACATGCTTGATTGGAAGTGAAGCGTTGGACTCTATTGGCCAAGTGAAAGTAAGAAGAACCCAGCTGAAATGGATGTGTAATGTACGTTTGCATCTTCATTGGTTGTTTAATCTGTGGAGGAGGGCACAAAGATAAATGTTTGAACTCTCTAACCTTCAGCGAAGACTTGGCTTGAGTGGTACTATTTGTTTTGTTCACCTGCATGTTTTCAGTCTGTACATAATTTTTATTTTTATTGCGTTAATAATTATGAACAATTATTTGTAATTCTGTGGCCATTTTTGTCATTTACTTGTAATGGATCAATAACATTAGATTGTACTATGGACAAGTGTTAAACATTGTAATAAAATCTTTACTTAATAATATTTTGTACCGTTTGATCAATAAACTCATTTGTTATGGATATTTTTAAATTAAACAAAAAGATAACTTAGATATAGCATTTTAGGTGGTGTTTTTTAGATACTCCTTTTAAAAATTAGCCACTTGTGAATTCACCATATTTCTTTTTCTTTTTCCTGTTGAAACCTTTTACCCATAGATTCATTAACTTTATTCTAAATTGTCAAAAACAAAACCCCTAATGACAGGCCCATTAGCTCGCCACCTCAAAGATCACAGCAATGGCGGCACAACCAAACCCTCTACAAAAACTCTTAAACCCAAATATCAATCTTAATCTCCTCCACCAAACCCAAAAACCCCACTTACATAAATTAGCTTCCATCAAAGAGAACCCTAGGCCTACCATTACTTCTTGAGTCTGTGGCTTGAGCAGGTGTACCCTACATTGGGCATATGTTTTTCCTCTCTCATAGTTGGTGGCTCCCACTCCTCAGTGGGACTCACCAGTTGTGAGAGACGGGAAACATATACTCAATGCAGGGTATACCTTCTCCTGTGGCTCTTTCCAATGATGACAACGACTGTAATTGTGAATGTGTTGGGTTCTTTTGTGGTGCATCACGACTTGAAGTGGTCTAGCAAGGCTTGAAATGAGAGGAAGTGAGGAGGACTTTAAGTGGGGTTGGGGTGGGGTGGATAGGGTTTGAGTGAGGCTAGAAGAGTAGCGTTGGAGAATTGGTAGTGAATGAAAATTAGGAGGTGGTGAGTGTGAGGTTTGGTGGTTGAGATTGAGTGTGATGTATTCTTGTTGTTTAAGTCTTCTAATCCCAATATTGATATGTGGATGAGAGTAGTGTGAGAAAAGGGTGGTACAAAGAGAGAAGCTGAACAAGATGAATGAGTATTAAGTTTTAATAAGGGGGAAAGATAAAATGTTAATGTCGTTTGCTCTGTTAAATAGAATATACCTAAGGTACAGTATTTAAGTTTTGCCCTTGCAAAAAAAGAGTGCCCTAATGGTAGATTTGCTAAAATTTGCTTCTAATAAAAAGAAAAAAGATTAATGTAAATATTGTTGAGAATTATATTAGGGGTAACTTGAACCTAACAATATACAACAAAATCGTTGATATACATGGATTAATGAAATTAGTTTGGTCTCTATTTTTATTTAGAGATTTTTTTTTTTGGGTTATTATTGTTATTGTTAGTTGCTACTAGGGGTGTGCAACAAAGCCGATTAACCGTTGTCGCTGACCGGAGTCAAGAAACCGCATTGCGCCTGGGGCCAACCGCAGGAGCCGAGGCCGACGAATGGAGGTCGTGGGTTTTTCTAATGTTGGCATGGTGATGTAGTTGAAACTGAAATTTGAAAACCGATATATTCTTCACCGAACCGATACTTTATATATAGGGATAATTATTGTAAACCCACCTGTGGTATGATCCGTTTTCACTTTGCCTGCCCGTGGTTCAATCATTTACACTTTGCCCACTTGAGATTTGCTCTGTTAAGGATCCGTTACTTACCTCTCCATTTGCCGTTAAACAAACACATTTTTAGACGAAAACAAACATATAACAAATCAAAAAACTAAGGTTTCCAATTTTTACAAAAAAAAAAAAAAAAAAGGGTATGAACATTAGAAAGGTATGAACATCACTGGTGTTTTGTTTTCTTTACAATAGGAAATGATCTAATCTAACACAAGTTGAAGAGCATTAAATCTTCAACTTGTTCTTCATTTTACAACTGGTTCTTCGAATTCTTCATATTCTTCTCCAAATTCTAACATAATCAACACCAAATTCTCAGCAAATCAAACCATAAACCTAGTAAACAAACCAACCCAGATCAAACCCAGATTAAGAAACCAATCACAAACCCAGAAAAAAACAATCAAACCCAGACCAACACAATCAAACCCAAAATCAAACCTAGATCCCACCACTACTGACCAACACAATCAACCACCACCACCTTACCACCTAGCCGACCAAACCAAAGATCCACCCCACCGATCAGTCACCAAACCCACCGAACTAGTCACCAAACTCACAGATCAGTCAACAAACCCATGCCAACAAAGTAACCAAACCCACTACCACCATCATTGATAAAAAAAGAGAGAGGAAGAGGGATTTCTCAATCATCAATGGACTGGGCGGAGGCCGAGATCGAGCTCCATTTTAGCCTTGACGGAGGCCGAGATCGAGCTCCATTTTCTCTAAACCACCGCCGGCCCTCTTCTTGGATTTGTTCCAAACCTCTGAGACGGATGCGAGAACGAAGGAAATCAAATGAACCCACAACTAAAACCACAAAAATCAGATGAACCCATAACCAAGAGTTGTTGAAGGATCGAGGGGCGTTGTTGGAGTGTAAGTAGAGGGGTTTCTACAGCGTTTTGGTGGCGTCAACGAAGCGAGAAGAGGAGTGGCAACAGAGGAAAGATGGGGTCGTCGCGAAGAATCGGCTGTGGGTTCAGAGGAAACTCAGTACAGTGTCCACCAACGGCGATGGTGACCTCGATTTCACGGCGTTGAAACAATTTTAGTGTGTTACAGAGATGAGAGAGATATTTGATTTGATTTTTACCGTGAGAGATGAGCGAGATATTTTCTGTGCTTAGGTTATGGGGTTTAGTGTGTGACAAAGATATTAAAAAAGGTCCTAACAATGTAGACCTTTTTTAATGGTTCATCATAAACAATCATATCTTTCTTGCCTTCTTCCTCTCTTAATTATTTTTCAAAGGAATTTTAGCAATGAACCTGTAATTTGCATAGAGACACAAAACCCCAGCTTTTTCAAAAATATTCAAACTCTAACTTTTTGATTCGTGTTATGTTATGTTTTAATGGTAAAAGTTGTTTTTTAACGGAAGAAGCCAAAGGTGGGTAACAGAGCCCTAACGGAAGTAATCTCAAGTGGGTAAAGTGTAAATGATTGAACCACGGGTAGACAAAGTGAAAACGAGTCATACTACAGGTGGGTTTGCTGTAATTATCCCTTATATATATGTATATATTAATATATTTAAATTACTAATTTGCCCCTATAACTAAGTGAAATAGCATTGTTGTTCAGAATGATGTCGTTTTATTTTAGATTTGAAAATTGAGTCACGGTATAAATTGTTCTTTCTTAGATTCTTTTTTTAGAACTCTCTTGCCTCCTAGCTATTGCCTGCTGCAGCACCAAAGCTGCTCAGCTCTCACTCCCTTGCTAGTCCGCCACAACACTGTCGATAAGTGTCAATGATTCCAAATATTGCCTAGTATATTTTCAACATCTTTGTATTTGTATTTTTATTTTTATGTTTTTTGACTTGGGGATTTCTGATTTTGAGCTACTTACTCAGTAGAGCTATTGTGTTAGTATAAATTTATTGTAAAGCATTTCCTTGTCAAAGAATTTATTTGTAGTAGTATAATTTATGTTTATTTGTGGCAGTATAAATTCATTGTAAAGAATTTCTTGTTTTTATTTTATTTTATTTTATTTACATGGAAACCAATATCAATTTTATTTGCATTACATTCTGCTTTTAGTTGTTTAGGTTCTGCCTCTCTGTTGTATTTATTTGAAATTTTGAAACAAGTTGATGTATAGTTATTGGGTTTGAATGCCCAATTGTTTTTTTTTTTTTTTATAATTTTTAAAAATTGCTTTTTTCAATATTTCAAACCAACCAAACCGATTAAACTGACCACAAAAAACCGCACCGCCATAAGTCGGAAAACCAACCCTAGGTAGTATGCATCGGTTTCAATTATGAGAAAACCCATCCCAATCGGTTCGGTGATAAATTTAGGAAAAAACCGCACTGATCGAACCATGCACACTGCTAATTGCTACTTAAATCTTTGACCTCCAATTTCCTTTTTTTGATAATTCATTGTTATATAGTAGGGTAGGGAAATTGAGCCCTAGTTTCCCTAATAAAGAGACTAGATAATTTCACCATCTTAAATAACTCTTGATAAAATTTTAGGCCACACAACATCTGTAGCTTTATACTTTTGCATAACTAAATTGAAAATGAGAGACTTTTAAAGCATTATCACTAGAAATGCTAAATGCCAAATGTAAGCCTCATTTAGCATTTAAGCCCAAAATCCTCACTCCATCAGAACTTGTAAAACCCAAGTATTGCAAAAAAATTTGGAATTGTACTATAGTGCAATTCCAAAGGTAGAATTGCACTGTAGCACTATTGTAAAACCAGAATATATTATTTTATGCTCACAGTGTTCTCATTTCCTCTCTCTCTCTCTCTCTCAGAGCTCATCCCTCTTTCTCTCAGTTCTCACTCTTTCTCTCATCTCACATCTCTCTTTCTCGTTCAAGGCTTGCACTAGAGTTTGGTTGGGTTCATGGTTTGATCTGGGCATGGTGGTGGGCTGGGATCGGTTGATGGTGGATTTGGATTGGCGTGGATCGGTGATTTTTTTTTTTGAATAGGTTTGCTGGTGATGGCTCCAATGGCTCTGATGGGTTGATTGTCGAATGGGTTGATCGTTGGGTTTGATGGGTTTACTAATCGATTTTGGCCGTGGGTTTGGGGCTGAGTTTCGGTGGTGGATCGTGGTGGCATTGGTGTGGTGGGCTGTGGGTTGTGGTGGCACGGTGGGTTTGGGGCTGAGTTTGGTGGGTTTGCTTGGTGGGTTTGGTGGATCAGCGTGTGTTGTTGATGGTGGATTGGTGGGTTTTTTTTTTGGTTTTTGATAAATTGTGTTGATAGTGGATTAATGAGGTTTTTTTTTGGTTCTGTGCTGGTTTTTTTTTTTTTTTGATAAACTGTGTTGGGGTTTTGGGTCTTCACGGTGGTGATGGTGGTGATGGAGGTGATGAGAGAGAGAGAAAGAGAGAGAGAGAGATATATATATATATATATATATAAATATATTTTATTGTGTAGAAATATTATTTTAATGAGTAGAATAAGAAAATAAAAGTTGGGATGCTAGATGTATTATAAAATGGTATTGTGTAATTGATAAAGAAGTTTTTTGGGATGATAAAATGGGATGAGATAGCATTTCCTGATGTGAATGCTCTTAGCGGTAGAGATTGGTTTTTGGGGAAGGAAGAGCATTATTCTCCATTATTTTTAATTTTTTTTTTCTGAGAAACAATTATATTCAATTATCAATTAAAGTTTTTCACTAGAAAAAAATACCCCTTAACAGATCATTAAACAATAAATGTTGATCTTTTAAACTTTAAAGTTCGATTATTTAGGATGCAAATGACAGTTACATGAACTGCTATTCAAATAAAAATTCCTATGACAATTATATAATTCAGACCTTTATATCTTTTACTCCTTCCATCTCATTCGTTATTGTTAACTGCGTCTCATTCATTAGATCAAGTTTTCTTTGAATCATTGTTTATCAAAATTAATGGATGGATGCGAATTTGATCTAGACAAAACTTAAAAAAATTAGTTGGTTTGACACTCCAAAATATAGGGGTAAATTAATTTGATTTTGTCAAAATTTGAAATATTATGGAAGATAGAGAAAGTCTTTTATTCACTTACATTGGGAGCCATATCAATAATGGGTTTTCTAGAATTTAAATAGGTCAACTGGTCAATTTTCAAATTTATTACATGTAAATCACAAGAAAGTAAGCCCATAGAATTTACCTAGGTTGTCATAGCTTTCATGTTCAACTCAAGCTGAATTTTTGCGCAGAGTAGACCAATGATCAAATCAAAGACAAATTATATAATACTAAAAACGAGAGAGAGGTGGAGAAAAATGAAAGGTTCCTCTTGTGTTATTGAGAAATTTAATTTTAAAAGTTCATGGCATGATATTTGCTGCACGAATTGCATATGAGAAGTGCTACATCCACAATATTTTTACAACAAATTACAGGTGGTTAGTTATTATTGGTTCAAATTTAAATTTAGCATTGAGATTACTTTTTTAACCCAACAATAACAACCAGTAACAACCTGCCACTTAGAATTTATTGTAAAAATATTGTAAAAATGTTGTGGACATATCATTTCTCATTGCATATATATAAGACTATGTAGGTTGTGAGAATCGGCTAGGTTCCGATGTACGGATCTCTAGTTTGCAGACCTCCTTGTTTTGCTGTCTTTGAAGATTTGACATGGATTTTGCCGGAAGTTACTGAGAGAGAGAGAGAGAGAGAGAGAGAGAGAGAGAGAGAGAGATATATATATATATATATATTTAGGATTTTTTTAAACTAAAAAAATATTGTCACGGTTATTAAAAATATTCCTACTCATTTTTTTGTTAGACGCATAAACAAACAAATTAACATGAGTTAATTTGGCATTGAAAGCAAAACTGGCATTGACCAATATAGATTTTTTAAGGACACATAAACCCTAGTAAACTAACAACTCTAACCAGGAATTTGACGCGAGTTACTACATCTGCGTCCACAATACCAAAAATCAGATAGACGCATCTCTCTCTCAAAAAAAGGGAAAAGACAGACACATCTTTATTCACTTAATTTATTAAAAATTGCCTGGTGTAGTGAACTTAGACAGCATTGCCATTTTCCCCATAAGTAGTACAGGCTTATAAATCAACTACAAATATTAAATGACAAAATGAATGATAGTGAATTTCTAAAAATTAATCCCGGCCTGGTAACTTTGACCAAATTGCCAATTAGGAGGTGCAACATTATCGAACTCCAACATTTTCCCATCACTAGTAGTCGCTTGGAATGACAAGCTGTGTCCTACTAAAGGTGTGCCAGTCTGCCAATTTTGGCCCCAATTGCGTGTCATCTGAATCCAATCGGTATTAGAGCCCTTGACTTTGACATCAGAAATATCACCAGCGCCTCCAACATTGTACAACAATACAAGCAAAAAATTTGGATTTCCTGTTATCTGAAATCTAACTCCTCCTTTCTTAATACATGGGACTCGGCGATACTGAACAGGGATGATTCCAGCTTTTAGGGTGCAAGTTTTGTGAACATGGGCATGGACAAGTCAAAGTGCTGAAGTGGGGGGTTTCACCAATTTGCACTAGGGTTATTGCTAGGAGGGCATAAATTGGTGGCTGTGACTGTGATTGTGGCAGCATTTGGTATGCACCATTGTGGATCATTGACACACATGATCTCAAAACAGGCACCACAAGTGCTTCCACTGTTGAAGAGTGCAGTGCTTAGGGCAGTGGTCGCAAGGCCATAACCTTGTTCGACAAGATCACCATACCCACAAGCTCCCTCTGTCACGTAAAGTTTCAAGTTAGAAATCATAATCATGACAAATAATACTCATAACCTATCAGTTATTTATTTATTTACCCATTTAATGCTCGTAAAGATCTTTTTGAAACAATTTTGAAAATATAAAAATTAAATTGAAACATTTTAAAGTACACGAATAATTTTAAAACAAATATCAAAGGTTGATGATAAAATATGCAATTTATCAGATAAAAAATCACCAACTATGAAAATCATAAATATTATATTAAAAGGACTCAATTAAAATTTATTATACGTAAAATTTTGAATGTGTAATATTTTTGATATATTAAAAATTATTTTAAATACATTTAATACTACTTCTAGTCCGTTCTATTTAGATCCCATTCGAAACAACTTCTAATCTTTTAAAACTACACTAGATTTTCGTAAAAAAATTTATTATTATTTTAAATATAAAATTTAATTGAAAAGTATATCATGTTCAAAATATTGGCTGTTCATATCTTATTTGAAAATGTACACATAAAATAAATTTATTGCATCATCATAACAAAAATTAAGTTTTTTTTTTTACGAAAATAATATATGAACAAAAATTAATTTAAGAAGTAGCAATTTTAAAATAAAAAATAAAATAACCAAGAATGAACAACTTGCATGTTTTGTATTTTTACAAGGGTTTTTTTTTTTTTTTTAAAGTGAACAAAATCTAAGAATAATCATCAATAGTATTTGTAGGGGTAAAAGGCCCAATTCTCTATATTGGGCCGTGGGCCTGTTCGAGGAGATCTGTCCATCCCAGGACAGTAGATCACGAAGGCTGTCCCTAGTTTAACTCCTCCCCATAATAAAACTTGTGTAAAGGGAGAAAGGAGTAGTCTGAGGATCATTGCCTGGTCGGATGATAAAGGAGACGATCCAGGTAGACGTCCCCGCATTGATCCTGTTATTTCTGGAGAACCTCCTGGTTCATCTGGACAAAGAGGGCAGGTGGCAGCAAAGAGATATTATGTGAAAGGCTGCTGCCACCGCATTTATAACCCAGCAGCTAACCTCTTGGCCGCATTAATGGGGAAAAGACATCTGAACAGTGACCTTCATCCTTTACAGCTGCCACATGGAGACTTCAAGTGAAGGTTGATGGGACAAATATCAAAGGAAACTTACCTAACCGGCACGTAAGGCAAATTGGCCTATAAATAGAGCTGGGAACAGAGTATAAGAGAAAGAAACAACGGGGAAAAAGAAAAGAGTGACAGATAAAGAGAATAGAAAAGAGAAAGAAAGAATTACTCAGAACAATTGTCTAAGCTTTCACCTCGGACTAAGCCGAGAAGGATTTTGTACAATCTCAATATTTCGTTTACGTTAATTTGGCCATTACCATACTTGAGCCATCAACCCACTTGTTCTCAATCAAGTTTTCTTCGGCCCACTCTCTCAACAAATTCATTCCAAGGATACTGTATACATCATGGGCCTCAATTACTCCTGCTTGTAGGCCCATCTGTTAATTTGTGTCCTTACAGTATTTAACTCTTGTAAAAAGTTTAATATATATGAATTTAATTATGTTTATTTTTAATGTATTTACGCATATGCTTGAGAGAAAGAGCTAGTTATTTATAATGTCAATAACAATTATAGAGAATTAGTAGGTGGTAGTGTAAGAAGAATACAATAGTTTAAACTTTGGCTTTTTTTTTTAGAGAGAAAAATTTTAATTTGGCTTTTTTATAATGAAAATTAAACAAATACATCATAAGTTATGATTGGTGAAACATAAATTAGAACTTAAAAAGTGGTATAGAAGATTTATATTCATGTAAGAAACTAAAAAGCTTAGACTTTTTCAAAACTCACAAGCAACACACAAAATAAATACTAAAACTGTACGCTACTATTAAGAATTAGGGTTATATCTGTATTCCTTCCACCCCTAGTTATGGCAATATAATTATATACTTACGCATGGTTTCTCTACCAGTCATGTCACCATAGAACGTTGCATGTGCATCAATCCAATTACTATTTATTTTCTCGCCAATGCTGATTCTTCTGCTCATGGCTATCACAAAAAGAGTCATGAATATTATATATGCATGTAAACAAATTTTGAGACCTAGCCATGGCTATATGATAGACAAAGATATAGAAAGAGAGACTACTGCATCCTTAATCAAGGTCAAGAAAATGGTATTTATAGGTAGGAAACGGAGACATATATGGTAAAAAGATATGATTTTGATTCTTATAGCAATACAGCTGCAACAATGGTGGGAATTAATAATAAGGACTTTATGACCGAAGAAATAATAATTAATGAGAGGTATAAATTGTTTTAATACCTATGAAATTAGGCTAGTAGAGAGCCAAAAAATGGTAAAACTTAAAGGAGGAAAGGAAAAGATAAAGGAGAATTCCCATTACAACACACAAATTCGGCAAATATATACAAGATATGCTTGTCTGTATTTTAGTCTAATTCATTTGCTCTTATATTTATGTCTATACAATCAACACACTTGTAACTCAATTGATTAGGGTTTTCTTGTGTTTCTAACAGAAATATTTAGGGTTTAAATTCCTCACACCCTCAATTATTAAATTATTAAAAAAAATCATTATTTATCTATATTTTATATCTACATAGCTAATTAATTTGCATATTTTTATAATATACTATAATTAAAATAATTCTCACATTAGTTTCTCAAAAAAAAAAAAAACTTCTCACATTAAACCATAAAACATTAAAAAGACTTCTTATTAACTTAGGCCAATCACTTCTTTGAAATTAAAAGGCCTATTAGATCCGATCCAAAAAAGAAAAGAAAAGGAAAAAGAAGAAGAAGACAGATTAGGCAATACAAATTTTGAATAAAAAGGCATGTTATTAACATATGTCATACTTTTTAGAACAAAAAGACTTCTTATTAGATCATACAAACATTAGAAACACTTTTTATCATGGTCACACTTCTTTCCAAACTGATTTTTTTTTTTTCCTCAAACTGAATTAGATTTCCAATATGTATACTTATGATTTTTGCATTTAATTGTGAAACATGCCACCATCTTGTCCTAACAAAACTTGGATACCATCCTTCACATATTTGACATATTAAGTCTTTTTCCTCATTCTCAAAAAAAAAAAAAAAAAAGTCTTTTCCACATTTTTTAAGCTTAATTTCATTGCTTTTAACATATTCTCTTCTTCAATATATATATATATATACACACACACTAATTTGCATTAGTCCTTTAGTGTATTCTTATTATATATATTTTCTACATGTTATTTTTTTTTTTTTCTGTATTCTAATTTTTAAAATCTATATATTACTTTTCTTTTTGTTCCCATTCCTTGGTTAGGTTTTTTTTCCCGGAAAAAAAAGGGAAGAAGGAAGAATGGCTGGAAAATATTATATATGATTTCATAAAAGTTGATCTCTCTCTCTCTCTCTCTTGAAGAAGAGAGGTTTACAGCACAATTCGTTATTTATGTAAGACACATATTACTCTTTATATATTGCGATTTGAGATCTATTTGTTACTATTAGTTTATTTTTAATATCAACATATATTCCATAGAAGATTTGAATTAATTAGGTAGAAATTTTGTTAAAACAACAATTTCTTAGTAAATATCTCAACATGTGTTAATCTGATCGTTTGCAAAGTGTTTGTTTAGATATAAAGCACCAAATAGCTGATGAGCAAAGCGGTGTGGTTTTAATGTACAAACTAGAAAAAGACTAGCTATTTTAATAGTGATAAGAAAATTGTTTTACCAACAAAATGAATCAACAATTGAAACACCTAAACCACAATCAAATCTAAGGGTCATCAAATAGTCCATGGCCCACAGCCCAACCCAGAAACCTGATGGTCCACCGGGTTAATAGGCGGACCAGCCCGTTGTTATTGAGGCCCATGGATAGCCTACTAGCCCAGTGGGTCAGGCCGTGGGCTAGTTTTTATGCCCATGGGTATCCTGTGGGCTAGCCCAATATCCCAACCTGTTGCCTAGCCCGTTGGCCTAACCCGTTAGCCCAGCCCAATAACTCATAATTCATAACAAAAATATATAGGAAGTGTATGAAGGATTGATCTTGAGATATTATAGAAGAATTTTTTAAAAGAACTCTCTCAACCACTAAGATACTTAAAGTAATTATACTATACTTAGTTTATTAAATATATATTTTTCTAGTAATCTAACAAATTTGAATTTAACCATTTAACATTTTTTTATATTAAAGATAAAAATAAAAAACTATTTAAAACCTTAATAAAAAAAATTAAATAGGTTTCCATCAACAAAACAAAAAATTAAATAAATTTGGCTGTAAAAAAATTTATAATTAAGTATTAAATTCTTTAATTCTTTCATTTAAAAAAATTAGATTGATTATTTCCTTATAAAAAATTGATTCTTTCCTTATAAAAATAATAAAATAATATGTTAACACAAGCCTATAAATAGCCCATTAGGCCCAACCTGATAGCCCAGCTCGCTAAAGACAAAATGGGCATTGCCTATGGGCAGGGTTATAGGCTGAGGTTTTCTCTTCTAGCCCAGCCTGACCCGGTCTGTTAACTAGTTAATAGCCTATTATGTCTAGCCCATTGTGCCCATTGGCCAAGTAAAATGGGCCGGGCCAACCTGACCCGGCCCATTGATGACCCTTAATCAAATCAATCAAAGAGGGGGGGAAAAAAATACTAGCATTAAGTATTTTGTTACTTAGGTAACACTTATTTAACATTTAAGTGTAAAGTGTAAACGTTATAGACAGACCTTTATTCATATTATGTACAGAAACATTTGACAATTAGCATGAGTCAATGATCTTTAGGTAAAACAACATTTCTTAATGTTTTCAATAGAGACATTTATGATTTGAATCTTTCTTTTCCTTACTTAAAATATATTTTAGATAACAAAAAGATATTTTTATTTTTAAACTCTATGAACAAGAGAAAATAACATTTATATTTTATTTATTTGATTAATTAAAAATGAGTTAGAGATTGATCTTCCTTCTAAAACTTAATAATTATCCGTAATTTTTATTGTTATTAAATTAAGGAAATTTGTAAAATTTATTTTGAGAAATTAAGGAAAATTACAATCCAATAAACATAATCAACGTACTTAAATAATCTTTTATTTACATAGACATTAATGACCCTTCCAAAAAAAAAAAAGAAAAAAAAAATTGAAAGGTACATGCATATAATCAAATTCTTACCTATAGAAGGAACATATAGTGCAAGTTATAGGCAATCATATATGGAAAATTATTAGGTACTCTCAGAGTACCATAAACGCGTAGTCCCCCTCTCTCATATGAATGGTGTGTCCCACCATGAATTTAATTAGTAGAGCCCATCATTCATGTGAGAGGAAAAAGTACGCATTTATGGTATTCCGGGAGTACACAATAATTTCTCATCATATACATAAACATTATCAACATACTTAAATGATCTCTTTTAAAATATGTATGTATATATATATATATATATATATATTTATATATATATATAACCATATTTTACTTTTTATGTTGCACATAGACATTCCCTTCCAAAAAAAAAAAAAAAATTAATTACATTGATAGGTAACTGCATATAATCAAAATCTTACCAATAGAAGGTACGCATAGTACAAGTTATAGGCCAATATGTGTGTATATCATATCATATCATATTATATTATATATAATAAAAGCTGGGCTTAAACGCCGTGGTTGCGTTACGTGGATTCAGCAAATTACAAAAATTTTATTAAATTTTTAGATTTTTAAAGAACTAAAAAGGGATAGTATATTACAAGGACTCTAATTCATTCTTATCATGAAATAAAATTAGATTAACATTATTTTTTTATTTGTTAGAAAATATTTCTTAAATTAAAGGATAATATTTAACATACAAAAATTTAATTTAGATAATATTTATCATCTAATTAACATTATTTTTTTATTTGTTAGGATATATTTCTTAAATTAGGGGATAGTATTTAACATACAAAAATTTAATTTAGATAATATTTATTGTGAGGTTAAGGGCCCAAATGGTATTGGGCCTTGGGCTTGGCCGAGAGCATAGTGATTTAAGAACGCATAAATGGTGTCGGATGGACCGAACTAAGAATCTAATAAGCAGAATATGGACGGGAGGGTGGTCCGAGGAGGTATGTCTCCTCGGATAGGATAAGCATGGCTTAAATGTGTACCTTAAAGGTCCAAGGTAACCTTCCAGTAACCTTAGGTGATAAGGACGTGTGTCTCGAGTGTATCAAAGGGCTGAGAGCTCAAAAATATCTTGAGGAAAGCTACTACCACCGCATTGAATATACTGCACTTGCTTTTCAAGCCACATTTATGTGGAAAAGACCTCTGAACAGTGTTGTCTTGGCTACCACAACTCACAGAAAGCCAAAGAAAGTGTTTGATGGGACAAGTACTTTAGTAAGGGTTTAGATGATCAATAAGTGTAGGATCAGGATGGTAAAAAGGGAGGTATATATATATAATGTAAAAGACCCTCCAAAAAGAAAAGAAAGAAAGAAGGGAGGGAACACCGCAGCTATTAAAATTATACTTGTATCCGGTTTAGTTGATTTATTGAGGAGATTATTTCATCGGACAATGAGTTTATTCATATCCATGTTTATTGTTTAGGTTTGGTTATCTTTTAATCCATACTAGTCGTTGTCCAATCCATTAAGACTTAGTTCTTCAACCCACTCTCTACAAATTTATTGAATTGGGTCTATTGGGTCAACCTTCCACATAACTTAGGGTTAGGCTTCAAGTCACGGCCCTACAATTGGTGCCGTTCGTGGGAAGAGCTTGTGTGTTAGTGAGTACAACAGTCAGCGATGGTCGGATCAGGTCCACACCAGGCAGAGTCTGCAGGTTCTCAACTACAGGAGGATTTTCTTAATCCTGAGCACGAAAGAGATCGAAAGGGTAGTGTGCATACTATGCATACAAGCAGAAGCCACTCTCAAGTGGGAACTCACATTTCTCGAAGGCCAAATAATGAAAAAGCCATGCAGCTGAAGATTGATGATTTAGAGAAGAAGCTACGCCATGCACAGCGGAAGCAAATTCCTTCTAGCTTTGACGATTCCTCTAGGGACAAAGAGGACATTAGTTATAGGTGAAGGTTAAGGACCCTACCAGGCAAGCCTTCCACCTACGAAGTAGAGCACTATCATAGACGAAGGTATAAAAGCTCGCCTTGCAAAGGCCTAGGAAACGACGCCATGAGCAAAGAGTTGAATCAGATCTCTATATCACCTTTCATGTGCAAGATTGAAGGGGTAAGACTTCCCCGGCGATTCCATCAACCCACGTTTACCATTTACAATGGTCGAACGGACCCAATAGAACATGTGAGCCACTTTAATCAGAGGATGACCATCCACTCCAAGGATGAGGCCTTGATGTGCAAAGTTTTCCCATCTAGTTTGGGACTCGTGGCGGTGAGATGGTTTGATGGCCTGAGATCAAATTCCATAAATTCCTTCAAGGAGCTCACCCAAGTATTTGGCTCTCGTTTTGTTACATGTAGTAGGGTTCCACGGCCCTTGGATTCGTTGCTATCCTTATCCATGCGAAATGGGGAAACGCTGAAGACGTACTCAGATCGATACTGGGAGATATTCAATGAGATAGAAGGAGACTTTGATGATGTGGCTATCAGAACATTTAAGGTCGGCCTTCCAGCCGAGCACGACTTAAGGAAATCTTTAATTGGTAAGCTTATTACCAGTGTACGCTAACTCATGGACCGAATTGATAAGTACAAAAGGGTTGAGGAAAACCAGCAACAAGGAGGAAAGGCTAAGGTTATCCTTTAGGAGAGGAGAGATTTCAAGTCGGACCGTTACAGTAAAAACTGACCTCAGAGGGACTTTGCTGGGTCAGCAGGGCCAGCTAACACTCAGGCGGTTAATGCCGTATTCAGAGAGCCAGTACACCAGGTTCTCGAGAAAATTAAGAATGAGCCATTCTTCAAATGACCAAATAAGATGATAGGAAACTCCATGAAGCGCAATCAGAGCCTTTATTGCCACTATCATTAAGACCAAGGACACACTATCGAAGATTGTAGGAATTTGTGGGATCATTTGGACCAGTTGGTCCGAGAGGGAAAACTTAAGCAACTCTTGCATCACTCTAGTGGTCGGGGGGGGGGGGGGGCAGACAAGCTCAAGGCCTCGGAGGGATGATTCTTCAAGACCTCCCCTAGGAACGATAAATGTCATCTTCGCTGCACCAGGGAGGATTGGCTCATGTCCTTCCAGAGTGATGTCTGTGGCTCGGCTACTCGCCGAGGGTGCTAATGCAGAGCCGAAGATGGCAGAATTGATATTCAGCCGGTATTAGGCTTTTCGGGCGAGGATAAGATTGGAACCATACAATCCCATGATGATGCTTTGGTGGTCACACTTAGGATTGGGGGGTATGACGTGAAAATGATAATGGTGGACCAAGGTAGTGGTGTTAAGATTATGTACCCTGACCTATATAGGGGATTGAATTTGAGACCCTAGGATTTAACAACCTATGACTCCCCCTTGGTAAGTTTTGATGGGAAGATTGTCATACCAATAGGTCAGATCAGACTACCCATACAGACTGGTTCTGAAGTCGTGGAGGTGGATTTCATCATGGTGGATGCTTATTCCCCCTATACAGCCATTGTCGCCAGACCTTGGCTATATGCCCTAGGAGCCGTTTCTTCAACTTTGCACTAGAAGGTAAAGTATCCGTCAGAGGGTCAGGTTAAGGAGATTATTGGGAGTCAATCCACGGTAAGGCAGTTTCTAGTAGCTGCCATCAATCATCAGCCCGAAGCTGCGTGCTCGGCCTCTGTTAAGAGGGGTTTATAGCAATTAAAAGCGTCGTTGTTTCCTATCAATGGATCAGCCAAAGAGGCGAAATGTGAAGATTTAGAAACGATTGTTGTAGGTAATGACCCGAAAAAGTTCTTTCAGATCGGAGCTCAACTACTCCTTCCAGATAAGGAAGAATTGGTAGAGTTCCTTAGGAAGAATATTGATGTGTTTGCGTGGAACGCTTACGAAGCCCTAGGAGTGGATCCAAGCTTCATCTGCCACCATTTGAATGTTAATCAGTTTGTCACCCCCAAAAGGCAACCACCTCGGTGATCATTTAAGACTCATTTTGATGTTGTTAGAGACGAGGTAATGAAGCTTAAGTAGGCAAGGGCTATCAAGGAGGTCTTCTACCCCGAATGGCTAGCCAATACGGTAGTGGTAAAAAAGAAGAATGGGAAGTGGCGAGTGTGTGTGGATTTCACAGATCTTAACAAAGCTTGCCCGAAGGATCTCTTTCCTATGCCGCGAATAGACCAACTCGTGGATGCAACTGCTGGCCATCCTCGGATGAGCTTTTTAGATGCCTTTCAAGGGTATCACTAAATTCCATTAGACCTGGATGATCAAGAAAAGACAGCTTTTGTCACTTCCATTGGAAACTACCACTACAAAGTGATGCCCTTTGGATTGAAAAATGCAGGATCTACCTATCAAAGGATGATGGCTAAAATGTTCGAGCCATAATTGGGCAAGAATATTAAGGTCTACATAGATGATATGGTGGTGAAAAGCAAGGTGGTGTCCGAGCATATGAAGGACCTCAGATACATTTTTGAAATTCTAAGGAAACACAAGCTGCGCCTTAATGTTTCTAAGTGTGCTTTTGGTGTGGGATCGGGCAAGTTTTTGGGCTATTTGGTTACACATAGTGGAATTGAGGTCAATCTTGACCAGATTAAGGCAATCAACAACCTACAACCACCTCGAAATCCCAAAAGAGGTCTAGAAGCTGACAGGGATGATTGCTGCCTTGAACCGATTCATCTCTTGGTCAGCGGGTAGATGTAGATCTTTCTTCCTATTGATGAACAAATGGAAAGGATTTGAGTGGATCGAGGAGTGTGTCTTGGCTTTCCAACAACTCAAGGAATACCTTTCTCGGCCACCCATCATGTCCAAACCTGAGGTGGATGAGGTTTTGTTTGCTTACATTGCTGTGGTCTCTCATGCTGTAAGCTTGGTGTTGATACGAGATGACAGCGGCATACAAAGGCCGATTTATTACGTGAGCAAGTCACTGCATGAGGTTGAGATCTCCTACTTGTTATTGGAGAAGGCCATTTTGGCGGTGGTACATGCTACACGTAAACTCCCCCATTACTTCCAGGCTCATACGGTGTTCGTCTTAACTCAGCTCCCGCTTAGAGCTGTACTCCGAAGTACTAATTACACGGGGAGGGTTGCTAAATGGGGGACGATCCTAGGGGCTTTCGACATCAAATACATGCCTCCCACCTCTGTCAAGGGTTAAGTCCTCGCGGATCTAGTAGCTGAGTTTGCAGAACCCCCGTCGGAAGTAGAAGCAGAGAACCAAAACATGGATGAAAAATTAGTTGGTATGATCTCCTAACAAGGTCCTTTGTACTAGAAAGTATACGTTAACGATGCAGCGAATTAGAATGGGTCCGGAGTGGGGCTAGTTCTAGTCTCACCCGAGAAAATCACCATTGAGAAGTCATTAAGATTGGAATTCTCTGCTACAAATAACGAAGCCAAATATGAGGCTCTGCTGATGGGAATGGCCATGATTCAGAAAATGGGCAAAAAGGCTGTAGAAGTGTTCTCGGACTCAAGATTGATCGTCGGCCAAGTGAATGGAGAATTTGAGGCCAAAGATGAAAGAATGCGAGGTTACTTGAGTCAGGCTAGACGTTTGCGATTAGGCTTTGAGTCTTTTGACCTGTTGCATATCCCTAGAAGTGGAAACACACATGCTGATTCACTAGCCACACTTGCAACTTCCTTGGCGCAAGGCTTACCCCGGGTCATTCTAGTGGAAGACTTATAACAACTCGTAGGGATGAACGAAGAGGTGGTTTATGCTCACCAAGTCAGAGTGGGGCCTAGCTAGATGGACCCCATGATACTATTCTTGAAGGAGGATATACTACTTGAGGAAAAATCAGAAGCTGACAAAATACAAAGAAAGGCTCCTCGATTCTGGCTGTTTGAGGATTAGAAATTGCACAAACGCTTCTTTTCGAGGCCATACCCGCTATGCATACACCCCGAAACAACAGAATTGCTCCTGGAGGAGTTACATAAAGGGATTTATGGAAGCCATACTGGAGGAAGATCCTTGTTACACAGAGCCATCACTCAAGGTTATTGGTGGCCCAACATGCAAAAAGAAGCACAAGAATATGCAAGGAAGTGCAACCAGTGTCAAAGATTCGTGCCAAACATACACCAACCGGGAGGAGTCCTTAATCTTGTACCCAGTCCTTGGCCATTTGCTTAGTGGGGCTTGGACATTGTCGATCCTTTTCCCAAGGCGGCAGGGAATAAGAGATATATTTGCTAGTTGGCATGGACTACTTCACTAGGTGGGTTGAAGTTGAACCTTTGGCAAATATCAGAGATGTAGATGTCAAGAAGTTTGTTTGAAGGAACATTTTTATGGTTTAAGGTCCCTCGTACCCTCATCTCGGATAACAGCCTTCAATTCGATAGCAAATCCTTCAGGCGATACTGTTGTGGACTTGGAATCACAAATCAATAGCTTATCCCCAAGGGAATGGACAGGCCGAGGCTGTTAACAAGGTCATAGTGAACGGACTCAAGAAGAGGCTGGATAATGCGAAGGGAAGATGGGTGGAAGAACTATCGCATGTCTTTTGGACGTACCGAACCACACCTCGCAGATCAATACGGGGGACCTCATTCTCAATGACTTATAGAGCCGAGGCTGTTATACCCTTAGAGACTGACTTTCCAACACTAAGAACAAGTTCTTTTGATCCAAGCAATAACGATGGATTGCTAGAAATGAGCTTAAACCTGATGAAGAAAAGAGAGAAAATGTAATGGTTCAACTGACATATTACCAACATAAGTTCAAGCAAGACTATGATGCCAATGTAAGGCTGAGATCATTAGCTCCAGGTGACTTAGTGTTGAGAAAGGTTATAGGCATTGCAACGAACCAAGTATGGGGAAAGTTCGGGCCAAACTGGGGAGGGCTGTATCGTATCACTTTGGAGGCTGGAATAGGAGCGTATAACCTCGAAGACCTAGATGAGTGTCTAATATTGCGTCCTTGGAATGTAAACAACCTGAAAAGGTATTACTATTAATGAAAGTGTCTTTTGTCATATGCTCGCTTATCGTGTAAAAACACTGTATTGTCCATTATTCTTTCATCTATCTAAAGGGTTTAAACAGAACCTAAGTCATACCTAGATCCTTGAACCACATGCTTTGGGAAAATTAATACTTTATGACATCTATCTAAAGGGTTTAAACAGAACCTAAGTCATGCCTAGATCCTCGGACTACATGCTTTGGGGAAATTAACACTTTATGACATCTATCTAAAGAGTTTGAACAGAACCTAAGTCATGCCTGGATCCTCGGACCACATACTTTGGGGAAATTAACACTTCATGACATCTATCTAAAGGGTTTAAACAAAACCTAAGTCATATTTAGATCCTCGGACCACATGCTTTTGGGAAATTAACACTCTATGACATCTACATAAAGGGTTTAAACAGAACCTAAGTCATGCCTGGATGCTCGGACCACATGCTTTGGGAAATTAATACTGTAACACCTTCTTGTTTTTCATTAAGTGTTAAAACAGATTCGGGCTTGTATTTAACACCTCGGATAGCTAGATCTGAGTAAGTTGAAATCTATAATGATTCATCTAAGTGTTGGCTAATTTGAAGGATATCTGTTCCCTTTTTATTCTTTACAAAGTATATAGCATATTTATATTAGATTTTACCTTCACTTTATAAGAATTTATTCGCAATGCAAGTATATGGTAAACTTCTCTATTGCTGATAATTGGTTAAATTGCTTAAATAGTTAGCAGGGTATTATTGTTAGTTTTTATTAAGATAAAGTAACTACTGTTCAATGCTATTTGTAATAGTAATAATCCTCAAAGCACATAAAGTAATGGTGCATGAGATAGAATGAGAGACATTTTCATTAAGTCAAAAAGAAAGTATATTGTTTATCATGATAGAATGTCATTACAAAAGCAAAAACAAAAGGCACTGTAGCAAAGGAAATTACAAAATAAACCCTATCAACTACTTCTTGGCCTTGGAGAGGTCTTCCTTTTAGCTCGACTTGGAGGGAGGGACGTCCTTGGCCTTGGAATCAGTCTCTTTGGTCTTGGCCCCAGTTTCCTATGTGTTGGCCTTAGTAGCGTCCTTAGCTTTAGCAGGGGGCTTAGTCTCCCTACACCTCTCTTTATCTTTTTCCCCCTCAACACCTTGGCTTTGGTCACCAGTTTGGCTAGGTTTTGTCGCAACCTCAGGGAGGGTGAGAATAGCCTGAAAGGTCGAGGGCTGCTTTGAAGATTCAGGAACGGTGGTAGAGGGAAAAGTGATGACAACTGGGGTTTCGCAAATCTCTGGATGGAAGTACACTCTCCTCGACTGCCTCCACTTCGAGTCTACAGGGACTCCTGCGAGGTTAAGGGCTTCCGCCCATGTGGCCGCACAGTAATCCTTGCATACCTCGGCGAGCTCCTTGGCGAGCCTTATTTGTGTTTCTTCCACACCGAGAAGGTAGGACATCTGCTTCTCAGCCTCTACTGCCTCCTTGGCCAATTGGGCAGCCTCCTTGGTCCTCTGAAGTTCAGCCTTTAGATCCAGCGCAAGATGTCTTGATGTCACAAGCTCTATTTCAGTTTGGTAGAGCAGCTTGTGCTAGTCAGCAGTTTGCGTTAGTCCTTAGCTTAAGCTTCGGCGATCTTCAGCCCTGCTTGAGGACTCTTTCTCTCCCTCTCTTCGACAACAAGCTTGGAGAGTAGCTTTGTGTTCTCATCCTTCGTGGCCCTCAAGGCTTTTTCAACTTCAAAGTGGAGGTGAGCCTCAGCCTTGACATCGTTCCTGGCATCCTTAACCCATTCCTCAGCTATGAAAACCTCTTGGGTGATCTGCATAGAAATAAAAAAATAAATAAGTAATAACAATATATGTGTATATAATGTAACAAAAATATATTATTATGAATTACCGAGAAGGGCACATTGGTACTTACCAGGGCAAGGTCCCTTTTGAGGGACAAGAAGAGGTCCCGCTGCCTCATTTTCCTTAGAGCATCCATATCCTTTGGCAAAAGGAGTGGTCACTCCAAAGCTTTAGCAATTTGGGCGGAGTGGCCTCTTTGGTACTCCCTGATGGAGGAGCTCCAAGGGATGGAAACCCCATCCACTTCCAGCTTGGGAGACCAGGTGCGTTGCGGGAGGTGCACCTCACCTTCAATATGCTCCTCCCTATTGTCCGAGGAGATGGCCATCTTGTCTTTAGCGTCCCTTGTCATTTTTTGCTGTTTGGTACCTTTTTGAGGGACCACCTTTCCTTCTTCCAGCACCTGCACCGGTATCTTCTTCTTTAAGTTTGGGTTGGCGTGCAATCTGAGATCAGTAGGCGGTAGAGAGGGAGGAGGGGGTAAACTTGGAGGAAGTTTAGGCTTGGGAATTTCGGTGGAGGCTGATGCTGTGTTCCTCCCAGCCAGCAAATTCCTCAGGCTTTTGTTCCCCTTATTCAAAGCCATTTCGTCCTCCTTCTCGGTCGAGCTGTCCGGACGAGTAGTCACTAAAATTGGTGCACGAACACCCGAGTGCCTGTCAGACTTGCCTTCGGCGTCCAAGATATAAATAATTGGGGCCCCTTGAGTCTCCTCCTCTTCGAAATGAAATTTGTCTATTTTTTTCTTTGAACGATAAACGCGAGGAGGCGATCTCTTCTTCTGTTGTTGCTGCTGCTTCGAGCGGAGCCTGTTGTAGTGGAACCGCGAGCAGTGGAAAGTTCTGTTGGATTAGTAGTATGACTGGGGGAAGGTCATCTTGGGTAAGGAAGTCCGGTCTTGATACGTCAATCCGATTTATCCGTGGATCACCAGCTCTAATAGCGTGGCCGACCTCTTGGTATATCTTCAAAATGGGCTCAAAGTCCAAAATCAAGTGGATGGCTCGCAGATGTCTGTCCTTTGTTACAAAAATTTCTGACCTAAGTAAATAATTAAGAGCCGCGACGTTGGTAAGGCTAAGCCGAGGAGCAACTTGATTCCTATCTGCAAACATAACGGAAAAGCGATACACAGTTAGAAAATTAAATCTTTCGTCTAAAAACAGTAGAGTAACAGAGAGATAAAAATATGGTCAGAGAAAGAGAATCTAAGTCTCTTGCTAGGGAACCTAACTCTAGGGAATCCCACCTGGCTCTCCCTCTCAGACAGGGCAGTGAACGCCGTCATGCCACGCTTCTGAAGCTATCAGGTAGTTGTCTTTCATGCCCTTATTAGATTTAGGAAGGCATGAGATGAGCCTAAAGATAGGCGATCTAGACTTGAGGTAAAACCCCCTGTCGACTTGTGAGTGGCACTCGTACATATGGACCACGTCATGCTAGGTAAGTCCCAGACCCAGATGCTCGTTTAGAGCATCAATGCAACCTAGAATCCTAAAGACATTGGGTGCGCACTGATGAGGGCACAACTTATGGTTAAAAAGATAATCTCAGGTTATTCTACCCATTGGGAGTTAGAAGGAAACGATTGAAATTGGTGTGTAAAGGAGTAAAACTTGGAAGGCCGAGGAGATTGGCTAAGGAGAAAAAGAAAAGTTTGCAGAAATAGAAACTTACAAGAGCTAATATATATGTGTATCCTTGAGGTCTTTAGGAATTTTTTCAAAGATTCCTTAGGGAGAAGATGTTGGAGGTTTAGTAATGTAAAGAGTTCTTTGAGTTTGAGTGTTTGAAATCTCTGGAAAGTTTGAAGACTCGTGAAATAAGGGGAAAGTGATTTCCCTCGATGCTTTATATAGATGGCAACATTGGTTGGGAGTTATTACGCCCACAGACCCAAAGAGAAATATCAGTTATTGGATCAGCGCCTCGTCGTTGGATATGGGGAACATAACGCTACCTGGAGCAATTAATGACGCTTCGCAGGCCCTGAAGCGTCAGTAGCAATTATGAGGTGCGTGAAATAGCACTCCCACGTGCGCAGGTCAAAGGGCAAAATAACATTAATGCATGAAAAATCAAAATCTCACTTTTCTCCTCAGATGAAAGAAAAACCGGAGTTTTGAGGGGCTATTATAAGGTTAAGGGCCCAAATGGTATTGGGCCTTGGACTTGGCCGAGAGCGTAGTGATCTAAGAACGAATGAATGGTGTCGGATGGACCGAACTAAGAATCTAATAAGCAGAATATGGACGGGAGGGTGGTCCGAGGAGGTATGTCTCCTTGGATAGGATAAGCATGGCTCAAATGTGTACCTTAAAGGTCCAAGGTAACCTTCTAGTAAGCTTCAGTGATGGGGACGTATGTCTCGAGTGTATCAGAGGGCTGAGAGCTCAAAAATATCTTGAGGAAAGCTGCTACCACCGCATTGAATATACTGCACTTGCTTTTCAGGCCGCATTTATGTGGAGAAGATCTCTGAACAGTGTTACCTTAGCTATCACAACTCACCAAAAGCCAAAGAAAGTGTCTGATGGGACAAGTACTTTAGTAAGGGTTTAGATGATCAACAAGTGTAGGATCAAGATGGTAAAAATAGAGGTGTATATAAATATATATATATATATATATATTTATATATAATGTAAAAGACCCTCTAGAAAGAAAAGAAAAAGAAAGAAGGGAGGGAACACCGCAGCTATTAAAATTATACTTGTATTCGGTTTAGTTGATTTATAGAGGAGATTATCTCATCGGACAGTGAGTTCATTCACATCCATGTTTATTGTTTAGGTTTGGTTATCTTTTAATCCATACGAGCCGTTATCCAATCCATTAAGACCTAGTTCTTCAACCCACTCTCTTCAAATTTATTGAATTGAGCGTATTGGGTCAACCTTTTACATAACTTGGGGTTAGGCTTCAAGTCACGGCCCTACATTTATCATCTAAATTTTTAAAATTTTAATATTATTAAATTAATATTATTTTATTAGAATATCAAGCTACAAAACTTGATTATTAAGGGATAAGCACAATCTAAATTCTTCAAAAGGTGATTAATATAAATTTATCCCAAGAAATAGTATATATCTCCATTAATTTGATAATTTGTACGTTGATAACATTTAAAATATATATATATATATATATATCAAAATTTTTTATAGCTATCAACCACGTTCTCTTTCTCTCTCTTTTTTAAAATTTTTAATTTTTTATATGTAATGTTATGTTGAATCAACTCTTTTTTTTTTTTTTTTTTTTCATTCTATTCATATGACCTTTTTTTAATTCCAATTTTTATGGGATAGAAACAAACACATTGATTAGATATCTTTAATTTCAATAAGATTTATATGAATTATATTTCAAATGGAGTTCTACCAATATATATAACCCTAAATATCCTTTTTGGAGTGAAACTTATTTCAATATGTGAATGCCTAAATCTCATGACAATGTAGGTATACGTTCTTTCTTCTTTTATTATTATTATTTTCATTTTGTTTATTTTCTTTAGTGTTATTATTGGTTTTTTGTCTTCATGTGATTTTAATTAATAAATTCAAAACATTCGAAAACATTGTCAAGTTTATAAAGGCTCCTTCTTTGTTTTTGTATTTTGTTTTTATTAAATTGATTAGGTTTTATGTATTGGTTGCCTTTTGTTTAAACTAATTTTCTTAGATTTGATCTAATTTATATGCTTAGGGTAAGGGTCTTAGAATTAATGATTAAATATGGTTAGAATTAATAGATTAATTTTAACAATTTTCTTATTTGATTTTTATGTTATATTAAATTATCAAGATGTTCTACATGTGTATTCTTGAATTATCAACTTTAATTTTAATTCATAATATTATTAAAATTATATTAATTTTAGATTTATCAATTGTTTAGTACGTTTTTTAAATAATTATCAATTCAAAATTAAATTTGGAATTATCAATTTAATTTAGTTTTAGAAAGAAATCTTGTCCCTTATTTTAGTGAGATAATTATTTACACGTGATAATTTTTTCTTTTATCTTTATTGAATATATTAAAATATATAATTATTTATACATTTATTTTATAAGATTTTTTATAAAACCGTGTAACGCACGGGCTTATAACTAATATATGAAATAATGTTGAGTCCTACAAGCTATGGTTGTGCCAAGTAGACACCCTATTAAATTGTCATGGGTACTACTTTTTCATTATAGTTTTATTAACTTCTTATTTGTCATTATCAACTTTTTTAGTAATAGTTATATATATATATATATATATTGTTTTTAATTTATTTGCTGTTATCAAAATTTTTTTATTGGAATTGTAATAAGAAGAAAAAGGAATTGTTCCTATCAACTTGTTATTGTTAACTTATGTTTTCTTTATCAGTTTCATTTTTTCTTTCTAAAATTAAATTGTTCTTATCTATTTGAAAATCCTACCTAACTGGCATATGTAGTACTTTTAATTATAGTTTTATCATCCACTTATTTGTCCTAATCAAAACTTTATTAATAGTTCTTGAGTTTATTTTTTACTTATTTGTTCTTATTCACTTTTTATTTTATTGAATTGTCTTATGAACTTTTTGTTATTAACTTTTGTGTTCTTATTATTTTTTAATTGAATTGTTCTTTTCTATTTAAGTTAAGAGCTCTCATTTGGGCACCTTCATTCCACCTTCCTCACTTTCGCTGTACGCCGTTGAGGACCCTTTACGCGCTATATGGGCCTATAAAAATACTTGTAGAAAAAGCCCATAAGGTCCAACCTATTTTTGAATTCCTATGATTAGTTTGTGGACCAAGCCCACATGTAAAAGAAAGAACCCAACAAATGGAATAATGAGGAGCT
Source organism: Lithocarpus polystachyus (assembly GCA_033629205.1). NCBI lineage: Eukaryota > Viridiplantae > Streptophyta > Magnoliopsida > Fagales > Fagaceae > Lithocarpus > Lithocarpus polystachyus. Next base: position 71,659,855 of record CM066163.1, read on the forward strand.
GTGGATTGGACGGCAGGAGGGTCATTTAGCGCTAATCTTGGGCTAGTCTAAGGCTTCTATGATGGGCTTGGGACATAAGAGGAACGAATGAGCCCATGTTAAGTGCATTGCGTAAATTCTATGACTCATGGTCATGGAGAGCCTAAAATTTCTGCTGAACCAACTCATTTACGATTTACCCGGCACAAACCCCCCCTTTTTTTTCCTAAAGAAAAAGGGTTTGCACCTAGTAAATGAGCAAGTTAGTCAAACCATTGACCTGATAGATAGGGAAACATTTTTCACAGCATTGACCCAATCAGTTGCTTAAAACGAATTGACACCAGGTATTGCACTTAATGTAATAGCTTTGGATAGTTGAGATTGAGAGTTAAAAAAACACAATCTTTAGTCTCAACCATTGAATTAAAATGATAAGAAAAAGTTAAAAAAAAAAGTTATAAATTCAACGTGGTAAAAATATTCGTGAGATGAAAATGAGTTAATTGCACCTAGTACAATTTCCTAGGTATTTCATCATATCCAAATTCGGTTAAAAAACACAAAAAGATTTCTATTACAGCCACCCTAGATACCAGTAATCATTGCCCAAAGCAAACCAGTGCAGTGTCCAACTAGTTCAACAGATCTCCTCCTCATTCAGCAACTTTTTGGTGATTCAAAAAGATTTATAAGAAAGAGGGAGATTAAAAACTAGGAGGGGCCTAAAATGGTTTAGATAGATACTAAAAAAAGTGCTCTTGCAGTCAAGTATCACCATCCAATAACCCAAAACTTTAAGCATTTTCCATGAGTTACTGAATGCACAAAACAGAGATGGCTATTTTCTATCTCATCACAATACTCTCATTTTCCCTTTTCCTTTGAGGCTCACACACAATTCTCCAAGTTGTGAGTGATGGTTGCAAGTCTTTCCTCTCTTTTACAGGTTTTTTGAGTGCCACATATCGGCAGGACACACTTAACACCGGCTAACTTTTCTTGTTATTCATGTTAGAGGATTCAACTCCTCAAACTAAATCTAAAAAAGCGAGAAAACCTAATCAAGTTGAAACATGTAGCTAATCGAAAAAGACCCCAAACAATATATTTTATTTTGTTTTTAACTTATTTGTTCTTATTAATTTTTTTATATATTAAATTGTCTTATCAACTTTTTATTATTAACTTTTGCGTTTTTATTCTTTAGGGCACCCTATTCCAACCTCCGCACTTTCTCTATATGCCATTAACACCCGTTGCCATGTTTAAACAAAGGATTGAATTAAAATTAATACTCTATTATTGCAATAATCCCTTGAACCTGTAATACACTATAGACGACTCTTTTTTGATTTGAGAGAAAGCAGATATCATATACGAAGTAGCATATATAGACTACGTTTCCTATTTGACATATACTTTTACCAACAAATTTTTTTCCCTCTTCACACACACACACACATTTTCCTTGCATATATTTTAAAAAAAAGTATTATTATTATTATTATTATTATTATTTTGATAATTTGATATTACAGATGAAGGGATTTTAACTGTGGAGGTTTTTGTTGGAAACATCAAAAGATTCAAAATGTTTTAGTTGAGTTGTAAGGTTCTTAGCTTAACAAAAATAATTAAAACTATTTAAAGAACAACTATAAATCTAAAAGTCTTGTAGCTCAATAAATATTTTTTAGTGTTTTTAATAAAAATATTTAAGATTAAAATATTTTCACTCTCATTATAATTATCAAATCATCAACAACAATAAATAGGCGATAATGAAAACAATTAAGGTAAACATGAAGGGAATTTTTTTGGACAGTATAGAAGTTTTTTTTTTTTTTTTTTTTTTTTTTTGTTGAGAAATCACAATATAGAAGTGAAATGGTTTAGTAGTAAATGATAGTCATTTTAATAATTTTCTCTTGTATTAGCGTTAGAAAATAAGGATATGATATACTTTAAAATATGCAAATGTCATCTAAATATGTTTTGAGAAAGAAACAAAAGGTAATCATTCTATGCTTCCTAAGTTTTCAAATTCAACTTTTATAATAGAGAATATAAACATGATATAATTTCTAAAAATTAAAAGCCCTGTCTTTCATCTCATAGGATCAAATAATTTTTAAATTAATTCTCTCTCCCTCCTCACTCCCTCTTCTTTCTTTTTGCTAAATGGTGGAAGCTTGAGTTGAACCAAGGATCTCTACTTTCTTAAGCAAGTTCATATAATTTCTGATTAAAAATGTATTGCAAACACTATTAATGTGCTTCAAAGTGATAGTTTAACAAATAAATACTTTTTTGCGTTGCATTATGTTTATAATTTGAATCTCATCTTTCTTGTCCTACTCTCTACCTATCTTCAAAAAGCAAAGTAGAAACCCCCATTGATTAAAGGTGGATGCAATTTGGTGGGAAAGGTTCACGGATTCAAATATTTTCCCAAAGAAGAGAGTACATGTCTGGAACAACTTGCGTTGGTCGGTAAGTATAATTGTAAATATTGCCAAATACAAATGGTCCCAATATAGATATTGGCTGTGGATTAATAAATCTAGTTTCAAAGACCCACGTGAGAAATGAAGCCACTTGCCTTAATTAATCAAACAAAGAGTTAAGAATTAAGATAAAGATAGCCAAAAAAAAAAAAAAAATGAACGAGCAAATATATATGGTAAATTATTATTTTCAGTAGGAAATCATCTTTCTTTTAAATTAATTAATTTTTTTTAAAGCTTAATTAGAATTGCCTACTATTACTCAAACCTCTTTATCTTCCATTGCTCCCTTTTAACCTAAAGGTCTGATTTTTTAATTTTTTATAAAAATTTCCTAAAATAGATGGTTAATATATGTTCTAAGGGCTTCTTTTAGTAAAATACCGTAAATATTTAGAGAGGTGCTAATAGACCATCACCGTGGTAGACTTTTCTTTTAAACCTAAATTGACCTAAGTTCACATCAAATAAATAAATAAATTGACCTAAGTTAGTGAACTAGTGGGTGGTTCAAATCCCGGAATGATAATTTTGGTTATTGATTTTGACCCAGAACATAAGAATAACTAAAATTGAACCCCTAAACCGAAGAATCTGAGTTAAAACCAAACAAAACTGAAAAGTAGAATGGGAAAAGAAAAGTAGCAACCCAAAGGCTCAGAATTGGTTCACTTTAGACAAAACAAGTGGGTCATTGGCTTGCAACCGAAAAGGGTGAGTGAGTAGTGACCCATGTTGATGTTGGCAGCCTCTGCCGACCGAAAAACAAAAGGAGTAAAGCAAAAAAAAAAGCTGCACATGATTCACACGGCTGAAAACTCTCTCTCTTTCTCTCTCTCTATATATATATATATAAAATAATATTAAGAGGGTGCTGATGAACCAATAAAAGATGTTACATCACATCTCTTTGTAAGATCATTGCCTATTAATCCAAAAATATATAATAGGAAATTCATGTACGATTGTCTCTCATTTCCATTTATGCTCATTTTTTTGACCTTCTAGAGTTTAGAGAGAAAAATCTTCAAGGCTTCACAAGCCTATATATGTAACTCTAATTTCATTTTAATTTTCACTCTACTACCCCCAACAAATTTGTTAACTCATTAGCTTTTTTACGTTCAAGTTTGATATGCTCATTAATTATAAATATTATAAGATTCTAAAATTAGCCTACTACTTCACATATGGGCACATCACAATATGTAATTTAAAACTTTTTTTTAATATTATTTTAATAATGTTGTGAATTTTTATTGTGTCGTTAACATGAAATGTTGCCAAAGTGTAATTAAGCAGAGTTGTCATGGGAGTGGTTATATAGTATTTAAAAAACGAAAATGGAAACTAAATTGTTTTACATGCATGGAAAGGTCCATAACGATGAGAATTACCATGTCGTTGTATTTAACCAAAAGCTTCACCCAACAAAACAATCCTCATGTAGTTATATATATATTTATATATATATATATTTTTTAAATGAAACTACGATCTTACCTTTATGTGAACCAACAACAAAATCAATATTCAAGGTAAAAAATAAACAACTTTTCCTGCAAAGTGTCCTGGTTATTACTTACTTTCATGAAAAAACAAAGGAGTTTCAAACTTGAGGAATTTAATATCAAGAAATATAAAGTCACATGCATTACATACACATGTCACTCATGCCCGATTGAAATAGCTTGAAATACAAGTGTAAACATGTGCGTCAAATCAAGTAAAATCTAGTTAGATAAGATATTAATTAATTGAATTCGTTGATTAATAAAGCAAGGAACTATAGGATAATAATAGTACTAAACAATAACTAAAAACAAAGTGCTTTATAATTGTGAAGGAAAAAAAAAAAAAAAAAAGAGCTAAAGGGGCTGTCACTGGTTCAGTTGTATGCAGGGAATGTGCAGAACATGCTGTACATTTCGTGCTGCCTTACTGTCTCTCCTTTGTCACATGCTCTCATTTCTCAAGCTACACTACAAAACCATTTTCCTTGCATGTGCTTCCCATGTGCTATCTCTCTCTTTCTCTCCAATGGGGCTTTACTGCGTTGCTGGCTCATATCACCTTCACATGTGCCTTCTATGGAAATCACAGCCCCAATACAACTAGCTTTGCTACCTTTCTTTTTGGGCAATTTAACTCAATGCCCCCCTACACCTATCAAATTACTATGTATTATTTAAACTATCATTATATATAAGTTTAAAGGGATGCTTTGTCTTTGCTTATATTTTGTCGGTCATCTCAAGTCATCATTCTTTTACCAAGTGTTAACCTTTTCTTCTAGATCATTTGACACTTAATTTTTCAATTACTTTATTAATCTTTGTTTTGCAGACAGTGGGCTGTGTTTGTGTTTTGGCATTATCATGAATATATAATATTTGCAATGGGTCACACATCCATTGGATAATGTGGCTGCATAGTCAAATTGAACATGCATGCCTGATAAGGACAAATTAAAGGAATATGTTAATGACAGGAAAATTATTATTAGGTGATTATGGAGGTGACATGTGTTCATTTTTTTCATATTCATGATAATTTTCGCTATAAATTTAATTTAGTGAAATTTACCATGATTCTAACTTGTGAAAGGATGAAGTACCATGTTATTGATTAAGATGTTGGTTTATACTTGTTAAGGAGAAATCAAACAAATCCCATTATAATTTTTTTTTTTTGGAAAAATAATTACAACATGCTGTTAACCCTACAGTTTGAACCTTTTCTCACTACATTAATAAATTGGAAAAGTTAATAAACAAATACTGTGTTTAGCCTAAAGTTGCTTTAGGAAAAAAATAAAATTGGCTAAATACAATTAAAAAAAAAACTCAAACTTATCTAAACTTAACTACCCACTAGCAAGTCGCAACCCTTATACAAAATCTCGTTCTCCCATTTTCCCTTTATTTTTTTTATATTATTTTTTATCCTTTTAAATTATTTGAAATGATTTTAAGGGTAATTTGTGAATGAGGAATTTGAAGGTCCCGGACTTCACATGTGCCGTTGTAGACGGGCAGGCTTTCAACCTATCTGGCTGATAATCGCTAGTTGTGCCCTCTTCCCACTTTCTCTTTTCAATTGTGATTGTGATACAAAATTGGTGTCCTTTTCCATGCTAAAATTACGGATATAACCTCATTGCTTGAAAATATCTATACATTGGTCATTTGTAAGGCCCCATGGCCTATAAATTTTAACTGGATTGGTCCTTCCTCATCAGTTTGCAATTAAACGATTTAGGCCGTCTATTTTTTTTTTTTTGGGGGGGGGGGGGGGTGGTGTTAAAGTAATGCCACATTCTTGATTCTTCCTTTCAAAAAAAAAAAAAAAAAAAAACAAGAATAAGAAGAAAAACTATGGTTTTGGATAATCTTTGATCAAATATTAATGGTATTCCATGTGTGGATGCCTATTTTTGACAAATGGCCCAACAACAAAAAGAAGCCTTACAATATAGAGAAGGTAAGAAGGGAAAAATGGTAAAGGAATAAGGAAACAAGCCCAGTAGGCTGAAATGGCAGGATTGATGGCAATAGGCTCACAAGAATAAAAAAGAGGTAAAAAAGAAGTAAATGGGCCAAGGAAGTCCAAAGAATGAAGCTCATAGGAATAATAAGAGATAAAGAGGAAGTAAATGGGTAACGGAAGCCTGGGAAATGAATTGGCAAACTCAAATGGGTTGGCTTAAAGGCCAATAAGTCCAAAAAAGTAATAAGAGATAAAGACGTGGTAATTGGGCCGAGGAAGCTCAAGGAGTCTAGCAAAAAGCCCATGGGAGTAAAAGAGGTAAAGAGGAAGTAAACGGGCTAGGAAAGCCCGAGGAATGAAGTAATAGGCTGGCATAGCAGGAACGCTGGCCAACAAAGCCCAAAAGAGGTAAAGACGTGAAAAGTGGGTCTAGGGAGTCTTAAGCAAAAGATTGATGAAGAAGTGGGCTGGCACAGCAGAAGCATCTGTTTGCAAGCCCACGGCGTAACAAGCAATAAAAGGAGAGATATAACTACAGTAGGCATGACAAAGTGAATGGCAGGATCAATAACCAAAAAGCCCAAGGATATAGAGAAGGAAAACACGGGCTCAGCAAAAAGATGAGGGCTTTTGCCCAAGCAACGCCCAGTCTAAGAAAGGGTAAAAGGCAGAGAATATGAGTTTAAAAGCCCACACATCCTTCATGCCACAAAAGATAAACACCAACCAACACGTACAACAGAATCAAACAAACACGGTGGCAGCAGAAATGGTGTGAAGGTTAGAAAGAAACAAAGTTCAGAAGGAGTGGAGCATACAGAAGGGGTCGAGGCACCACCTACTTGTACCCAGCCAATACATGGGAGGTGGGCCACGGGTCAAGGGTTTCAGAGGGTGTGGTCTGGTGGTGGGGATAAAAAGGTGGTCTATTTTGGGGTTCCTGCTCAAACTTTTTTGGGGAGAGATGTCCTACTGGGATGACATCTCTCCCAAAAGAGGTAAGTGTGGGCTGGGACCACTTAATTCATGCCATAGAGGTAGGTAATGGAGAGGCTTAATCCTTATCTGGATGAGGGAAGTGAAAAACAGTGAAAGGTAAGAAACAAGACAAGTAATTTTGTCTAGGAATGGAGAGTGGTGCAACCAACGCATTTAGAGCAATGGTAGTGGCTGAGCAGCCGGCAGACCAGTGGGTAGTTTTGGAAGGACACCTATAAGAAGCTAAAAGCAGTTGATGGGTAAAAATGATAAATCCCACCATGGCAGATAGTATAAAAAGGGGTAGCTGTGAACAGTAAAGAAGGGGAGGGAGTAGAGAACAAGGGGCGCAAAGAAGAAGAGGTAGAAAAAGAAAAGAAAAGAAAGAATAGGGAGAAGAAAAGAATATACACAAAAATCAGAGAGACATAAGTGGTAGGAATAGAGACATACATCAATAGACTACCTTATGTCTCTCCTTCTTGACAGATCCACTCTTTGAGAGATTGAGGATTGAGGCTTAAACCATTTAGGCCATTTTTCCAAAGTGCGTAACTTCTATGGCAGAAGTCTTCCTTGAAGTTACTCACATTAGAGATTGGTTCCCTTCTTGGACTTGCATTTGCTGAGAAGCTAAGCCTACTTTTCTAGCAGACAAGTTTTTCTTTTATGCTTGTTGGGTGATTAGTTTACTGTTCAGTTATTAAACTGTCTATTGTAGCATTATTTCCATTTGTTGTATTATTTTGCCATAATCTTATTAAGCTACCTTCTTTTATTTCGGTGTTAGTATCATTTGTTTTGTATTATAGTTATTCTGCCATACTGTATTCCTACCATAATATCTGTAACAGTTGTTCCTACTGTAAGCACGCTGTATCCTCGGCCTGCAATGCCTCTGCCAGAATGCGTCTATATTGGGACGGCTCGACTTGTGCACAAACTGGCCTAAAGTAGTATAGCAGAAGAAATCAAAGCCCCAACAACATGAAAAGGCCCACCACACCGTGGAAAGGAAAAGCTATTTTGGACATTAACAACACTGACAAAGATGGTATCTTAAGAAGCATAATGGAATGGGTTTCTTTTTGGAAAGTTAATGGAATGGGGCTTAACCCTGTTCTATTGATTTTATCTAAAATGAGAAAAGGTAAATAGAACCAAGAGTTTGGAAGTTTGACTAGTTGGTACATTTTAGTGTGTCTCTGATATTTAAGGTTCAGGTTTCCCCTCCCTGTTATAATTATTGAACAATCATAAACTATTAATTAAAAGTGACATATTCACACAAGTTATGACTAAAACCTATTTGAACACAAAAAATCATTCAATGTAAACTTATAAGACTTGTGATACACCATATGAGAGTTGTAAAGTTGTTATACAATAATCAATCATTTAGTTATTTTCACCCAAAAACTATGTACTATAAAATTACATATTACATAAGTTCATGTTCAAATCATATCATATTGTTGTGTTCTACACATTGTGATTATGCCAAGTGGAGGCCCCTCAGTTTTTATTTTTTATTTTATTTTAATATAATCAATTCTTCTATTTTCTCTCGCTATATCTCATGTGGCACACTTTGGTTAAGTAGTGTTGATGCACCACCAGTTGGGTAGCTCATCTAGTGATAGCAATGGAAGGTTGTCTAGACTTGCAAGAAAAAAAAGAGGGCTAAACGAAGGGGATCAGTGTGGAATAGGCCTATGGGCCTCCAATTTCTCTAAGTATGTGAAATTGATCGGTGCACCCAATGTATTATACTCCTATACTCTCCTCTCACACACAAATAGACTCCACATATGAGTTCCATACATAGAATCCACATTTATATGAGAGGAGGGTGTAGCAACCGAATTAAACGTACTCAATAAATTCTCTCTAAGTATACTATTCAAGTATACAAATGTGATACACAATTAGAGATCCTTGACATTCCAAAAACTAAAACAGTAAGTTTATTCACACAACTTTTTCATGAAAAATATAGTTTGTTGATTTGGAAAGTTGCATTTTGTGCATAATCAAAAAGCTGTCAATATATTTGTTCATGTAAAAATAATGTATATATCAATCATAACTTCACACTTTAACACAAATTGTAATAAAAATAGTATGACTACCACTAGTTAAGCTAAAATTAATCTCTCTTTATGTGTGTACGTGTGTGTGTGTGTATATATATATATATATATATTTGAAAATCATAATAAAAAAAGGCTAAATTGCAAACAACACCTCTAAAGTTTGGAGATATTTAGATTTTACACTCTAAACTTTTAAAATTTGGATTTTATCATTTAAAGTTTGGATTGTTTAAATTTTACTTTCTAAATTTTAAAGGTGTTTGAATTTTACTCCATAAAATTTGGAAGTGTTTGAATTTTATGCCTTAAAGTTTAAGAATTTAGGGTGTAAAATCCAAACATCACAAATGTTAAAGAGTGAAATTCAAATTCTGAAATTTCATGATGTAAAATTTAAATACCCCAAACTTTAAAGAGGTAAAATCCAAATTCTAAAAATTCAAAATATAAAATCTAAACAATTCTAAACTGTATCCGAAGCAATTAAGTCAAAATTAAAATATGAAACAGTATAAGAGAAAAGAAAAGCAAGCTTGGCATTTCCGTAAAAATGACCAAACCAAGTGGCATTGTCTTAATCCGCCATTACTTATATCCCAAGATCCGTCCTCTTCCACCGTATTAACAAAACACACAGAGACACTCTCTTTCTATCTCTATCTCTGTCTCTCACGCACATACTGACACGATGCGCTCAACCCCAGCGAAGCCCAAAGCTTTCGTGAGAAAAATGAGAAGAGGATTAACAAGAAAACCCAGCTCAAGAAGACGATTTCAAGCACGTAGTACTTCTTGTAGAGCTCGGAGAAGCTTCATCAACATCAACAATGGTGGGCGCACTACGTGCACCAAGTCCAAGGCGGTCTCAGACAAGTTGGAGGCCCTTAAGAGCCTCATTCCAGCCTACACTGACGAAACAGTGAAACCCGACCAGCTGTTTCAAGAAACCGCAGACTACATCGTTCTTTTAAAGACCCAGGTCGTGATTTTGCAGAGACTCCTTCAGTTTTATGGATCTAGTACTGATAGGGACAATGTTGTATCATAGATTACTTTCTTTGTTAATGGAAATCAAAAAAAGAAAAAGAGAAAAAGAGAAAGAGAGTATTTTGGTATTATTAGATTTTGCATGTTCTGTTTGTGTGGGGGAGAAAGTGGAAGAAGCAGATAGGGCAGTAAATGCTTGGAATTTTAATTTTATAGAAACATCTCAGATTCTCAGGTTTAAGTTATTGTAGTCGTCTTTAACTCTCTCTCTTTCTTCATGGCATCCAAATGTGTTATTTTTCTTTTCAGTTTTTGGCGGACTTTAATTACTTTTAAGTGTTATTTTAGAATGAGAAGAATGAAAAACTTCTATACAGTACTCGCAGAAGATTATAATTATAATTTTTTATTTTTGAAACATGAGTCATAGCTCTCTATGAGTTACTTTTTGATCTCGACGAAAGTGAGGTAATTACTTATCAATAAGTCTATAACCACAATTTTTTTTTTCACAATAGTTTGGCCCAAATAAGAATTATAATAGTTTAACAACTCAACGGTTGTATAATTACATGTTTTTTCTTTGAATAATACAAAATTTTATTAAAGAAAAAGCCCTGGGGTTGGAGAGAGAGGAAATATAGATGGCACCAGAACAATTACAAAAGGGGGCCCAAGCAGCAGGGGAATTGGCGAAACAACTGTTGTATAATGTTTATGCATGTGTAGTAGCGTTGCTCTTTACTTAATTCAGGCAATTAAGTTGTGTTGGAGTGCGTTTAGTAACCAATTAAAAGCTAATTTTTCTCTTAAATTATCTGCTGTTTTTAAGATTTTTTAAATATATTTTTTAGTAGTTTTGGTTGAGAAAGAATTTGTGGAAAGCAAGACAAGAATTTATCAGAGACAATGTCACTGTGAAGCATGGGGGGTGGTGGTGACAGTCATTGGAACAGCAAAAGAATTGTGGGCATTCTGAAAATTTCCGATAATATCTGAATGAAATGGACAGCAGAAAACCCATGTCTTCCTAAGCAGTGGCATGCTGTGATTGCAATGACAGACAGTGACAATGAATTTAGTTTTTTACTGTGAGGTCGGTCAAGAAGACTGAAGAGCAGCAGGCATGTGCGAAAGCCAATTTTTAAGGGGTGTTTGGCTGTGTAGGATCATGGAGTCTGTGGACTTTCTCTTCTAATGTCATTATTATGCAATAGACTCATCCAATGCGAAGTTACAATAGTATAGTAGTAGTGTGTTTCATTTAAAGCCGCTAAAAATTTGAAAAAAAGGATATATGTAATTTTCAATTTTCATTGAGCACACAAATGTAGTTGTTGGTTGCCTTGCCTCTCTGAAACTTCCTCTCTCTCTCTCATGACTCATATGGTTCACAGCTCATTGATGCGAAATGGTCACGCTAGGAATAATACTTTGTGAACTGTGGTACCACCACTAGTCATGTGAATGTGCGGGCATGCACCATATATAGCTCATATTTGTCCTTGTTCACCGAGACTCTAGTCATTTTGTAGCCTAGGGTAAGAACTAAAATGGAGTATTTTTTTATACTTATATATTAATTAAATTAATATTTATTTAATATTTTTATATTATAATATATTTCATTTAAAATTTATTTTTAGTAAATTTTTTTCTTATTTGTGATATTTTCATCTAAATTTTGTGTTATATTTTGTTTATTACTAATAACAAATTTATGAATCGATCCTTTTTGAGACTCAATTAGTTTTTTTTTTCCTTCTTTTTTTAAGTTTTTTATATCCAAATGCATATTTTCTAGTAGACATTTCTAATCAAACAATACATTTATAAAGATTAAAATAAAAAATAACTTTCAAGTGTAGGGAAAATGAGAAATAAAACCTGATTTGTATAAAAAGTATTGTTATAGTTTCATTGAATAATAATAAGTTTTTAGCAATTCTCAACCTGCATAAATTAAGATTTATTCATTATATTACCAATAACTAAAATATATATATATATATATATATATATAAACACAAGATTAAAATTAAAGAAAAAAAAATAAGTACAGCCATAACAAAAGTATAAGCCTAGCCCAGTCAAGAAGGTGCCAAGATGGCCACACAAGTCTTATTAATAAGACCTACCCACAAAAAAACACAAAACAAATATTATTATACCTATAACCAAAAAAAAAAAAAAAAAAAAGCACAGGCTTAACAAAAAAAAAAAAAAAAACCCTTGAAGGCCCACACGTCCAGCCATAACTCAATATAAACATGCACAACCTTAACAAATAAAAAGTAGAGAAAGCAAAGCCTTATACCTCAAAAGTCAAAACTCATCCATTTGCAAAATCAAAATGCAGCAGCGAAAAAAAAAAGGGGGTAGTTGGCAGTCCTCATTCCTCAGTCAGTTCAGAGTTTTCAGATTAGATGTGATCGGATGATTTAGATCGGAGGAAGCTTAAACCAGGCAGCCAGCAACAGTGAAGAGAAAGAATGAGAAAGGCGGAGAGCAAGAACTGAGCGAAAGAAGCTGAGCTAGAATAAAAAAGAGAAACGATAAAAATTTTAGGGATTTGAGGTTTTTTATTTGTTTTGATTTGTGATTGTTTTGTGGTTAATTTCTTAGGCCAGATTTGTAGTTTATCTTGTTGAATTTTGATTTGTCTAGAGGATAATGATGTTATTTTTGGGACAATTGATTTTGTTTAAACCAATTTTTTTTTTATGCTACCAATGTTTAATCGAATATAACAGAAATTTTGTTTTTTTGGTCAAAAGGATGTGCCAGATTTTTTTTAGATTCATCTTAAACCTTTTTTTTTTTTTTTTTTTTTGCCTTCTACCCCTTCCTTACTAAAATTTTGAGGCCCCCCTTCCACTTGGGGGCCTTAAGCAATTGCATAATTGGCCCAGTGGAAGGGTTGGCCCTGTTGCTCACCCACTCAAAACAAGTGTGGTGTATTAAAGTAAGATAAATTGGACAATAGAAAATAGCATACTGTAATTTAATTAATTTATTTTTTATCATAGTTAAGCTGTATCTATTATCCATTTTTTTATAAGTCTAATATTTTTTTTATTGAGAATTATCTTAATAATTAATAAGTCACATGATCAAAACCAATTGCATGACATATAATACAAATATAGAGCCACGTGGTGTAACCACAGCTTCTAAGATATAATTTTGAGAATATATACACACACGCACACTTTTGTTTCAAAAATTTCCAAAATAAATAATGTTATTGTGCAACATAAATGACTTGCCAATATGTAAATGCCAAGTATATAAAGTAACATGTTGGCTGATAAATCTTCAAAATATAAGTTGTCCAATATGAGCTATCCCAAGTTCCCACAACTAATTTTGCTCCAAGTTTCAATAACCTAAGGTTGTTGCCACATGTGCGTATTTGTTAAATAAAAAAAAAAGAACAAAAACAAAAAATATTTTGACACGTGGCACATTCCTTGAGAATGAAATAGAATATTCCTTTTTTTAAGAGGAATACTTTTCCATTTAGTGTTTCACCTCAACAAAAGTTTTCATCATTTTGTTTTATTAATTTTAGCATTCTTTTATATTAAAAAAATATTAATGTTTTCCGTCAAATACATGGAAGCATGAACTGTACCTCCTAATTAGCTAATTTTGTCAAATGGTTCCAAACTCCTGAACACTTTTATATAATTAGACATGACTTACCTCCAATTCACTAGAGCCAACAGGATGCAAAAACATGTCCAATTTTTGCCACGTGTTCATATAGTGTCAGCTCTAGTGCACTGGAGCCAAGCCTTACCTTATAAGATTAACCTACAATCATGATTGAATATGAAAATAAATTCCATTACTGCTTTTATTTATTTATTTATTTATAATCTATAATATACATAAAGCTAAAGATATTTGATAGGTTGACCTCATAATATCGTGGCACCTAATCTTTTTAGGTCTCACAATTGCATATATATAGGGCCATTAAGCCATAGCCTAGTGAAAGATAAAGAGGCCCAGTTGATGAAGGGGTCCACTTGGGCCCAACCTATATTATACCAAGAGCTTCACTTGGCCCAACGTCACTTGAATTTCATCCGAAATTGTCTTGTCAAGGAGAACTTGATCACAGTATATGGCCGAGGAACTACAATGCTCGGGAATGCTTCACGATGAAGCACATTCCTCAAGATATGACACTAATTATGAGAAACGGCTGCATTGGTGGTGTCAGAGAGAGACAATGGGGGTCTATGCATTAATTGCTGAAGTGACCAGTATGAGTAGTAAGCCAGACATGCACTCCCATTATGATTCCAAAAATTGAATATGATGTCTGGCAGGGCAATGCTCCTATCATTACAAGCCCACTACTTATTACATTAGGATAAAGAGAAGATGGGGTGATGGGGTCAAGAAAAATTAGGTTAAGGGAGAGAAACTGGAGACTAGAGAGAAACCTACCAGTTCTCCATTGTTGCATGTAGGTGATTGAGGAAGAAACTAACTTAGGTAGTCTTATAGGTGAGTGTTTTTGGGTTCTATATCAACTCAACCATCTTGCTTCTAAGTTTGTTCCTCTTGGGCTTCCCATTGTGAGCTATCCCTACGTTCTCACATAAAAATTAATTGTCACATTATTCTAACTCAACCAAGGTTGATCCGACACTTCCATAGTTGCAATTAAAAAAACCACCTATATGTACTTATAGTCACATGACATTTTCAATGAGTCAAGTGACTTACTTAAATAATACAAGTTGATGTTTTTTTTAACCACTACGTAGTAGGTTGTATAAAAATATTGTGTGTGTGTGCATTTAAAGTCTATTTCATTTTTTTGATAGATTTCAACCTGTTGCGTCCGCTTTTGTGATTTTTGTTCTCTATCATCAAACTAAGACACTAATCAGTTTTTGGTGTAGGCAATGATTGAACCTCGGATTTCTTATTCAATCATTATAGACTTTACTAGTTGAGCTAACTGAAATGTGCAAGTCTATTTCATTTTTGAAACCTCCATTAAAATTCCATATACAAACACAATTGTAATAAATGCTTATTTCTTCTTAAAAACATGTCTATTAATAACTACCATAATTATCAATTTTTAATATTAGACAAAAAAGAAAAAGAAAAATTATGTGAAACTTTCTCGTGAATTTCATTGGTTGCCGATTAGTTAAAAGAATTAAAGTTCAAATCCTCTTCTCCACTATTGTAATTACTAATTATCAAAAGAGATTAAATTCAATAAGGACGGGGTGTAAACCTTTTGGTTTACACCAGCCAATAAGGACATGCCATATCAGAATTTTACTTAAACTCATTGTAAAATCAATACATCCTAATACACCTAATAACATCTCAAAAAACAAAATTAAAAACCCTATTTCGCGTTTTTCCCAAAATCTCACTCCTTGATCAACAGCCACAATCCTTGCCGGACCTCTGTTTGCCATCGTACTACCTCGCCAGACCTCCGCCAGGATATCAAAATATAGCAATGGCCAAATCAAACGAAGGATACATTATAGACTTGTGTATAATAAGGCGAGAATTGTGCATCTTTAAGAAATTTTCCCTGATCCTTATTTGAGTCTACAAAAATTCATTTCTATGATTGAGATACTACCTGATTATGCTCGTGTCATTGATGATGGGCTTTATAGAGCGATTGACATTTATTTGAAGGTAAATATTGCAATATCAATGATTTGAAATTATAAATAACCTCAGACCATTTCTATTACTGTTGCAACCAAAGATAGATCTTGTAGTTCACAGCCACCCACGCCATACACTACTTAGTTGCTACTATTATCAAACTTACTTTTGTGTCTTCTATTATGCTTGATTTCATTTTTGTGTCTTCAAGAATTTTTCTCGTACACAATTAGGTGAGAATTGTGTCTTGGAGATGCATGCAAGAGCTTATGAGATTTTAGGGAAAACATGACATAGGGTATTTTTTTTTGTTTTTTGAGATGCTATTAGGTGTATTAGGATGTATTGATTTTACAATGAGTTTAAGTAAAAGTCTGATGAGTCATGTCTTTATTGGCGAGTGTAAACCAAAGGGTTTACATATCTCATCCTTATTGAATTTAATCTCTCGTAAAAGACAAGACAATTACTATAAAGCCACAAAAAAAAGCCCTTAAATATTCAGTAAAAAAAAGAAAAAGAAAAAGGTTAGGAGGCCCAAGTCAATTTAGATTTTTCCTGCTAGCAAAGGATTATTGGGTTAAAACTTAAAACTTAGAACTTTAGCATAAATTTTATCTATGCTGGGTCATATAGCCCATGGGCTTCAATATTTCTTTTTTAAAAACTGATTGGGCTTCAAGAAGCTTTACCGACGTCCTTCCCCACTCCCCTCTACTCAATATATATTCTTATGTATAAAAAAAAAATAATAATAATAACATTACCGAGTTTCCCTCGTCTGCCTTGTAACCCTAAAAATAATCTCTGTATATACATATATATGCATCAATAAGAACAGATGGTGCACGCACGTATTAGATCTAGTCTCACAAACTGAAAGAAAGAAAGAAAAAGAAAAAGAAAAGAAAAAGCAGCGATAATGGATGGAGGACTAGTAGGTCTAAGAGGCAGCAATTTTGATTCTATCCCACGTGAGATCATCCTCTACATATTCTCACTGACACTCCTCACGCTTCCACTTCATAGTTTGCTCGGATTAAGGTTCGTGTGCAAGTCCTGGTATGTGCTAATCACTGAATCAGCGGAGGCATACTTGAAGCTCTCAAGGGAAACCTCTCTTGGGATCATTAGTTTTTGCTATTGTTATGATAACTATTTTGGTGTTGATGGTCGTCGTGGTAAGTTTTTCCTTCGCATAAATTCCTTACAAATTGGAGGTGGTTTTAAGACTTTGATGACAAAATCCATAAATACCAATACCACTTCATTGGATACAAGACTCTACTTGCTAGAATCCATAAACGGTTTGATCGGTTTATGTGATGCCAAAGAGAATGTTCACGTATGTAATCCCTTCATTGGAGAGATTGTTACTCTCCCACGTTGTGATTCTGGTCCTGTTGGTCGAAGGAGGGTCACTTACGTAACTGGATTTGGATATGCTTCTGTAACAAAGCAATATAAAGTAATCAAACTCTTTGGAGAGTCTTATAAAGGGAAGGTATTTCCTAAAGTCAAAGCTGCAGTAATAACCGTGGGATCTTCTAATTCATGGAGGATTGTTGAAACTCCAATCAACAATGACAAATCTATTTGGAGAGATACAATCTTTTTGGAAGGGACTGTATATGACAAATCTACTATTTGGAGAAACACAATTTATTTGGATGGCACTATATATTGGTTGAATTTCTACGGGATTGAATCGGTTATCATTATGGCATTTGATGTTAGTGATGAAACATTCCGAAGAATCAATCTTCCTTCAAACCTTTGTGATCAAAATGTATCATGGAAGTGTTTAGAAATATATGAAGCTAGGTTGTGTCTAGTTGGCTTCATCCAGCACCCTAGGAAGTGTTTAGACCTATATATCATGCTACAAGATCATCAATGGGTATTTCGGCATAGAGTCCTTTTGGAGGATTTTCAACCGTTTTATGTTCAACCATATGATATTGCAGGCTCATATTGTATTAGATTCTCATGCCTCAACCAAGGGAAATTAATGCTTCGGCAGATTGGAGAAGGAGAATGGGTTTTTTATGACATTGAAAGTAAAGTCCTTGAAGCTGTAGAAATTGGTAACAATGGTCTAAATACCCCAGGTTTTACTGTAGTATTTTGTCCTTTCGAGGAAAGCTTGGTCCCTGTACCTAGGGGCTAAATCAGTGCCTTGTACGAGTATGTATATATATGCTCATGTTAAAAAACCAAATTAGTTTGTTTGTTTAGGTATATAAAAATCGGCAGAAATACTCATGTGAAAATTTGTTTTTTGTATCATATCAGTTTTTTTTTTTGGTTTAATAATCATATGATAGTTTGAATACAATCCTCCTCTTTATTTATTTTTGTGGTGTTCTTATTTTATATATGTATATATATATATATATATAAATCTTCTCAAAAAGTAGTTTATAAGCAAATTGTTTTCAAGAATTAGTTACTTGTAGTTATTTTTACGAAGTAATTCGTCTCATTAAGTAGATCAATTATTAAATATCTGAAAATTTATTTAGAAATCTTGACACACATGTTTTTTTGAGAAGGTTGACACGCACTTATTGGATATCATGAATAGCTAATTAAGCAACCCAACCTAAGTTTTTCCCATTCTTTTGCATCTAATAGTAATATTTATATTTTTAGAAAAATTTGAATAAAACGGTTTGCTTTTCCTATTAAAAATTTCAGATTAAAAAAAAAAAATTCCCTTTTTATATATATCTAGGTGAGTGCATTGACGAAGTGCATGGAGATTATTGTTCTTGATATTTAGATACACTCATTTTTTTCTCCAAAAAAAAAAAAAAAAATCCTCTCATTTCCCATTTCTTTTCTCTATATATAACGTAATCAAGTATAAGCTCTCAATTAATTGCTGGAACCATTTCCATTTTTGTAGGTACGTAATAGCCTTATGAACATTTGTATAGTGCGAACATTTGCTTGCAATATGGTTCCACATTTGGAATAAATATTCCATTTGGAATAAATATGCAAATTTGTAATATTCCTTTATGCTGTGTAATATTCCATTATGTTAAGGAAAATTCATGTTTATCTTGGAGAAAGTAACAAACTTTGTCAACATCTTTTAGGATTTTGCTTACCTTCAGTATTTTTTTAACTGGAATCTCTTTTAGTTTTAATAAGAAATTATCATATCACTCACTAACTAAATAAAACGTAGAAATTAAACTCATTACCACTTGCCTTTGTTATTTTAAACAAAAGGAAATGTTCAGTTAAAAAATTATCAAAGGTAAGCCATATCCCATTTTTTAAGATGTAGATTTGCTCTACGGATTCTCATTGGATATTTTCTAACTATTTTCCTTCCAATTTTCAATTACCAAATAGGTTAGAGCAATTCATTGAACATAATTTTCCTTTATACCAGTTTGAATAAATCTCATCCAATGATAATTTATAAAACTATGTACTTGTATTATAACAAGCCGCATGACTCATTAAAAAGTTCATGTGAGCTACACGACTAAAAGTTCACACTTATATGTGTGTGTATAAAAGTTCACACATATTACATTTAGATTAGACTAGAGTAGAATTCTATCTTGTATAAATAAAAAATAAATAAAAAAAGTTCACATGAATGGTCCTTCAACTAACACATGGTCAATTGGAGGAAGTTACTTTTTCCTTTTTTATTTAATGAGTTTTCTCTTTTTTAACAATAAAGAGATAATAAATAAATTCAAATAAAATAAAATAAAGAGATAATGTATAGATGGAAGGAAGATAAATTGGATTGTAGAAAATAGCGTAACATTTATAATTTATATATATGTTAATAGCCAAAATTGAGAGAAAATTTAACTAGATTTCAATTAGATTCTTAATTTTGCATTACTTGTTTTATCTAATTTTTAAAATTTTTGTGCCAAAAGAGTTATTTGTTGCAAAAGACGAGGAATCAATTAATTTTCTTAATTTTGCTGCAATTATTTACAACAAGGATAAAATCCAGGAGTCCCGTGAAAAATAAGTTAAAAGTGAAACACCATCCCAATCTCTAATGCTAGATTAGCACTCAAAAAAAAAAAAAAAAAAAAACCTTAGATTATCAGAGAGTGAGAATTCTAAGGGCCACTCCCATGAGAGCCTTGCACAGTTTAACTACCGTTTGAATGGTATTTGACGAAGTGGCACTGCGTGTTTGGAGGCAACTTCAATACATGTGAAACATGTGCGCCCTTATGGATACTGAGACTAAGCAGTGGGATAGGGAAAAGATTTTTGATCTTTTTGCCTATAGAACCAGAATGGAAATCTTGTCCATTCCGTTGCAGAACAGCACAGCCCGAGACAAGATGGAGTGGAAGGAGAACTGCAACAGAATCTTTACGGTGAAATCAGTATACCAGGTTGCATTGAGACTTCAGTAAAAAGCACAAGCTGAGCACTCACGAGCTGGGTTGAATCGGCCAATATGGAAAAAAAATTTGGAAACTAATGTCCCTTCAAAGGTACGTAATTTTCTCTGGCGTGCATGCTCCAATATTCTGCCAACTAGAGAGAATCTGCACAGTCGCAGAGTACAGGTGGAGCCACGGTGTGAGCTGTGCTGCCAATGCACAGAAACTGTTGCGACGGTGTCTTGGGCAATTTGGAGCGCGAGGAATAAGTTTTGCTTCGAGAAAATCCAACGGCACCCAGAACAGATTTTTAGAGAGGGTACTGGTTTTTTACTGGAGTACCAGCGTCTAAATAATGCACATGTATAAGCTGGGGAGGAGGATATTGAGTGCTGGCTTCGCTTTATGGATATATGTGATCAAGGATGAAGCATTCTTTATACGCAATTCCCTTGGAGATGACCACCTTCTAAATGTTTTGGCTTATCTGAATTAGGTCTAGATTATAAGCTTAAATTCTTAACCAATCTATGCTTATTTTTATTGTCAATCGACTCAATCCTTTGGTTTTCTATTTTTTAGCAGTTGTGCACATCATCTTTAGGCAATATGCTATTTTGGAATTAAATTTAGATTTCATGACTTTAATTGAATTGTAGAAACTGTAATTTATTTTTCAACTTATTTTTATTTAGCTCAAATCATAATTCAGTTTATTCTAATATGGTTCAAGGTTTTTTTTATTCCATCATATGTTGGTACCACTTCTTGGGTTCTAAAGCAAGGTTTCATAATGCATGGCTCTGCTATACATGTTCTTTGTATTGCAAATTAATAAATACTTAAATAGTTCTCCCGGGATTTCCAGAAACACTAAAAAAATGGCATATATCATCTCTAACTTTTTGTGTTGATATGTATTAATTTGTAATCATGTTGGCTAATAAACTCTATCTCAAGCCAGGAACTTGGTATCCTTCTGTGAATTGCTAATTTTTTTACAAAAGTGCGCTAAACAATCTTGCCTGTTTTGGCTAGACTTTGGTCATATACACTTCTTTGACTTCCATGTCTTGTGGCATTTTTGTTTCGATCATCTATCATCTTTTTTTTTTTTTTTTGGGCAGGAAGATTTGATGCTATGACATTGATGAAAATGAACATAAGCACTTTGAGTCTTTGACCCTGTTTTACTAAGGATCTGACTCCAGTATTTTGCATGAAGAGTACAAAAGTGCAGTACATGTTCTGGATGCATATTCTAGCCAATTGATACTTATGTTAAATATGCCAGTGACATTGAAACTGTCATTCCAGATGTTGTGTTGCGTGAACAAGTTTGTATGCCTTCTGATATATAGCATTTGCTTACATTTCATTTCATTATATATGAATAGTTTGCCTCTATTTGGTACAACTGAAAATTCTCATCCAAAATTTCAATCAAAGACAAGGTTTGTAATAATTTGGCCTTAACAAAATGTCCTCTATTTTTTTATTTCATAAGTTCTAGAATTAAAAAGCATATGAAAATTGATAGGTGTGTTTTGTAATTTCAAAAGGGCAAGTCGTTTTGTGGACCTCCTAAGGATGATACGAGACATTTTTGTTATTATGAGAATTTTATTAGTTTGTTAATTTTATCCATGAATATCCTAACAAGAATATTTACGTACTAAAGATGACTTCAGAGCATTCTCTTTTGCAACATATCTACAACATGATTTGTAAACAAATTTATGATGTTAAAGATATATCCATAGAACCACCGCACATCTTTGGTACGATGATCACTCTACAAGTATAAATGTTTGTGCGTTGGAATTTAAGTCTTCAGGAGGGAGATTCACACACATATATACTTAGATTATGTTAGAGTAAAATTTCTATCTTGTATTAAAAAAAAAAAAAATTCATGGAGTTAGTTAATATTTTTTGCCATTGTAACGCATGGGATTAAATAAATAAAAAAAATACCATTTTAACATCGAAGACTAGATTATGTTTTACAATTTCTTTCTCTTTGAGAATTGATTTTTTTTTTTTTTTGGTATCTAATTGGAAAAAATATATTAAAAAAATTTAAATTTATTATATTTCTACATAATACTATAAATGTGTATATTTTATTACTTATTCGGTAAAAATATTTTATAAGCTAGTTTATAATAATTAAGTTGTTGGAAAATTCTTGTTTATATCTTAGAGAAAGTAACGAATTTTGTTAATAAGATGAGACATTTTTTAAAAAAGATTTTGGGTTTGCTCTGCTGATTTGATTCTTATTGGATTTCATGTTGACTAAGGAGTAAGGGATGCCGTTGTGGTTCAAATTTGTTAATTATTCTACCTATGCTAAATGGTTTATGGTTGGACGGATAATAGACTTCTCTGCTACACAGGAATTTTAAATTATATTTTCTTATGCTTGTTCTACAACAAAAAATGTTGAATTGCCAGGGATGATCCTTTGTTTTGGATGGTGAAACCTATATTTTAGATCTGTTACTCGTGTAAAATTGCAGTTGTAAAAGGATGCACATATATATAATTTGATAGTTATAACAATGAGGAGGGAGGATTTGATAATTGCTATTGAGTCAAAAGCCTTCTCAGCTTCAAAAGGTATACATTGAAATGCCTTTCTAAGTCTAGGTTTAATTTTTGTTTTCTTTTGCAAGGAAAATAAAAAGTCGAATCTATCCATAAGTTAGGGGTGCAAAAATTATCTCACTCATCAAATACAACCATAATATTTTATGTGACTAAAAATTTGCATGACTCAGTTGCTTGTAAAACATTTTGTCTCTACAATAGACTTTGAAGTACACAATTGCAATTAAAATTTGCATGAATCATGTGAGAGAGCATGAGTTTTTGCTAGATGGCGCATTTCTTATGATTTTATTTATTTAGACTTCCACCTCAATAAAGTTTGCATTCATATCAAAGCGTTAGTTTATTGAATAGGCTAATGTAGTAAATGCATATATTTATTATCTATAGTTGTGCATTAATTATTTATATGATTACTTTTATAAATTTTATATAAGAAACTATGTTATTTGGAATAATAATAATAATAATAATAATAATAATAATAATAATAATAATAATATGGCAATTTCTCTCATGTTTGGTTGTTTTGACAACAATTGACATAAAAACCATAAAAATTAAATATATTTGTGAATTCACTCAATTTAATCTTAACCATTTCGATTTCCTAACTCCTATATATATATATATATATATATATATCTATATATATATATATATATATATATTGTAGGTACTTAGAAAATAAAGGCCCAAGCCCACTAAGAACAGTAGTACCTTGTCCTTCAAATCAAGCCCAAACAATAGAATTTTCTTTAAAGAGTGGGAAAACACTTCGAGTTCAATTCTAAGCTAAGTTAAAGTCTAAAGCCGAAGAGTCCAAAGTAGCAGAGAGGAGTAACAAAAGTAGTGAATGAGAAAAAATGCTCTCCTCGGGTAGGTCCGAGGATCAGTTTCTTATATATATATATATATATATATATATATATATATTTTGTTCAAGTTCTACACCAGACAATTCACTGTTCACTTTCTTGTTTTTCTATTTCTTAGGGAAAATGTCCATCCCCCCTTTTTGAGAGACTCCCTTCCTTTTATATCCCCTTTCTTTGCATCCTAGTTCTCCACCTGTATGCTTTTTCGCATTCCTAAGGATACTTGTCCCATCAAAACTTTGCTGAAGGTGGTGGAAGGGGCTGCTAACTGTGAAGAAACTGTTTAGAGACCATTTTCTCATTAATGCAACTGATAAGGTTGGTACAGGGCATTCAATGCGGAGGAGGAAAGTGTTCCTTCTAGGAAACTTTTTCTTATCATCCTTGCCTCCATCGCTACCCCTTCTCCTTACCTTAGAACACCACATGACGCCAATTTTCTTGATTCTATTTCCATCCTCGAGTGAATGAAATCCTTGGAGCACATTTATCTCTACGGGCTTGGACTAAGGAAATTATTCCCTGGTCGGACCCCCCCCCCCCCCCCCACACACACACACACACACACACACACACACACACACACACACATATATATATTCTATGTAGTTAAATGCATTTATTTTGTTATTTGAATTGTTTTAAGTGGCATATTAATTATATAAGTATAATAAATATTTTCCTGTCATTTTTCTAAGATTTATATGGATGGTATTTTGCTCAAATTTAGTTGCTTTTGCAATGAGTAAAATAAAGTCCAACAAAAGAAAAAATAATTAAATTTAATAATACACAATCATGACTATAAAAAAAAAAAATTAAAGGATGTTACATTTTTATTTTATTAAAATAATACATGAGTTCTTGAATAGGCATGAAACATGCCTATATATATCAGTCACTATATCATGTAATTTAATTTGTAAATACATATGTTAGGTTCTAAGGATTTAGGATCTAAATGTTTTAGAACTTCAATATGTAATGTTTGCAAACCATGATAAAAAACTTAGAGTCTAGATTTAGGCTGCTCAAAGTGTTGTATATGTAAAGTTGGAATCGAGTAATTGTAGAAAATTATTGTTCAATTTCTGCAAGGCTCGATCGATCGAAAATTAGACTCGATCGATCGAAACTCGTGCAGATTATTTTTTTGCAGAATTTTCTAACTCAGCCCAAGCCCATATGTTGTGTAGAGTTTTATGTTTTGCTTCAAGTATAAAAGGAAAAACCCTAGCCACGTTTTTATGTTGTTGTTTATGTTGTGTGTGTGAATCTCTTGTGAGATCTAGATGTATTTACCTTCATACATACTTAGGGTTATTAAGATCGAGATTGATGTCAAGAGCTTGGTGATCACTTCAGTTGCTGCATAAAGAGCTTAAAGAAAACACAAGTGGGAGTACTTGTGGTTGCTGTGAATCCAAAAAAGAAGTAGTTCGAGGACTTGGAGCTGTCATGTGGTCTTGGTAGTAAATTTTCTACTCGAAGTAGCAATAGGATGTTAGTGGTTTAAGTTGCTATTGTAAAACTTCAATTCTTTCAAAATGGATCTGTTTTACCTTGAAGATAGCTAGGTTAAATCCTCTCCAGGTTTTTTATTAATTTGGTTTTCTTGAATTATCATATCATTGTGTTTTTTATTTTCGCATTGTTTACATGATATGATTTACTTGTGTTAACCTAGATTTGAATAATTTACCTAAGTAATCACTTGGTTAAATAACTAGGTTAATCAACTTGTGTTTTAAGGGGTCTAAAAATGAACAACATATAGTATGATTAAATCACTACATCATTATTATTGTCTATCTATTTTATCTATAATATAATACAAAATATTACAATTTTTTACAAGAAAAATTATTAAAATATATATTGGAGGAAACTAATAACAAGTTAATGACATGATTATCATAAAATTACACAATATTCACACTAGGAATTTGATTTCCAAAAGCAAAACTCTCCCTCTCTCGTTTTCATTCTCAAGCACACACATACACCATGAAAGAAATCGTATGCATGAGATGAGAAGAGAAAATATAGTTATAGTCTAGAGCTTATTGAATTGAATACTTGCCAGTTGCAGTCGCCATAAACAACTTTTTCATACTACTCATTTGTCATGATTTCCTATTGTAACGGTGCTTGGGCTGCTACTGTGACATTGGGCTGGACTATCTCATCCTGCCGTACTAAGCCCAAAATGTTCTAGATTGGAGAGTCGGGACAGGCCCAGTTGTAATTCACCCTGACCCGGCTTGTGCGCAAGCTATGCCCTGACCTGTTACAATTTATGTTGCGTGGTTGTGGCAGGCAGATCTTTTTGAAATAGTTACCGCAGGCAGGTATATTATAAATATAAGGGAAATAAGTTTGCCATACTTTAAATAAATAAGCAATGGAATGAACACATAAAAAGAACAACAAAGCTGAACTTAAGGGGAGTCAGTATAAAAAGAAATGAGCAAGAAATGACGGCAAGCTGGTAAAAAAACTATTAGTCTGCCGTGGTATGTTAAAGGAATTCAAGCAAAAAAGGAGACGACAGAAATTAATGGCTTTGAAGGAACGGCCCTAGATGACCTTTGTTCCGAGCGTGAGCAAATGAAAAGTGTGGTTTTTCGAGAGGGAGAGAGGAAATAACAACCCACTTCGGTGCATGCCTATCCTTTCACTTTCTTCCCTTTTATTTTCTCCATTTTAAATTAATTTTCCCTCCCTTCTTTCTTTTCTTACTCTGTTTATCTTTTTACTTGCTCTGTTTTCTTTTTCTTTTCCTTAATTCTTCCTTATTTGGCCCTTTTTTCCTTGTGCACAGGGAACATTCTTATATAGTTCTTGTCGAGGTTTTGTTTTTACTCTTTTACCCCCTTAACTGTCTTTGTCCGATGCGTGTACTCGCTAACCATTACTGGTTGGTCAAGTACTCAGCCAGCGCCACGTTCCTGCGCTGGCCGTGTCGCACCACATCACCAGACAAAGACAAGGGCATTTTTTGTCCATTAGCTTGCCGTGGCATTCTCACCTGTCACGGCAGAGTACTCTCTCTCTCCCTCATAGCATGCACCGAAAGGTTCTAACTCAGCTTTGCCATTTTCAGGTGCTATGCCATCCCAGCAGGACACTTACCCGAAAGTGGCCTGAGCGGGAGCCTTGAAATGGGTTCTTCCCTCTCCCCTCTGCCAAACCACACCCCCTTTACCTCTGACCCATGGCCCACCTTCACCCGTATTGGCTGGGTACAGGTTGGTGGGACCTGGGCCTTGCACGTGCCCTATTTTCATGTTTGTCTAAAGTCCGCCTGTTGGTCATGCGTTTACCGCGGCCTGGACGTCTGCCTTCTTATCTTGCCGTTTACGTCTAGCTTCTTGTGGCGTGGATTATTTCTCTACTGGTTCGCCGTTTGTGGTTTGGGCTCGCCCTTGATTGTGGGCTTCGGTCTTTTTGCTTCCTTTTGTGTTTTGTTCTTCACAGCTTTTCTATTGTTTCTTGCCGTGCCATTTTATCAGGATGGCCATTTAATCACAATTGGGCCTCTTTGGGTCCACTGCTTGCTCTCTTTTTCAATGGCTTAATAAGCCCACTAGGCTTTTCTCGCAATATATGCCTGCGGGCTCCCATGTCCCATTTATCCTTCTTTGGGGCGCCCTTGGCCCCTTGTAACCTCGTGCTTTCCATGGGCATTTACTACCTCGTTGGGCTTCCTCGGCCCAACTATTCTTCATTTTCTTTAGAGCCCATAGATTTCCTATGGCTCTATATACTTGCTTTACTTTGGGCCTACCGCAATGGGTGTAGCCCATCCTCACTTTTCTACATCCGCGGCCCATGGTTTGCCATACCTCTCTTTTCGGACATTTTCAGGCCCATTTATTTCTTCAAGACCCGTTTATTTGCTTTATGGACCTATACTCTATTATTCCTACTGCTTAGGTTTAATGGGCTCTTCTATTTATTCTTTGATTATTTTTTTTTGACGTTGCTGGGCTTATTCTCCTTGTTGGGCTTTAAGAAATGAGCCTCAACACCTATCTGTATGCGTCTCTCTTATTTCTGCATCCTTATCAATAATTCTCTTTTGCGAATTAGAATATCGTGGTCTAAGATAGTTATGTGGTGAATATTGGTCTAAGAAATAAAAACTACTAAGAAATTACAAAAGCTAAAAAATAAACAAAAACATTCTTTTCTTTTAATCGATCTTCATCTTTAGTTAAGTCTTTCTTTGTTTGATAATAAATTTTCTGGTTTTTGTCTTTATTTTCTTTAAGAACATGGATGGAGTTCTACTTTTTCTGAGGTTTTGATTTTTAAATATTTTTTAAATTCAGTATACCAAAAAAAAAAAAAAAATGATTTGATTTTGGTCATTAATTGACATTTTCCTTTTTAATTTTTAGTATGGAGTGGAAATTGAATATTCAACTCTTTCGACAGCATATATTCTCATTATTATTATTACTAATGTTATTCTTCTTCCATTAGTTTAATAATTATTTTTTAGCTGCCATTTGATACTGAAACACAGTTATTGTTATGGATACTAACATTTTATAACATTAAGTAGAAGCCAAGAGTTTTATAGATTAATTATACTGTTTGGTGTTTCTAATTAAACATCCAGATTCAAAATTTCAAATCCACTTCCTGCAGGGGCGGCTTGATGCATTTTGGGATCTAAGGAAAAATTTGATTATCTTGTTTTAGATGTTGTTAAGAAGTCTGTTCAGAAGAGAAGAAGTGAAGTAGTAGTGAAGAAAGAAAGCAAGAATGGTGTAAGGAAAGCTAAAATGCAAAAGAAGACAGTTGATCAAAACGACAGAAGCATTGTTATTTTACTGAGAAAACTACTTGTAGCATTAAAGGGAAAGTAAAGCATGTGTGAGGGAGTTAGCCGTTGGTTAGTTATTAGTTGACATGTGGCTAAGTATTATTGGTGGAGTGTCTTTAGGAAAGTTGTTAGAGTTAGTTATTTTTCCTGCTCTTTTGCTTTCTTGTTGGAGTTGTAATCGTAATCCATAGTATAAATGTAGAGTAATACATTGTATTTCAGTCAGTTCTTGTAATCACATATTTTCAGTAATAAGAATTTTCCTTTTCACTCAGAAAATTCTCTCTCAGTTTCTCGAAGTTTCTTGCAGTTTCTATGATTGTTTCCCCTTGATTTGAATTCCATGTGTTTAGCTTCTGATCTTTAACATGGTATCAGAGTGATAAACAAGATCAGATTAGAATTTTTATTTGGTTTCTGCTTCAATTCTCTAAAATTTATCTTGTTTTCTTCAAGCTTCTAAGCCCCATCAATGGCGTCCACTGAAGAAGCATCTAACAATCAATCTTCTTCTAATATGAATGAAGATTTTGTCAATCCATTCTTTCTTAGCAGCAGTGATAGCAACACAGTTCAGCTTGTTTTTGAGAAGTTGGTTGGAGGAAAGAACTATTTTCCAAGGGCTAGATCGATGATCATTTCATTCACTGCTAAACACAAGGTAGGATTTATTGATGGTACAATACCAGTTCCAGATCCAGTTTCTCCACAATTCATTCTGTGGACACGATGCAACATGACTGTTTTGAGCTGGATCATCAACTCTATTTCACCTGGAATTGCTTCTATCATCATGTACACAGATAATGCTAGAGCAATTTGGCTTGATCTGCGTCAAAGATTTTCTAAGAAAAGTGGACCAAGAATCTTAGAGCTTCGGAAGGAATCTGAATCTGCCTATCTTGTACAAGGCCAATTCTCAATGGAGGAATACTATACAGAGTTCAAGGCTTTGGTTGAGGAATTAGCAAATTATCAAACTATTCCTCTTTGTAAGTGTCCTTCTACCTGTGGATCTTAAAGGATTGCTTTAGATCTCAATGATCGTGACCAGGTGATGAGATTCTTGATGGGATATTACACAAAGTAATAATGGAAGAACAAGATTAACTTAAAAGACAAACAGAAAATAGATAACTTAGAGGCACTATATCATTTTTCTTAGATAATATTTGCCCCCTACACTTTTGTTGCTAAAGGGTTATCGCAAATTTGTCTCCAGGATACAACCAAGATGTTGGGTTCTACAGATAGCAATTCTGGAGAATAACCACAGGATTTCTTATGTTTCTTGTGTTTCACCTTATGAACATAAGCCTCTATTTATACCCATAAGGTTATGTTTTATGAAAAGGCATGTATGGAGAGTTAGTTATTTTTCAAATGAACATAAGCATCTATTCATGAAAAGACACGTATGTTTCATGAAAAGACATGTATGGAGAGTTAGTTATTTTTTCATAAAACAGTTAACAAAGATTGAAACCTCTTCAACCTTTTTGAATAGTCACTAAAAATTCTGCAGAAAATTCTAGAAAATTTCAAAAAATTTAGATTTTCAAATTTTCACTTAGAAAATTCCAGAATTTGAATTTTCACTTTATGAAACCATATTTTCCAAACTCAATCATCATTATTACAACCTATCCTTGTATATACCTATATATACAACAGCCTCTACCAAACATCAACAAGGTTCTTTCTTTAATCTTGCAAGAAAAGAAACAAAGGAGCTTCAAGAATGGTGATTTCTCAGGTGCAGTCACAGCTCATCCCATTTTACTGCCAAATTGGTTGACAGATCAACCTTTCACAATACTAGTTAGATCATTGACACAAGAGCCACTGATCATATGGTTCACTCCATTTTAGTTTTTATCTCTATCACTTGTGTTTCTAACTCTTTTGTTCATTTACCTAATAGTGAAAAGGCTTTGGTAACTCACATTGGAACTGTACATCTCATAGAAACCTTAATTCTCACTGATGTGTTGTGTGTTCCTTCTTACACTTTAAATCTGATTTCAGTCAGTCAATTGAACAAAACACAATCTTACTGCTTTTTTTTCTTGGTTTGTTTTGCTTTATTCAGGATCTTGCTCTTTGGAGCATGATTGGTCTAGGTAGAGAGCAAAATGGATTGTACCTACTAGATACCAAGTTCAATAACAAGGATTTGCCTTCTATTCTAGCTTTACCTCTTTGTCATTCTGTTTGTAACTTGATCTTTGGCATTTCAGACTAGGGCACCCTTCAAGTGGTAAACTTGAGCTTTTAAATAAAATTGTGTATTTTGTACAGTGTAATAAGACTGCTCATTGTGATGTATGTCCAATAGCAAGACAGAAAAGGTTACCCTTTTTCTCTAACAATAATATTTTTGATTTTCCTTTTGATATTGTTCATTGTGATTTGTGGGGTTCCTTATCTACTCCTACTATGGAAGGTTACTAATATTTCCTTACAATAGTTGATGATTTTTCTAGATGCACTTGGATACATTTACTGAAGTCTAAATCAGAAACACAAGTTTTATTGTCACAATTCTATGTTTTTGTTGAAACTTAATTCAACAAAAGAATTAAGTGCATTAGGACAAACAATGGTACATAATTTCTGCTGAGGGACTTCTTCAAATCCAAAGGCATACTTCATCATTTGAGTTGTGTTGAAATCCCTCAACAAAACTCAATAGTAGAGAGAAAACATCAACATATTCTAAATGTAGCTAGAGCACTTAAATTCAATCAAATGTTCCATTAGCATATTGGGGTGGCTGTGTGCTCACAGCAGTCTACCTCATTAATAGACTTCCTTCTTCAGTTCTTGGAAACAGAACACCTTATGAAGTTTTATTTGGTCAAGTCCCATCCTTTTCACCTAAAAGTGTTTGGTTGCCTCTATTATGCTTCAACACTTGCACATCACAAGCACAAGTTCTCACCAAGAGCAGTAAAATGTGTGTTTTTGGGTTATCCCTTTGGTATTAAAGGGTATAAAGTAATGGACCTTTCTACATATTCAATGTTCATTTCAAGAGATGTACATTTTCATGAAACAATAATTCCTTTTCAGTCAAATTCATCTTCTCAGCACATTGATCCTTTTAATTCAATTTCTACACCTGTCATACTTGCATTTGCTTCTGATGGTATGTCTGTTTTCCCTACTCTTGTTGATTCAGTTTCTTTACCCAATATGCCTAGCTCTTTTTGTTAGGACATATGTGATTCATGTTAGGAACATATGTCATTATAAAATTGACTAATCCTTTGACAAAACACACTTTACTTATAATTGGGTAGATTTAGGATGTGTTTAATGCTTCAAGGAACAAGGTTTCAAGTTCAAGTGTTAAAGCAATGCAAGTCTATCCAAGAATCAAGTGAATAAGTGCTGGATTTTAAAACTAGATAGCTAGGTCGACGACTAGTATCTATTGAGGTTCAAAAAGCTGTTTCAGCCCGAGGCTCGACAGCAATTCGATAGATATGGTATCTATCGAGGTTTATGAAAATCAGTTTTTCAGATCTGATTTCACTCCAATCCGTGAATAAATGTTTAGGCTTTCTTTTCTCACAACCCTAAACATATATAAGGATTGTTTTAAGGGCCGTCGCAGCTGATGCAATTTAATGCAAAAGTTTTTCACAAGCATATTGTGAACTGGAGACATATGCCCTAGTTCATCTTTTTATTCAAGAAGCTGCTGTGTTTGTACATCATAGGGTTTTGTAACCAAGGAGTTTCGTGATCTTTATCGTGTGATGAATTGAAGAACTTTGCAGCTAACATTCTTTCTCAAGTTGGTGATTAAGTCGCGTACTAAGATCAGCGCATCTATTGGTTAGTCACGTATTGGGAGCTGTGCATTAAAAGGAGAGATTTTCACTACAGAACAAATCCAATTGAGTATTGAGGTAAGGGTTCAACCGTAGGTTGGTATAAGGTACTGGGATTCCTTTACTTGTAACCACTTGTTGTGATAATAGTGAATTCTCGGGAGTGGTGACCTTAAAATCACCCGGTGGGGTTTTGCCTTGGTGGTTTTCCCCATTTGTAAACAAATTATCGTGTCCATATATTTTTCGCTGGTTATTTAGTTATTTGGTGATTTGTTTGTGCTGCCACGCATATTGTATGTTAATCTGATTAATTAATCAATTTGGCTAATTAATTGGTTAATTCATCACAAGGGGTTAATACATTTTTGGCCTTTCACTTTTCAACCTGTTATTATTGACAACCCTATTACAGATATTGAACTTGACCACTCTCCTACAGATATTGAACCATTAGACTGTATTACATCTCCTACTATCCATTTCCCTACTGACATGGCTTTTCAGGTTCCTAATATTCCATCTGTTTAGCTTAGAAAATCTACTAGGCAACATAAACCTCCCTTTTACTTACAAGATTACTCTTGCAATTTACTTACACATAAACCACCTTCAGGTAGTCCCTATGATATTGCTGACCATCTTCCTTATGCTAACATTAGTGTTTCCCATCAATCCTTTTCTCTTGCTGCAAGTGCTGAGGTTGATACCTGAGTTTTTCCACCAAGCAAAGAAGTCAAAGGCTTGGCAAGCTGCAAAGGACAAGAAGATTTCAGCATTGGAACACAATCATACTTGGGATATTGTCCCTTTGCTTCTTGGTAAGTGTCCCATTGGCTGTAAATGGGTCTATAGAATTAAGTATAACCCTGATGGCTGTTGAGGCTCATTTTTTTTAAGCCAAACAAGGGGAGTAAGCCCGTAACATCAGATAGAAATAATCAAAGAATAAAGCCCAATTAAAACTTGAGCGGCAGGAATAGGTCCGTAAAGCAAACAAACGGGTCTTGAAGAGGTAAATGGGCCTGAAAAGGCCTGGAAAGATAGAAATAGCAAACCATGGGCCGCGGATGTAGAAAGGTAACTATGGGCCATACCCATTGTGGCAAGCCCAAAGTAAAGCAAATATATGGAGCCATAGTCTATGGGCTCTAAAGGACATGAAAGATAGTTGGGCTGCGGAAGCCCAACAAGGTAATGAAGGCCCATGGAAAGCGCGAGATTAAAAGGGGCCAAGGACGCCCCAAAGAAGGATAAGTGGGACACGGGAGCCCACGGACATACATGGCAATGAAGGCCCAGTGGGCTTACCAAGCCATTGAGAAAAAGGGAGAAATTGGTGAACCCAAAGAAGGCCCAATCCTGCTGCATAACCGTTTCATGGCACGGCAGGAAACAAATGGAAAAGTCACATGTGCGAAGGCCCACAACCGAGGGCGAGCCCAAACCTCAGATAGAGGATCGATAAAGAGATAATCTACAAAGAAGTTAAAAGGTAGATGCCCAAGCCACGGCGAACGCATGACTGGCAGATGAATTTTGGACGGACATAGGCACGCGCAAGGCCCAGGTTTCACCAGCCTGAACCCAGCCAATACAGGTGAAGGTGGGCCACGAGTCAGAGGTAAGGAGGGTGTGGTTTGGCGGAGGGGAGAGGGAGCAACCCATTTCGGGGCTTCCACTCAGGCCACTTTCGAGTGAGTGTCCTGCTGGGATGACATAGCACCCGAAAATGGCAAAGCTGAGTTGGAGCCTTTTGGTGCATGCCATGAGAGTGGAAGAGTGCTCTGCCATGGCGGGAGAGAATGCCACGGCAAGCTAACAAACAAAATATTCTTGTCGATTGTTCAGAGACGTAGTACGCCGCGGCCAGCGCAGGAACGTGGCGCTGGCCGGGTGTCTGACCAACCATTAATGGTTGGGCGAGTACAAGCATCAGACAAAGACAGTTACAGGGGTAAAAAGGTAAAGATAATACACCAGAAAACACTATATAAGAGTGCTCCCTGTGCATGAAAAAAGGAGAGGCCAACTAAGAAAAGAATCGAAGAGCAAGAAAGAAAAACAGAGTGAGAAAGAAAGAAAACAGAGTAAGAAAGAAAACAGAGTAAAAGGGAAGAAGAAAACGGAAATGCACCAAAATGGGTTGTTGACTCCTCTCTCCCTCTCGAAAAGTCACATCTTTTGTTTGATCACATTCGGAACAAAAGTCATCTAGGGCCATTTCTTCAAAGCCGTTAATTTCCCCTTTGAGAAATTAGTTGCATTGAGGAAGTATTGTCTTCTTTTTGGCTTAAATTCCCCTAGCACATCACGGCAGACTAGAAGTCTTACCAGCTTGCCAATACCCTTTACCCTTTTCTTTCTTCATATGCATTACTTTTAAATTTATTTTATTGTTATCACTATAAATTCATCTCTATGTCCCTTCATTCAGAGCGTGGCGGACGGGTTTTATTCCTTATACTCATAATATACTTGCCTGCGACAACTGTTTAGAAAGGATTTGCCTGTTACAGTCACACAGCATAAGTGTGTCAGGGTAAGGCATAGCTTGCGCACAAGCCGGGCCAGGGTGAATTGCAACTAGGCCGGTCCCGACTTTCCAATCCAGAACACATTGGGCTTATTGCGGCAGGATGAGATAATCCAGTCCATTACCAACAGAATCGGCCCAAAATACCCCATACAATGGCTTAATGGAAAGGTACAAGGCCAAATTGGTGACCAAAGGCTATACTCAACAAGAAGGCCTTGATTACTCTGAAACCTTCTCTCCTGTTGCTAAGTCAGTCTTTGTTAGGGTATTGTTTAGCATTGCTGCTGTCAAAGGGTGGCCTTGACATCAATTGGATGTAAATAATGCTTTCCTACATGGGGATTTGGATGAGGAAGTGTACATGTCCTTGCCCCAAGGATTTCATAGTAAGGGGGACTGCTTTGATAGTTCTAGACCTTTTGTATGCAAATTGAGAAAGTCTCCTTTATGGTTTGAAGCAGGCTAGTAGACAGTGGCATGCCAAATTGTCTACCATAATCACTGAGCTTGGTTTTGTACAATCCAAGTTTGATTATGCTCTTTTTGTGCACTTAAAGTGCTCAAGTTTTACGGCTCTTTTGGTGTATGTAGATGATATCTTGATTACTGGAAATGATGCCTAATGTGTCGCAGACTTGAAGAAACTCTTGGATACTAAGTTTGGAATAAAAGATCTAGGAGTTTTGAAATATTTTTTGGGGTTTGAGGTGGCAAGAAATGAGAAAGGTATCAGCCTAAACCAACAAAAATATGCACTAGAAGTACTAACAGATGCAGGAATACTTGGTTGCAAGCCTATAAAGACACCTATGGAGCAGCATGTTAAATTGTCTAAGGATGAAGGTGAATTGATTAATGATCCATCCCAACATAGAAGGCTGATTGGTAGATTGGTGTATCTAACTCTGACTAGGCTTGACATATGCTATGCAGTGTATAGGTTAAGAAAAGATTCAAGCAGGCATGATCAAAACCTTCCATGTCAAGACAAATATGCAGTTGGCAGATGTGTTTACTAAGGCATTGGGTGTACTAGCTTTCATGAATTTGATAAACAGATTGGGATTGATAAATATATTTTGTAATTGCATCATTTATCCAAAGCCATTCCAAGAAATAGAAGCTGTTTCCATTTCAGAGGCTGCTTTGGTCTTGAGGGGGACTGTTAAGAAGTCTATTCAGAAGAGAAGAAGTGAAGTAGTAGTGAAGAAAGAAAGCAAGAATGGTGTAAGGAAAGCTAAAATGCAAAAGAAGACAGTTGATCAAAACAACAGAAGCATTGTTATTTTACTGAGAAAAGTACTTGTAGCAGAGGGAGTTAGCCATTGGTTAGTTATTAGTTGACAGGTGGCTAATTATTATTGGTAGAGTGTTTTTAGGAAAGTTGTTAGAGTTAGTTATTTTTCCCGCTCTTTTGCTTTCTTGTTTGAGACTTCGAGTTGTAATCCGTAGTATAAATGTTGAGTAATGCATTGTATTTCAGTCAATTCTTGGAATCACAGATTTTTAGTAATAAGAATTTTCCTTTTCACTCTGAAAATTCTCTCTCTATTTCTTGAAGTTTCTTGCAGTTTCTATGATTGTTTTCCCTTGATTTGAATTCCCTGTTTTAGCTTCTGATTAACAGATGCAAAATTACTACTAATTAATATGAACTACATAGAATTTTTTTTTTCAGAAATTTTATAGACACAAAAAATTTGACACAACTTTTCACACTTGTTGATGTGGCAGGTTGATAGTGGTAAGTAAAATAGTAGTGTTATTGTTAGACCTAAATGAGAACTAGTAAAAGTTTGCTAACTCGACTTTTATTATTATTCTTATTTTTTTTAGAAGTACAACATTCACAATATTTTTTACAACAAATTCTAGGTTTTAAGTTACTTCTTGTTTTCTATTTGAAAACACCACTATAATTCTTTTTTGGCCATCAATAACAGCCTATAACAACCTACTACTTAGCATTTGTTGTGAAAATCTTGTGAAAAATATTTTGGACGTAGCATTTTTCTCTTTTTTTTTTTTTTTTTTTGTTTGTTTTTCATTTGGTTAAAAAAATATTATTTTACTTACTGATTATATATAACCCTATTAGTTAGTAAAATTTTGAGGCTTTCTTTTACTTGGGGCCTTAGGCAATCGCATCTATTGCTTTTACCATTCAGCCGGAACTGACTCCCTCCCATTGCAACTATCAAATTATCAAAAAAAAAAAAAAACAAAACAAAACAAAAAAAAAAAAGCATGAAAATGCTTTAATAATACTGTACAGCTAGAAATTTTGTCAATTCAAAGACAAATCACTTCACAGAGAAGCCAATAATTTCAATAACAAGTGATCTCACATTCTAACTTTTCGTTTAATTTACAATTAACTAGTTTCATCTCGCACCCAGCCCACCCCTAAAAACAGAACAGGTAAAGATTATAAGATTAGATCTTGGGATTAATTATGCATGCTGAGGAGTTGTATAATTCTGGTTTGAAAGAAATTGTAAGGGTTTGAATCCAAGTAGAACATCTGACTCCTGATACATAATGATCACTGTGAAAAATGGCCTCTTTATATCAAGGCCATTTTATTGCTGCTCAGGTGTGTGTGTGTATATATATATATATTTTAATATAATTCATTTTGTGGGTGTTCTAATCTTCTCAAAAAGTAGTTTAAAAGCAAAAAAAATTCATGAATTAGTTACTTGTAGTTATTTTTACGAAGTAATTTGTCTCATTAAGTAGATCAATTATATTATCTCAAAAAAAAAAAGTAGATCAATTATCAAATTAATATCTGAAAATTTATTATATATATTTTTTAATTCTACTTTATAGGAAGTGATGAATAGCTAATTAAGCAACCCAACCTAAGTTTTTCCCTTTCTTTTGCATCTAGTAGTAATATTTATATTTTTAGAAAAATTTGAATAAGATGGTTTGCTTTTCCTATGGGAAATTTCAGAATATTATTTTTAAAGTTCTCTTTATATATTTAACTAGGTGGGTGGCGCTGTTGTGCTTGATATTTAGATCCAGCCATTGCCCATTTTTTTTCTTTATATATAACTAGCATGTAGTCCGTGCTTACGCACAGAAATATTAATAATTGTGATGATAAGATGTTCATCTTGGTAAATTCAATTTCCACATTGAACTTGGAATCTTCTTGGAGGCACTAATAAAGCGGTAATATATTAGAGTGTGAAGCAAGGAAGAGTGGGATTGAACATTGTGTTTGAACCCGGCCTTACTCTTAGAAATCAAAAAGGAGGAGGAGAGGGTAATGTGTGGATCTAGTTGGTAAAGGTAGAGAGAGAAGGAGGAGACATGGGATGATGATATGGCATTAGGAGGAGATAATGTTTTACTTTTATAGTCTTTCTCGTTTGACTCCTTGGCTCTAGTAGTGGGCAGGTGAGATGTTCACCCATAAAAGTGTGCAGATGAGATGTTCTTTCTTAGGCCAATGAGCATTATCATTGCGGTTTTCTTGGCTTCCGTGTTAAATGTTAATGCATCATTTATTTGGGTACAAAAATTAGAAAATTTAGATAATATACATGACATAAAATTGGAGTCCAATTTATAATCTAATTAGATTTTTTTTTTTTGAGCTTTGGTTAGGACAAGTGGCGCAAAATTGAGAATCCAAATCTAGACACATGGCACAAAATTGAAACTCTAATTTGAAATTCTATTTGAGTTTCTCTCTACTTCACTTATTATTATATTTATAGATTACTGTGTGATTGAGTGTAAGCTCTCAATTAATTACTGGAAACCTTCCCATTTTTGTTGGTAATAGGCTTATGAACATTTCTACGTATCTGCATGTGTTTGGGCAGCATCAATGAATTAACACTTGAAACAAAGCCTGCAATATGGAGGGTCCCTTTTTTTTTTTTTTTTTTTTGTGGAATAAATATTCACCTCTGTTATGTAATTGCCCGGAAATATGTGTTATATTCCTAAGGAAAATTCATGTTTATCTTGGAGAAAGTAACAAATTTTGTCACTAAAATGAGACATTTTTAAGATGTTGGATTTTCTCTACTGATTTTCATTGGCTATATTCTTCCTATTTTCCTTCCAATTTTCAATGACTTGAATTTCAGACATTTTATTCAACCATAAAAGATTTTACCAATTCAGCTCACTGAAATTCACTAGAAAAAGAGATAACATATAAATAGAAGGAATATGCACCTTTGTTATGTAATTGCCAGAGTTTTGTGTTATTTTCCCTTATCTTAAGGAACATTTTCTAAGATGTTGGGATTGTTCGGCCGATCTGATTCTCATTGGATTTCATGTGTAAGGGATGTCATTATGGTTCATATTTGTTAATTATTCTAGCTACCTATCCTAGATGGGGTATATAGTTGAACATTTAATAGACTTCCTCTTCTACATTCAGGAATTTTTAATTATACTTGCCTACGCTTGTAATAACCAGCTCATTGTGTATAACCTCTAGATATTTATAACACAACTCCACAAGCTCCCTTAGATTTAGAGATAAACTTTGCACAGATTATAGTGATTGGATTACGTTAGTATAGTGATATAATTGTAGGCAATGTTTTATATCATATTAAAACCTCACGTTAGTGTATTTTGTTGGAGCATTTTAATATTATATGATAAAAATGAATAAATGTTACAAAATAAATGTAAAGATTATGAGAGTGAATATGGAAGATAAGGAGTTAGTGAGAATGTTTAATCCCACATTGAAAAGGAGAAAGACTATTTTATTCTTTTTAATTGTGGTGATTAATAGGCTAATATGAATTGTCTTAGATATTAGGCTAGATACGTGTCCAAGGGAGAGGTGAAGAGTGGAGGTAGCAAAGGCTATCTTTAGTAGGGATGGCCATACCCAATGGGTAATAGATATCCAACCCTATCCAATTCAAATGTTATGGGTAATTTCCGGGTCTTCATAGGTAGAAAGTAATCAAGTAGGGTTTGGATATTTTCCTAATTGTTTTGATAGGGTTTAGATTTTACCCAAAACCTGCCCGTACTTCAAAAAAAAAAAAAAAAAAAAAACCTAATCTCACACCGTCACTCTCTCTCTCCCCTCATGGCACCGTTTTATACTATATCATGTACCACTTGTGAATGCTAAAGTTAGACCTTTTATTTATTTTTATTAATTATTTTTTATTTACAATCCATTTTAAAAAAAGAAAGTAAAATATAATAAAAACATTAGCATTTTTTACTTGTATAATTCTAGCCATTAAATAATATAAATGAAGACGATTTAAATTCATGAGTCATGGCTAATATATACATCATTTGGGAAAAAATATTCTTTTCAGTTATTTTCTTGTGACATATTCTAAATATATAATTTGTTAAGGATTCATAAATAACCCCAAAAAATTTGGATACTAAGGCTAGGATGTATTTCCGTTCTTGAAAATTTTATTTTCCACTATCTATCTATTTTGTTTTATATTTTGTCCATATGTTGTGAGTACAATGCATTTTTTAGGAATAAGAATATAATCAAGGCTCTATATAGTTTAATATTTTTTTTTCAAATGACTAACACAAAACAGAGTTGAAAAATAGAGTAAAAAATACAATGTAATTTTTTTTAGAAACAACATAAAATACCACCAAGAGGAAGAAAATCGAAGAGAGAAAGCGAGATATCCTACAAAGTTCCACTCGGGTTCCATGCCTTCTCCGTGACAGAGGTCCTTGTTACATCAATTGCCTCTGGATTAAATTTCTTTATTTACAATTCTGTGTCTCACATGAGTTGAAATTAACCTCATGATCAAATTCCAAAGAGCTTAAAAATTTAGAACAAAGAAGATTTAGAAGAAGGCAACAAACCTTGTGTGGAATGACAAGAAACTAGCAACATTAATTGTTAATCATCCGTTTTTATATATGTATAAAATGTATTGTATAGATAATAAGTTAGAGTCATGAGAGTGAAGCCAACACAAGTTTTTTTTTTTTTTTTTTTTTTTAGAATATTATATATTTTGAACACATACACAAGGACAAAGAAGAAAGTTTTAAATAAACTTACAGCGGAGTAGTACAATGTTGTGTTTTATGGGGCAAACAATACTTTTAAGATCACACTATTTGCCACAACTTGTTGAAGTGGTTCATTGACAATCTCTTACACATAGACTCACTACTTTTTTTTTTTTTTTTTTCCATCATTCACAATTTGACCGATTGAATATATAACTTATTTGATTATGTGGTTATATTGATCAATGAAAACATAATTATATATATATATATATATTTTTTTTTAAAGAAAGATAATATTGTTTTTATTGTTATATTGACTTTGGACCTGGCATATTTGGTCCTGACTCTTGAGGCTACTTTCATTTCTAACATCTTTGACAAATTCATACTCTCTTTTAATTTAATGCACGAACATTTTGATGATTAATGTTTTTGCTTTGTTAAATAGAGTAAATGCTAGTCAAATAATGAGATTGAAAGTTTTTGTAAGTAGGTTTTTGAAAATTGATTGCTCCAACTTTTTTGCAAATTTTGGCTTTTTAGATTGCATCAAAAAAAAAAAAAAAAAAAATTCACTGTATTAAATTTTACTACGGTGAAAAACATTTTTTAAATACTAAGTAAATTTTGTAAATACTGTAGTAAATTTTGTAGATTTTACAACTACACATCTACATTACTAAACGTCTAACACTAAGTTAAATACTAAGTAGTAGAGTTAAATATTAAGACTAAGTTACTAACACTAAATCTAACAAGCACGCCAAAGGCCTTGTAATTTAATTAACACCTCTCCATGCACAAAGTGCTTAGAGGTTTAAGAGAGAAAGGGTTCGAGCTGCGGGGCTAGCAGTATGTTATAATCATCTCTAAAAAAAAAAAAAAAAAA
Source organism: Lithocarpus polystachyus (assembly GCA_033629205.1). NCBI lineage: Eukaryota > Viridiplantae > Streptophyta > Magnoliopsida > Fagales > Fagaceae > Lithocarpus > Lithocarpus polystachyus. Next base: position 71,701,559 of record CM066163.1, read on the forward strand.
AAAAAGGCTAACTAGCACAATACAAAACTAAAGTAAAAGAAAAAGTCCAAAAGTTCATATCATTAGTGAACTTTGAATAAAAAATGTGTAAACTTAATACATAGTTTTTGTGCTCCTTAAAATCTCTCTCTCTCTCTCTCTCAAGTTGTAAATTTGTAATTATAAGCATTATGCTTATGAGTTATTAACATGGAAGATTTTGTTATTATGAGTGTAAAGAATTTTTGTTATGCACAAAACTATCAGAATTGGAAAGATATGGAAAGTTTTATGTTTTTTGGTTTGTTTGTTTGTTTGTTTTGTTTGTTTTTTTTTTTTTTTCCCCTTTACATGTATGCTAATAACACAAATAGTCTAATAATAGTAGGTGCCCACTTAACAAAAAAAAAAAGAGGGTATTATGTATAATTTATTTCTTTGATTGATTTAATTCATTCTCTCTAAAAATTTGACATTTTTTTTAATGTAAAAATGCAGGTCGGCCTGACCCGCCTGCAATCCGATTAGCCCGACTTGTTTTCAACCCGTGTAAAATGACCCGTATATTAACCCAGCCCATTTTGATCGCAACACTATTAACCCGACCCGACCGTTTGTCATGTCTAAGTAAAATGCTAAGATCTAGACTACCAAGAATTTTATAGCTCAATTAGTAAATTATTTTGTGTTTCCAACACTGCCTTTTAGGATTCAAATCCATAGTAGAAAAACTATTGGAAGTCAAAAGTTCATTCAGAAAGAGTCTTTAGTTATAATAACTTCAACATAATCAAAGCAACAGACGTTTCTCTACCTCCAAAGACACCATATGCTCATAATGGAACCTCTTTCCAAATCCACTGATGAGCATTTTCCAGTTCCGGGAAGGCTGAACCCAAAGCTGGCCCAAAGAAATTGAAATTCAAGCCAGCGAGCTCGCCTGTGTAAGAACTTGTTTTTACAGTCCTCAAGGTGCTATCATTTAAGAGATACCCCACGAGTACATATTTGAAAGCAGGAGGTACTTGAAAGTTGAAACTGCTATCATTGATTTGCTGCTTCCTAGTCCTACTATAATGCCAATTAGCTAAGATATAACGAAGCCTTTCAATACAATACAGGTTGAAAGGAAGGAAAAGAGGCAGGTTAGCAAAACCCTGTCCTAGAACACAGATTTTTAAACTTAAGGCTGAAGCTCAAAAATTCAATCCTACTTTAATAAGTAACATGTCTGAAAGTAAAAGGTGTATTTTGTTCATATATGCTTGAGCGTAAAACCAACTAAAGCAACTCAAAGACAGCATTACATTAGAACTTAGCTGTGTTTGATAAAAAAATCTACAGATACATTGTAGCCATATTCAAAGACAACTATCATCATTACAACAAATCTGACTTTTTTCAAGGGTAAAAACCCTTGAAAAAAAAAAAAGTATTAAAAACCTTGAAAAAAATTATTTTAAGAGTCATATACCGTCAAAAAAAAAATTTTGAAGGCCTTCGTGACCCTTAAAATAAGTGCTTTAATCTTATTTTGAGAGTCAAGAGATCATTAAATAACCTTTTATCAAGGTTTAAAAAATTTATATTTACAACCCTTGATAAATAAAGTTATTTAAGGTCTCTTGACCTTCAAAATAAGATTTTATTTTATTTCAAAAAAAAAAAAAAAAAAAAAAAACCACAATCATGTACAAAATATATATATATATATATATATATTTAGAGATTCCTGTCTCGTCACACATGGTTTAGTCTTCTGTGATTTCGACTTCCCTTTCAATTTTGAACAAACACCATTCCAATGAACAGAAAGTGATACAGCTTAAACTGCATTGTCTCATTGTATATTTCTTGCCAATATTGTTCTATTTGTAATTTGCCAATGAATATTTTTGAGTTCTCCATGGTAAAACCATTTTTTAACAAAAGAGAGGGTTTATCTCTACGTGGACAAGCTAACGGGACCTTGTTTCTCTCCAAGAAGATGCAGGCCGCTTTGTACCAGCTACCGGGGCTGATTTTACATTGGAGGGACATTTTGTTGTAATAGGGAAACCTGAAGGAGGAGAGTCAGAACTTGAAGTTTGAATTAATTTGGTGCTTTTCTCATCCTCTGAGCTTCCACTGAAACAAATGTCATTCTTCACTTTATTTTTGTCACTGGGAGTCACAGGAGTGTATGCACGTTTATGAATGCATTGGAACTTTGTGGTAGAAGCCTCACAAGGATCTTTACTAACTGGTAACCAGCTGCAATTGATGAAAAAACTAGTATCACGTCAACCCTTTATTGCAACATAAGCTGACAAAGTTTGCTGCAAATCTAAACAAGCACATACATACATGCATTTATTAATACACACAGACACACACACAAATGAATAGCCCTTAATCTTGGAACACAAGATTAACAAATGTGAACAACCATGACAATAATTAAATAACATTGTGAGCAAGAACATAAGTCTCGTATGCAAGGTTTTAACACATAGCATCAAAGAAGAAACTTTTCATTTTACTTATTAAAAAAGCATCATAGAAGAAGCCAAAGTTACAGAGTTTATAATATTTGGTCCAAATTGAAGAAACCAAAGTTCCAGAGTTTAAAACATATGATCCAAATTGAAGTTTAATCTTTGCTTAGATATAGTGACTAGCTTGAGTTGATCTTCATACCTTAGTGATCACTACTAGATTGGGCTGATTGCGAGGTGATATAACTCAACATTTGCATCATCATATTGTCATAATGTGCTCTTTGTTCTACCATTTGACTAGCTTGTTGTTCCTCAAAATGCCTTCTTTGTTCTGCCATTTGAATAGCTTGTTGTTCGAGCATGCTTTTGAGGTGCTTTACTTCTTCTTTCAACTCTGCATCAGCCTCTATTCGTTTGTGTTCAGATTTTAAGCGATTTTGTTCAGATTCTTGGAGTCTCTTCTTAAGATCATACATTCTAGATGAGGAGGAATCCCATAACTTGGTAGGAGTGACTCCATCCCCATAGCCATGAACTCGCCCATGACGCTCAGGTCCAAACACCTCCACAAACATTTGATCTTGAGATATTTGCAGTGCCCCTCGTTCACTTGAGTAGTAAGATTCCTCAATGCCACCTAAAAAGAAAAGTAACTTGCAACAAAACCACATAAAAATATACTATCTATATTAATATAATTAGAAGATTTCATACCAATGCATCTTGTGTTGATTTATTTACTGCTTGCCCATTAGCTTGCACATAGGTTATGTCAAATAATTCAATTCTACTAGGGCTATGAACTGTCTTCTCTTTCTACTATTTGACAAAACAAATAGAAAGCATATAGTAATTAAGTATTGAAGATGAATAATGCAATAACTCAGCAAAAAAAAGTTAAATAACAACAAATAGAAAGCATTCACAAAACTAAGAAACAAATACAAAGTCAAGAAACATGGTTCTAAAATATTTTATATATATTTTAGAAACAAATACAATCACACACACCACACATTAAACACAAAAATTGCACACACATACAGTGCAAATGATGAAACTTGTGGTCATAGACATGACAATTGAAAAATACAAGAAACTTACTAAATTTCTCTGATATACAGGCCTCTGATGTAACCAATATTGAATATAGCAATTTGAAGCAGATTCCTTGTCTGTTTCAAATTTCAATTAGCATAACACAACCATTAAATTTCTCGATCTTAAATCTCTAAGATCTAGCAAAAATTTAAATGAGAAATAATTTCTATTTGTTTGAACCAAATTTTACATGAAGTACTCGAAACAGAGTATGAAGTAACGAAAACTAATTCTATGGATTTTCTAAAAGAAAATTGAATCTGATCACATAAACAAGGAGAATATGCTCAGATGTAAATTTCTGCTTAAGAAATTCAAATGCGATTGTTCGTAATTGAAGTTGAAAGACAGAAAAATCGAAATTCTGATGATGATTACCAGAAGAAGTGAGTCCTGCTCAGTGATTTCAGCTTCCTTCACTTTCTGTGCTACAACCTGAGGAAAACGATTACGTTACAGTGAGATTCTAAAGCGAATGATCAATTAGAAATCGAAATGGGGAAATCGATGATGAGCTTAGTTTTCTGAGAAATGTGAAACAAAACTCATGGGGAAATAGATGAAAAAGTGTGGGTAAACCAAAAAAAACAAAAAACAAAAAAAATCAAAGAGAAATTAGGGTTTGTGATTTGTACCTAATCGGAGTTGAGAAACACAACGCCAAGAGAGATGAAGAGTCACAAAACCGAGATCAACTTGTACCTAATTGGAGCTGTGCGATTACGTACCTAATCGATGATCGTCGAGCTCTATGAGATCTCCATGATCATCGAGCTCTATGAGATTTCCATGAGCTCTGTGAAATTTCTATGCTTTCTTAGTTTCAGGCTTTCAGCGAGAGAGTGATAAGAGATCTATGTGTTTGTTGGTTACATTCTGGGCTATATTTTTAAATTTTGTTGTGGGCTTTTTTCAAGGGATGAAATTTTGTTGTGGGCTTTTATCGAAGGCTAAAAAATTTGTAATATTTTCTCAGGGGTCGTGGGCTGAAAAAACTGGCACGTTGGTTTTTTTCACATTTAATTCAAGGGTGTTTTAACTTGTTTTGAGGGAGCAAATAACCTTTGAAATAAAGTTGAGTAATATAGCCTAGTACATTTGTATTTATAGATTGTATAGACAGATTTTAGTAAACCCTTGATAAACGAGGGTTGAAATAACTAAAGTTTGTTGTAGTATATCAAAGCCTCACATGCTGGTACTAGCCAGCCTAGCCTCCATTTGAAGCGTTAGCGATGTTCCTTGGATCCATTTCGGCTGCAGCAGTCATCACACACCTTTAATGAGTCACTACACAATTTGGTTCAGTATATTAGTATAAGCCTAGCCATATCAAATTCAAAAAATAATGAACCAAATGATGGGTCAAATCTAATATTCAACTGTGTTTGATGATTTCGAATACCTAATGCCAATCAAATATTAGGCACATCTGAGCCTACTAAGTTGGCCTAAGACTTTATGTATTACCACAAGTATGGCAGGGCTAGGAATTTGTCTTTGGGGGGCCAAGTATAAAATGAGGCTATAAATTTTTCCTCTGTATATATTATATCTATATTATGTATAATGAGAAACGTTACATTTATAATATTTTCAAAACAAATCTTAAGTGGCAATTGTGAGAAGGCCGAGAACCGGGGTACCCTATCCGAAGATAAACTTGCCGGCCCAAGCCAAGAAACGCAATCAGATCCCGAGAATCACACTTACCCAAGGAGGACTAAGAGACCAAATGGCAGCTCGAACCTTGAAATACCAAGGATAAGGGAGTAGATGACAAACAAAGAGTACAAGACACACAAGGGTGGAGGAAGGAAGTTTTCTAAAGGAGAAACCTCCCACCTCCACATTTATTACTCTGCACCAACTTAGCTAACTGGATTAATAGGAAAATGACACTTGAACAGTGACTTCACAGCTCACAACTCTCTCTACCACTTCTAGAAGGGTTCTGATAGGACAAGCATTCAAATTTTCTCCTGAGACGTACAGATGGAGGGCTGAGATGCAATGGAAGGAACTATAAAAGAAAAGGAACCCCCCAGAAAGAGGGGATGAACATTTTCCAAAAAAAAAGACATAAAGAGAGAGAGCAAAGGATCACTCTAAAAAAATATCACCCTTGCTTATTAATGAGAGATCTATCCTTGGACTCGCCCGAGGAAGAGTTTAGACTGAATTGTCGTTCTTTTCATTCATATTAGCCGCTTCGGTTTCATTGGTCCTAAGCTTGTAATTTTCTTAGCATTGCAATTGACTCGGAAGCCCCTTTTCTTAAAAATTCATTGTATTGTGCTTGGCTTGAAGGACTAGGAGCCATTATTTTTTTTTATCATAAACCTAAATCATAAACATAAGAAACAAGAATGATAAAACTTAAGCTATTGAGCAAGATAGCACTAAAAGCCATACGAAATGAACTAGAAAAATGGAAATCATGTCAATAATAAAAAGACAAAGAAAAAGAAGACCCGAAGAGAAAAAACAGTGGCAGATTCCCCTGTTCTGAGATTAAAGAAACATCAATCAAAGCTCATGAAGACAAAATTCCAGGCCATTGAATAAAAGAGCAGTAAAAGGCATGAGATCAAGACAATGATAAAAAGACAAAGATCAAGAAAGACCTGAAGAGGAAAAAACAGCAGCCGCTTTGATATCAGTTACATATCACTGCCCATGAAGACAACGCTTCAAGCAATGAGTCCTCCGCCGCACACCTCCCAGGATCCCTATAAATATGACATGGATTTGGTTTTGGAAAATATATTTATGCTAAAGCTGGGTTTGGAAAGAGTAAAAGAATATAAATGGGAAATCCACATATATTAGCTATACCTTATTCAGCACAAGGCTATGTAATTCCACTTTTGGAGTTCTCACAATGCTTAGTCAAGCATGGCTTCAAGGTCACTTTTGTGAACACAGAGTATAATCACAAGCGGGTTGTGAATGCATTAGCAGAGAATAATGATTAAGGAGATCATATTTATCTAGTTTCAATTCCAGATTGGATGGATCCCTTAGATGATGGAAATGACATAGGGAAGCTAACTGAATCAATTTTTCGGGTCATGCCTGGGAAGCTAGAGGAGCTCATAAAAGACATCAACAGAGTGGAAGGAGATAATATCACTTGTGTCATTGCCGATCAAAGTATGGGGTGGGCTCTGGAAGTGGCAGAGAAGCTGAAACTACGGCGAGCTGCCTTCTGGACTGCTGCAGCTGCACTACTGGCCTTGGGATTTATCCCAAAGCTGATTGACAGTGGAATCATAGACAATGATGGTAAGATATCCTCCCGTAACTGTTGTCTATCACAATGATAATGATAAGATCAACAACGATGATATTGATATCAATATGGTTTATGATTTATAGTATCAACAATGATGCATTATCAGTGCATAACAAATAAAAAGAAGTTTTACTAAATGATGAAACTTAACCATCTAATATTAATGCAAATCCGTTCTTTTGAAATCAATTAGGTGCTGATATAAGCAGAAATTGGACATCCTTTAGGAAGATATATTGAATCATAATAACAAAACTTGGGAAGGAAAAACAAAATGTTTGCCTGGAGCATATGCTCAGTCAAGAATGATTTTTGGAAGAGCCACAATTAATCAAGATACATACGCTTCAATTTAAAGATGCTCTAACTCAGGACATCTTCAATAACAAAAGCATTGCGTTGTTCTAGGTAATCATCAAAGTGGTGTTAAAACAGGATAAACTTAGAGGCAGCAAAAAAATAGGAATAGAAAAAGTTCAATACACATGAAAAACAAAGAAAATCTAAGTAAATGGGGTTTGTAGTAATTATTGCCATCCAGTTTGCTTCTTAGGAATTTATTTTGATAATATTGAAAATAAATTCTTAACCCAAAAAAATGGTTAAGACATCATGCTATAAGATTAAGGAATTGGCTATCTTTCGCTTTTGAGGACTGTGCTATGCTAGTAATGCAAGGAGTTAAAAAGCTAGGAAACCATAATTTCTTTTTTGTTTCCTCTTCTTTTGTTTTTTGTTTTTGGGGTGGGGGTGCAGGAACGCCAATAAAAAACCAGATGATTCAACTGGCGCCAAACATTCCCGCTAGCATAAGTCCAACAACATTGGCGTGGACCTGCATTGGTGACTTAACTACACAGAAAATTATTGTTGATGTTATATTAAGAAACAACTACCCTGTGAAACTGGCAGACTGGCTGATCTGCAACTCCACTTATGACATTGAGCCAGCAGCATTCAAAATGTCTTTAGAGATTATGCCAGAGATTATACCAATTGGCCCACTTTTGTCAAGCAATCGAGGTCAGAATTCCACAGGATACTTCTGGCAGGAAGACAAATCTTGTTTAGAATGGCTTGATCAATAACCTCAGTCCTCAGTAATATACATTGCATTTGGTAGCTTCACAATTTTTGACCAGACCCAATTCCAAGAATTGGCTCTGGGTCTTGAATTATCACAGAGACCATTCCTATTGGTTGTGAGGCCAGATGTCACAGAAGGAGCAGATGTTGCCTACCCAACAGGATTCTTAGACAGAGTAGACAGTCGGTGAAAGTTGATTGGCTGGGCACCTCAACAGAAAGTTCTCAGTCACCCTTCCATTGCTTGCTTCTTGAGCCATTGCGGTTGGAACTCAACCATAGAAGCTGTAAGCAATGGTGTCCCTTTGTTGTGCTGGCCTTACTTTGCTGACCAGTTTCTCAATGAAAGCTACATTTGTGATGTTTGGAAGGTTGGTTTGAGGTTTGATCGAGATGAAAGTGGAATCATTACTCGAGGAGAAATCAAGAAAAAAGTAGACAAACTGCTTGGTGATGAGAACTTTAAAGTAAGAGCCTTAAATCTCCAGGTAATGGTTACAAACAGTGTCAAAGAAGGTGGCCATTCTTACAAAAATATCAAGAACTTCATTGAATGGTTGAGAGCATAGACTTTTATTTTCGTAAAAATATACGTTTTGGCCCCAAGAGGTAGCACAATCAGCCAGAGACCATACCTCATGAAGTGGCCCCTAGAGGTCATTGGTTTGAATCTCCGATTCTCCAATTCCCTCTCCCCTTGGGGCTAAAACTTACTTATCAAAATAAAATTTTAGTACAAGCTTGGGCTTCTTTGCTGTGTTTCTTTCTTCTTCTTTTTTTTCTTCTTTTCTTAAAGTAATGAAAGAATCTAACTTCTTGCTTTCTTTCCTTTTTTCTTTTGTGCATGAAAGAGTTGACATAGCTGATATTGGGCCATTGTAGTTGCTTTTGGGCAGAGCCGGCTGAATGCTAGAGTAAGAAATGCGGTCGCCTAAGACCCTAAGTAAAAAAAAGCCCCCAAATTTTAATCAATAGGGTTATTTATAATCAATAAATAAAATAATATTTTTTACCAAATGAAAAACAAATAAAAAAGAGAGAGAAAAATGCAACATCCACAATAGCAATCTTCTTCCACGAACATCATAGGTTAAATTTCTGTTGTATCTATCACAAAGAAGAAGACAGTTTATAATTTATACCTTAGTTGTTTTTGCAATTGGCCTCTTCTTACATTCTGTCTCCTCTTGAATATTTTTGTTGTGAGTTCTTTAAATTATAGTTGGTTTATGTAAAATAGAATTAGAAACTAAAAACAATCACAAGAGGAACACATATATATATATGTGGTTCAGCTTTAGATCTATATCCATGGTCAATGTTGAAGAAAACGTTACATTATCAAGTAGGGAGATTACAAAAGTGGCGTCTCTCTCTTATATGCATGATATAGGTAGCAAATAGTAAGGCATTTATAGGATCTTTTTCCTTCCCCACAGTGCACATGGAATGGATTACAAAAGCTCAAGTCAAACCCAACTCGAAGATAACATTGTTAATATTAGTACCATCACAATTCAGTAATGTGGGAAATTCCCAATTCAACTGGAACTTGAGAATGATGCAACCCAATGCAAGCCACCTCAAAAAAATCTACAACTTGGCTTGAACTAGATCAAGTTACACAAACAAAACCTCACCATCTCCATTAGAGCCCTTAAAAGCAAATGTAAATTGTAAATACTAGTCAATTCCAAACAGTGCTTGAACTTAAGCAAAAGAATAAGCTTAGTCAACATATTTACTGGATTATTGCCTATAGTAAATTTTCGATCGAAAAGGAGTGGTGAGATAGAATTTATCTAATGAAATGATATCTAAAATCAAAAGTTTGGTGCTGTCATGATACATTTGATTTTTAGTCAAATGTATGGAGACACAATAATCTCACCTTGCCACAAACTCAAATTTTCAAGCAAATCTCTCAATTAAATAACTTCCTTTATTACATTTTCTTTTTTGTATACTTTGCCTCTGTGGTAGAACCTTATCTGTTAGGGATAATTAAATTGCACTATGCACCTATTTTTTCAAGAGATCTTCTTTTGACTTATTTGAGAACGTTGCTGGCAAACATCCTTGCTCTTTAATGCTTTCAATAAACCTTGCTGCACTAGAAAGGGGCACATCTATATATGCCATAAACTGAAATCATTCTTCTTAACATATTTCTCAATGTTGACAAATCAGAAAACATTTGTCAGGTTCACTAGATTTAGGGTGGGAGATGACACCCATGTAAAGTTTTGGCATGACTCTTGGTGTGGGGCCAATTGCTGAGGGAGAGGTTCCTAGAATTATTTTGAATAGCACATGATACAGAGACATCAGTGGCTGATCATTTGATCATTTTGGGGGAGACTCATCACTGGGATATTAGTTTTTTTCTGACCAATATAGGATTGGGATCTGGATTCCATGATACCATTTATAAATCTCATTTGTTCCAGTCAAATAAGATGGAGTTGAGTGGATGCACTTTGTTGGAATCCATCTTCAAAAAATGTTTTCAAACATTTGTCAGGTTCACTAGTTTTATGGTGGGCAATGGCACTCACGTAAAGTTCTGGCATGTCTCTTGGTGTGGGGGGCAATTGCTGAGGAAGAGGTTCCAAGAATTATTTTGAAAAGCACATAATATATCTGTGGTAGATCTTTTGATCATTTCTGGGGAGACCCATCAGTGCCATCACTGGAATATTAGTTTTGTCTAAAGTTACAGGATTGAGAGTTGGAATCCATGATACCATATATGGATCTCATTTGTTCCTGTCAGTTCAGACGGAGTTGAGTGGATACACTTTGTTGGAGTCCATCTTTAAAAAAATGTTTTCAATCCTATTACACTCTTAACCTATTCTTCTTTCCTTGGAGAAGTTTATGGAAGCCTAAAGTCCCAACTGAGGTTGCCTTTTTCTTTTGGACTGCAGCTTTGAGGATTAGTAATCCTAACTGTTGATAACCTCAGAAGTGTTGGAAAATTTTTATAGACATTGGACTGAATGGTGTTGTATGTGCAAGTGGGCTAAGGAATCTACTAACCACCTATTTCTTCATTGCCATGTTGCTCGAGAGCTTTGGAATATGGTCTTTATTTTGTTTGGGGTCCTTTGGATTATGTCAAGGGATGTGGCTCAACTTTTAGCAAGTTGGCAGGGCAAGTTTGGTAGAAGCAGCAATAGTGTAATTTGGAATGGCACCCTCACTGTCTCATGTGGTGTATTTGGTGAGAGTAATGCTTGACCTTTTGAAAGATGTGAGAAATCTGTTCCAAATCTTAAGGATTTATACCTCAAATCTCGGCTAGTTTTTAGAAGCAGCAATAGGGTAATTTGGAATGCCATCCCTCACTGTCTCATGTGGGGTATTTGGTGAGAGTAATGCTTGAACTTTTGAAAGATGTGAAAAATATGTCGCAAATCTTAAGGTTTTATATCTCAAATCTCTATTGGAGTGGATGAACGGTTCTAGTTTATTTTTGTTTGCTAATATGTTTGAGATCCTTGATAGTTCTTTTTGTGCTTAATATTAGGGCCAAAATGGCCAAATACCACAATTTTCAAAAAAATTTAGCAACAAAGCACTGTTTCGGAAATAAATGGGAAAGTACCACTTTTTCTGGAACTCGAGTTTCAGAAACTCGAGTTCCTCATCAATTCCGCCACCGTGGCACTGCTGAGCTGGAATTTGTGCGATTAAAAAAAAAATGTGGTACTCGAGCTTGGCAAACTCGAGTTCCATGCAACACAGTACTCGAGTATACCAAACTCGAGTACCTTTTGTAAAAAACATTATGTTTATTTTTATGTTTACTTTTATGGTACTCGAGCTTGGTGAGCTCGAGTACCTTGTAAGGAACTCGAGTTTAGTAAACTCGAGTTCCTTATAACTTTTTTTTTTTTTTTTTGGATAATCGACAAATAAACATAAACATAAAAATCAGTAGTTTTTTTTATGTTTTTATTTATTTAAATAGAAGCAATGTAAAATATAGAGATTTTAATTTAAAAATATGAATTAATTTCTACATTAATTAAATTGTTTATTGTTTTCTTAAAAATTGTTCACTGTTTTCTGAAAAAACTATTTCTACAATTTTGCGTAAAATTATTTTATGTTTAGCATTATTTAAAAAATTGTTCACTCTCTTTTTTGCGTAAATTATTTTCTGTTCACTATTTAAAAAATTGTTCATTGTTTTCTCATAAAACACCTACTGAAATCGTGTTTTTTAAATTTAAACGCCAAATCTAAATGCTTTTTCATGCATGCTTAAATTTCACAATAATCGAATTTGTTTTTTCGAATACATAAAATCTATTTTTACATTAATAAAATTTGCTCTCTGCACATCATGTTTACTGTATATTCGAATCTGCTTCCCGCATTTATAAAATCTGTTTTCTGCATTAATTAAAACTATTCATTGTTTTCTCATAAAAATTGTTCACTGTTTTCCGTAAAAACCATTTCTAGCATTCTGCATAAAACTATTTTCAGTTCAGCATTATTTAAAAAATTGTTCACTCTTTTTTCTGCGTAAATTATTTTCTGTTCACTATTTAAAAAATTGTTCACTGTTTTCTCACAAAACATCTACTGAAATCATGTTTTCTAAATTTGAACATCAAATTTGAATGCTTTTTCATGCTTAAATTTCACAATAATCGAATTTGTTTTTCTGCATTGATAAAATCTATTCCTACATTAATAAAATTTGCTCTATGCACATCATGTTTACTGTATATTCGAATCTACTTACTGCATCCATAAAATCTGTTTTTTGCATTAATTAAAACTGTTCACTGTTTTCTCATAAAAATTGTTCACTGTTTTTTGCATAAACTATTTTTAGCATTGGCGCGGCTATTGCACTTAAATGGTTTTTGTGTTTTTTAAAATATGTAACCTATGAATAATGGACAAACTCCATGAAGGAAAAATGAATGATTCGTATAAATCACCTAATGGTAAATGCCTTGAATAATTCAAATTTGTAAAAAAGTTCGAATTAGTTGAATGTATAAATTCGGGAAAAATCAATGGAAAATCAATGAACGTACCAAATCGTGAAGGTGTACATAAGATGTACAGATAGTCTAGACTTGTTGAGAAATTTGACTTCGTTGAAAGTACAAAATAATGAGAATTCAATGGAAAAGTATGTACGTTAGTTGTATAGATTGTATGAATTTGTTTAGAAATTCAACGGAAAAGTACTGTTTTCTACATAAACTATTTCTAGCATTTTGCATAAAATTATTTTCTGTTCACCATTATTTAAAAATTGTGCACTCTCTTCTCTGCGTAAATTATTCTCTATTCACTATTTAAAAAATTGTTCACTATTTTCTCATAAAACACCTAGTGAAATCGTGTTTTCCAAATTTAAACGCCGAATCTGAATGCTTTTTCAGCATTTTGAATTTCACAATAATCGAATCTATTTTTCTGCATTGATAGAATCTATTTCTACATTAATAAAATTTGCTCTCTGAACATCATGTTTACAGTATATTCGAATCTGCTTACTGCATTCATAAAATTTGTTTTCTGCATTAATTAAAATTGTTCATTGTTTTCTCATAAAAATTGTTCACTGTTTTCTGCAAAAACTATTTCTAGCATTTTGCATAAAATTTTTTTTTGTTCACCATTATTTAAAAAATTGTTCAGTTTCTTCTCTACGTAAATTATTCTCTATTCACTATTTAAAAAAATTTTCACTAATTTCTCATAAAACATCTCCTGCAATTGTCTTCTCTAAATTTAAAAACCAAATGTAAATGCTTTTAAAAGCCAAATCTGTATGTTTCTTTCATGTTTAAATTTCACAATAATCGAATCTGTTTTTCTGCATTGATAAAATCTGTTTCTACACTAATAAAATTTGCTCTCTGCACATCATGTTTACTGTATACTCGAATCTGCTTACTGCATTCATAAAATCTGTTTTCTGCATTAATTAAAACTGTTCATTGTTTTCTCATAAAATTTGTTAACTGTTTTTACGCATGTTATGTTTTTAGCATTAGCGCGGCTATTGCACTTAAATGGTTTTTGTGTTTTTTAAAATATGCAACCATATGAATAATGGACAAACTTCATGAAGGAAAAATGAATGATTCGTATAAATCACCTAATGGTAAATGCCTCGAATAATTCGAATTTGTAAAAAAGTTCAAATTAGTTGAATGTAGAAATTCGGGAAAAATCAATGGAAAATCAATGAACGTACCAAATCGTGAAGGTGTACATAAGATGTACAGATAGTCTAGACTTGTTGAGAAATTTGACTTCGTTGAAAGTACAAAATAATGAAAATTCAATGGAAAAGTATGTACGTTAGTTGTACAGATCGTATGAATTTGTTTAGAAATTTGAATTCGTTGAATGTACAAAACCATGAAAACTCAAGGAAAAATTGTGTACATTAGATGTACAGATAGTACGAATTTGTTGAAAAATTCAAATTCGTTGAGTGTGTAAAATCGTGAAAATTCAAATGAAAATTGAAGAACATACCAAAATAAGTAAACTCAATGGAAAATTAATTACATTAGATGTACAGATCGTCCAAATTTGAAGTCTTCAAATGTACAAAATCGTGAAAATTCAATTTAAAACTATGTGCTAATGTACTAATCATCCTGATTTGATGTAAATTCCAAAATTGTTGAATGTACAAAATTGTGAAATCTTAATGGAAAATCGAAATTGTTGAACGTACCAAATCGTGAAAATTCAATGGAAAGTTGTGTACATTAGATGTACAAATATTCTGGACTTGTTGAGAAATTTGATTTCGTTGAAAGTACAAAATCGTGAAACTTCAAGAGAAAATTGTGTACATTAGATGTACAGATCGTTCAAATTTGTAAAAAACAAAATTTATTCGTTGAATGTATAAAATCTTGAAAGTACAAAATAAAATTGTGTAAATTAGATGTACAGATAGTCTGAATTTGTTGTAAAGTTTGAATTCTTTAAATGTACAAAATCGTGGAAATTAAATGGAAAACTATGTACTAATGTATTGATCATCCAAAATTGTTGAAAACTTTGAAATCGTTGAATGAACAAAATCGTGTAAACTCAATGGAAAATCAAAAAACATACCAAATCGTTGAGCAGCACATGCAGCACTGCGAACATCAGTGTAGCAAACATCATGTTTACAGTATATTCGAATCTACTTACTGCATTCATAAAATTTGTTTTCTGCATTAATTAAAATTGTTTATTGTTTTCTCATAAAAATTGTTCACTGTTTACTGCAGAAACTATTTCTAGCATTCTGCATAAAATTATATTCTGTTCACCATTACTTAAAAAATTGTTCACTCTCTTACTGCGTAAATTATTCTCTGTTCATTATTTAAAAAAAATTTCACTGTTTTCTCATAAAACATCTCCTGCAATTGTGTTCTCTAAATTTAAAAACCAAATCTAAATGCTTTTAAAAGCCGAACCTGTATGCTTTTTTCATGTTTAAATTTCACAATAATCGAATCTGTTTTTCTGCATTGATAAAATCTGCCAATACATTAATAAAATTTGCTCTCTGTACATCATGTTTACTGTATATTCGAATCTGTTTACTGCATTCATAAAATCTGTTTTCTGCATTAATGAAAACTGTTCATTGTTTTCTCATAAAAATTGTTTACTGTTTTCTGTAAAAACCATTTCTAGCATTCTGCATAAAACTATTTTCTGTTCAGCAGTATTTAAAAAATTGTTCACTCTCTTCCTGCGTAAATTATTTTCTGTTCACTAAAAATAAGTAGTTTTTTTTATCTATTAATTTGTCACTGTTTTTATAAAAATATTTTAAACTAAATGAATAAACTTAACTCATTGGCTCTGTATTAATTATTGACCCAAACAACCACACTCAGTCATCCATAAAATAATACTTTACGTGTCTACTTAACCAATTAAATTCTTGAACAATCACTAACTTTACAATTTTTCTTCTTGACTTTTTCTTACTTTATAACAAAAAGTTATTATAACATGATGACAATACACACACATGTAATAAACCCTCTCTGTTTCCTAATTATTAAATTAAATTAAATTATATTATATTTATACTTTGCACACCAATATCCAAAGGGTAGAGTCGCCCTTGGTCAAAATAGCCAACTATAGGAACAACTATTTCCTCTCACATCTTGATGTCATAAAATATTCAAATAGAATCCCAAAGAGGCCTATCATTTTTAAAAATATATATATATATATATATATATATATTCAAATGTTGATGGAATAAATTTCATGTCTTCTAATGTTTGTATTTTTAAAAAACAAAGATATTCATGAGTACAAAATTATTCTCATGTTTCTATATATGTTTATGTTAATGTTTATTTTGTTTCTAAAAAAAATTTCATTTTTATTTTTGTTAATTTAAATGTTGTCTTCAAAATAATAATTTTATATGTGATATACCTATAACTTTTTTATAGACTTTTTTAATATAAGGAAAGAACACTACATTTTTCTAGTGATTTATTTTAGCTATATACATAACGTAGAAATAAATTTTATCAATGTAGAAATAGATTTTATCAATTTTATCAATGCAGAAATAGATTTTATCAATGCAGAAAAATAAATTCGATTATTGTGAAATTTAAGCATAAAAAAGCATTCAGATTTAATGTTCAAATTTAGAAAACACAATTTTAGTTGATGCTTTATGAGAAAACAGTAAACAATTTTTTAAATAGTGAAAAGAAAATAATTTACGCAGAAAAAAGAGAACAATTTTTTAAATAATGCTGAACAGAAAATAGTTTTATGCAGAATGCTAGAAATGGTTTTTACAGAAAACAGTGAACAATTTTTATGAAAAAACAATGAACAATTTTAATTAATGCAGAAAACAGATTTTATGAATGCAGTAAGCAGATTCGAGTATACAGTAAACATAACGTGCAGAGAGAAAATTTTATTAATGTAGAAATAGATTCTATCAATGCAGAAAAATAGATTCGATTATTGTGAAATTCAAAATGCTGAAAAAGCATTCAGATTCGGCGTTTAAATTTAGAAAACACGATTTCACTAGGTGTTTTATGAGAAAACAGTGAACAATTTTTTAAATAGTGAACAAAGAATAATTTACACAGAGAAGAGACTGAATAATTTTTTAAATAATGGTGAACAGAAAAAAATTTTATGCAGAATGCTAAAAATAGTTTCTGCAGAAAACAGTGAACAATTTTTATAAGAAAACAATGAACAATTTTAATTAATGCAGAAAACAAATTTTATGAATGAAGTAAGCAGATTCGAATATACTGTAAACATGATGTGCAGAGAGCAAATTTTATTAATGTAGATATAGATTCTATCAATGCAAAAAAATAGATTCGATTATTGTGAAATTCAAAATGCTGAAAAATCATTCAGATTCGGCGTTTAAATTTAGAAAACACGATTTAACTAGGTGTTTTATGAGAAAACATTGAATAATTTTTTAAATAGTGAACAGAGAATAATTTACGCAGAGAAGAGAGTGCACAATTTTTAAATAATGGCAAACAGAAAATAATTTTATGCAAAATGCTAGAAATAATTTATGTAGAAAATAGTACTTTTCCGTTGAATTTCTAAACAAATTCAAACGATCTGTACAACTAACGTACATACTTTTCCATTGAATTCTCATTATTTTGTACTTTCAACGAAGTCAAATTTCTCAACAAGTCTAGACTATCTGTACATCTTATGTACACCTTCACAATTTGGTGTGTTCATTGATTTTCCATTGATTTTTCCCGAATTTATAGATTCAACTAATTCGAACTTTTTTACAAATTCAAATTATTCGAGGCATTTACCATTAGGTGATTTATACGAATCATTCATTTTTCCTTCATGGAGTTTGTCCATTATTCATAGGTTACATATTTTAAAAAACACAAAAACCATTTAAGTGCAATAGCCGCACCAATGCTAAAAACAGTTTATGCAGAAAATAGTGAACAATTTTTATGAGAAAACAGTAAACAGTTTTAATTAATGTAAAAAACAGATTTTATGAATGCAGTAAGCAGATTCGAATATACAGTAAACATGATGTGCAGAAAGCAAATTTTATTAATGTAGAAATAGATTTTGCCAATAAAGAAAAACAAATTCGATTATTGTGAAATTTAAGCATGAAAAAGCATTCAGATTTGGTGTTCAAATTTAGAAAACCTGATTTCAGTAGATGTTTTATGAGAAAACAGTGAACAATTTTTTAAATAGTGAACATAAAATAATTTACGCAGAAAAGAGAGTGAACAAATTTTTAAATAATGCTGAACAGAAAATAGTTTTATGCAAAATGCTAGAAATGGTTTTTACAGAAAACAGTGAACAATTTTTATGAGAAAACAGTGAATAGTTTTAATTAATGCAGAAAATAGATTTTATGAATGCAGGAAGCAGATTCGAATATACAGTAAACATGATGTGCAGAGAGCAAATTTTATTAATGTAAAAATAGATTTTATGTATGCGAAAAAACAAATTCGATTATTGTGAAATTTAAGCATGCATGAAAAAGCATTTAGATTTGGCGTTTAAATTTAGAAAAAACGATTTCAGTAGGTGTTTTATGAGAAAACAATAAACAATTTTTTAAATAGTGAACAGAAAATAATTTACGCAAAAAAGAGAGTGAACAATTTTTTAAGTAATGCTGAACATAAAATAATTTTATGCTAAATTGTAGAAATAGTTTTTGCAGAAAACAGTGAACAATTTTTAAGAAAACAATAAACAATTTAATTAATGTAGAAATTAATTCATATTTTTAAATTAAAATCTCTATATTTTACATTGCTTCTATTTAAATAAATAAAAACATAAAAAAACTACTGATTTTTATGTTTATGTTTATTTGTCGATTATCCAAAAAAAAAAAAAAGTTATAAGGAACTCGAGTTTACTAAACTCGAGTTCCTTACAAGGTACTCGAGCTCACCAAGCTCGAGTACCATAAAAGTAAACATAAAAATAAACATAATGTTCTTTACAAAAGGTACTCGAGTTTGGTATATTCGAGTACTGTGTTGCATGGAACTCGAGTTTGCCAAGCTCGAGTACCACATTTTTTTTTTTTAATCGCACAAATTCCAGCTCAGCAGTGCCACGGTGGCGGAATTGATGAGGAACTCGAGTTTCTGAAACTCGAGTTCCAGAAAAAGTGGTACTTTCCCATTTATTTCCGAAACAGTGCTTTGTTGCTAAATTTTTTTGATAATTGTGGTATTTGGCCATTTTGGCCTAATATTAGTGTACTTTTTGTACACATCCTATGTACATGGATTGTGCGTCTGTGTGGTTATTTAAATAAATATTTACTTACAAAAAAATAATAATTGCACAACTAGATAGATATGACAACTATTGGAAGAATTAGTTGCTTGATAGAAGGTCTTGAAAGCAAATTTGGAATGGTCTGAAATCCTAGTTACTTAAAAGAACCCATAACTATAATACCAATTTGTTGTGAGTGAGATAAATTGTAGAGGGTTTATGCGTAGCGAACATAAAAATTGGAAATAACAATCACAAAGAGAACATAAAGATCTATATGATTCAATAGGCGTATATCCACAGGTGACTCAAGGAAAAAGTACCAGTTTTTTCATAGGCAAGGAGAAAATGTTAGTATTGAAGTACAAGATTGCAAAAGTGGCCTACTCGCACAAAACCCAACCCTCAAAGGCACCCCAAAAGCTCTCTCTCACAAGAATAATACAAATAGCACAACAGAGAATAAGTAGTCCCTTTTTCCTTTGCCGTGGTGCATGCATTTTATAAAAGCTCAAGCTGAGTACAACTAGTTGACATTGGTATTCCAAATACAATTAGAATCCATTAATATGGAATCATGAATTTTACTCAAAGTTGGCAATGAGTGGGCCGAATGCAAGCTGTGTCAAGGCTTTCATTCACAAAAAGAAAGAAAGAAAGAAAGCAGGAAGTCTGATTTTTGCAGAAGAAGAAGAAAAAAACATAGCAAGCAAACTAAGCTTGAACTAAACTTTATTTTTGGTAAGTACGTTTGGGCCCCAAGTGCAGGGAGAAAGGTAGATTCGAACAAGATACCTCCACTTCATGAGGTACGGTGCCTAGCCCATTATACTACCCTCGAGAGCCAACCTTTTATTTTCATAAAAATAAAATCTATGCCTTCAGCCATTCAATGAAATTCTTGAGATTTTTGTAAGACTGACCACCTTCTTTGACACTGTTCATAGCCATTTCCTGGAGATTCAAGGACCTTGCTTTGAAATTTTCATCACCAAGCAGTTTGTCCACCTTTTTCTTGATTTCATCACAAGTAATGATCCCACTTTCTTCTCGGTTAAACCTCAAACTGACCTTCCAAACATCACAAATGTAGCTTTCACTAAGAAACTGGTCAGCAAAGTAAGGCCAGCACAAGAAAGGGACGCCATTGCTTACGCCTTCTATGGTTGAGTTCCAACCACAATGGCTCAAGAAGCAAGCAATGGAAGGATGACTAAGAACTTTCAGTTGAGGTGCCCAGCCAACCATCTTTCCCCGACTGCCTACTCTGTCTAGGAATCCTATTGGGTAGGCATCATCTATTCCTTGTGTGATATCTGGCCTTACAACCCATAGACATGGTCTGTGTAACAATTCAAGATCCAGAGCCAATTCTTGGAATTGGGTCTGGTTAAAAACTGTGAAGCTTCCAAATGCAATATATATTACTGAGCACTGTGGCTGTTGATCTAGCCATTCTAAACAGGTTGTATCTTCCTTCCAGAAGTGTCCTCTAGAGTTCTGACCGCTTGCTAAAATTGAGCCTATTGGTATGATCTCTGAAGCCATCTTGAATGCTGCTGGCTCAATGTCAGAAGCAGAGTTGCAGATCAGCCAATCTGCCAATTTCACAGAGGAGTTGTTTCTAATCATAACTTCAAAAACAATTTTTTGTGTGGTTAAGTCGCCAATGCTGGTCCACACAAAGTTTGTTGTACTTATGGGGGCATGTTTGGCGCCAGTTGAATCATCTGGTTTTTTATTGGAGTTCCTGCAACACCAACACCCCCCCCCCCCCCCACCCCCCCCCAAAAAAAAAAAAAAAATCAAAAGAAGAGGAAAAAGAAAAGAGATTATGATTTCCTGTCATTCTAATTTTTTGCATTACTAGCATAGCACAATTCTCAAAAGTTAAAGATAACTAAATCTCTTAATCTTGTAGCATATTTTCCTAACCGTTTGTTTGGATTTGGAAAAATATTTCCTAGAAAACAAATTGGATAACAATAATTACTACAAACTCCATGTACTTGGATTTTCTTTGTTTTCATGCGTGGGTATTGAACTTTTGCTATTCCTGTTTTTATGTTGCTTCTAAGTTTATCCTCCTTTTACACCAGATTGATGATCACCCACAACAATGCAATGCTTTTGTTATTGAAGATATCCCGAGGTAGAGCATCTATACAATAAGTGTGTGTCTTGATTAATTCTGGCTCTTCCAAAATTATTCTTGACTGACAGCATATGCTGCTTGAAGTTTTTCAGCATTTTTCTTTCTTGCTTTCCAAGTTTTGTTATTATGATTCAAAATATTTTCCTGATGGATGCCCAGTTTCTGCTTATATCAGCACCTTATTGATTTCGAAAGCACAAATTTGCATTATTATTAGATAGTGTTGGTAAAAGCACGCTTAAGCACAAAGGCTCCCGAGCTTTTTGCCTCTAAACTATAAAGTGAAGCGCGGTCAAAGAATCACACTTTTTTGTGATAATAACAAATCTTACTTTTTAGTCACATTAATACTTGGACCCACATACTCGCTTTTTTGTGATGATAACAAGTCCCACTTTTTAGTTACATTAAACTTGGACCCACAGGCTCTTGCCCTATTTTATATTTTTCATAAAAATAAATCAAAATTGAATTGTAGCTATTGGATCTTAACATTATAGATGTAATCCATTGATTTGGCATATTTTTAGTGTAACATATCCTGAAACCTACAACCCCTTGATACTTCTCTATTTTTATTTTTTTCTTGGTTTTTTCTCCTTGAAACATTAACCCACCCATCTTCTTCTTATTTTATTTTTTCCCCTTCCAATATCTGCTCGGTACCAATTACCAAAACTACTATCTCCTGAAATTCTTAGTTCATTCTTTAAAAAAAAAAAATATGACATAATTTATTTGTGTAAATCATTTAGTTACTTTAGAAGTTGATGTTGAACATAGCACTTAGATTAGATTTAAATTGAACAATTCTTATAGACTTATAGTCATTAAGCGATATACTTATTAACTATTAGTAATTAATAATTAGTAACAGGGCATTAAGGCTACTAGAGTTCAAGAATGGATATTGCATGGAATTACTCATATCTAGCTAATCTAAATAATAATAATGACTTCAATTACAATTTATGTGGTAAAAATTTGCAAAAGGAATGCGAGTATAAATATTATATGAATTATAAAATGTTTTATTTCAATTTATGTCATTATTTGATCACTTGATTATTGTATTTCCCAATAATTATAATTTTCAAATTTACTAAATTAAAAAAAAAAAAAAAAAAAAAGTGCTCTTCACTTCAATCAAGCACATGCTTGCGTTTTGTGCCTAGGCTCTAGGAGGCCTTTGCGCTTAAGTATGCCTCATGCTTTTACCAACACTGTTATTAGATGGATGAGTTTCATCATTGAGTAAAACTTTTTTTTTTAATTTGTCATGCACTGATGACGCATCATTGCTGATACTATATCATGAAACCGTAGAATTATTATCATTGTTGATCTCATCTTTGTCATTGTGAATGGTCAAGAGTTAGGGGAAGATATCTTACCATCGTTGTTGATGATTCCACTTTCAATCAGCTTTGGAATACTAAATCCCAAGGCCAGTAGTGCAGATGCAGCAGGCCAGAAGGCAGCGCGCCGGATTTTCAGCTTCTCTGCTACTTCTAGAGCCCACCCCATACTTTCATCAGAAATCACACAAGTGATATTCTCACGTTCCACTCTGTTGATGCCTTTTATGAGCTCGTCCAGCTTATCAGGCATGACCTGAAAAATTGCTATACTTAGATTCCCTAGATCATTTCTATCATCCCAGGGATTCATCCCATCTGGGATTGAAACTAGATGAATTTTATCTCCTAAATCATTCTTTTCCGCCAATGCATTCACTACCCGCTTGTGATTATACTATGTGTTCACAAATGTGACTTTGAAGCCATGTTTGACTAAGAATTGTGAGAACTCCATCAGTGGAATTACATGGCCTTGTGCTGGATAAGGTATAGCTAAGATATGCGGATTTCCAATTTATAGTGTTTTACTCTTTCCCGATTTAGCTGTAACATAAATGTAGATTCTAAAACCAAATCCAAGTCATATTTATAGTGATCCTGGGAGGTGTGGTGGTGGAGCCAATGCTTGAAGTGTTATCTCCAAGGGCGCTGATATTTGTTTGATATCTCCGAGTCTGCTTCTGTTTTATTCACTTCAGGTCTTTCTTGATCTTTGTCTTTTTGTTATTGACTTGATCTCATGGATTTTAGTGCTATTTTTTATGTACTGACCTGTCTTCATGTGCCTGGATGATTATTTTGATCTCAAAGTTGGGGAATCTACTACTGTTTTTTCTCTTCAGGTCTTTCCTTTTCTTTGTGTTTTTGTTATTGACTTAATTGCCATTTTTCTGATTCATTTCTTCGGTCTTTTATTGCTGTCTTGTTTAATGGCTTAGCTTTTTTCATTCTTGTTTCCTATGTTTGCTTAAACTTAATACTTGTTCTTTAGGAATTCAGATTTTAGCTTTATAGCTTATAGTGACATGAGCTTGGCTTCTATACAGAAATCACTTTGTTGGTAATAAATAAAAGTTTCAGGCCGACAAAACCTAAGCCAAGACATATCAAATGTATTGTATTTGATGATTTCAGATGCCTAATGTCAATCAAACACAGATATTGATTCAAAGCATACAGGTTTTGTCATTCAGTAAATAAAGTATCTGAAATCATCAAATACAGCTGAATTAGATTTGATCCATCATTTGGTTTATCATTATTCTTTGAAATTGATATGGCTAATTGGCTATACTAATTTATTGTTTTTGATAATGTTAGATACCTAATGTCAATCAAACATAAGAAACAACATTTGATGACTTCAGGTTTTGTGTGACATTAGGTATCTGAAATCCTCAGATATAGCTTAATATTAGATTTGACCCATCATTTGGTTTATCATTATTCTTTGAATTTGATGTGGCTAGGCTTATATTATTTTACCAAACCAAATTGTGTAGTGACTCATTAAAGGAGAGTTAGCCAAATGATGACTACTGTTGCCATCATGGATCCAAAGAACAATGTTAATGCTTGAAAATTGAGGCTAGGCTGGCTAGCACCAGCTTGTGAGGCAGTGATAATGGTTATCTTTGAACTTGGCTTCATTATCACAGTAGATTTTTTCATCAAACACAGCCTATATTTATAGTATAATACTGTCTTTGGAGTTACTTTTCTTAGCTTTATATTCAGAGCATATATGGTTAAAGTGAACAGAATGCACCTTTCAGACATATTACTTGTCAGAGTAGAGCTGACTGGATGGGCTTCGGCATAAAATCCTCCGTCTTAGGATAAGGATTGTCTTAACCTGCCTCTTTTTCATTCCTTTCAACCTGTATTGTATTAATCTTAGTGAATCGGCATTATAGTACGACTAAATGGCAGCAAATCAATGATAGCAGTTTCATGCATACCTCCTGCTTTCAAATATGTACTCCTGTTATCTCTTAAATGGTAGCACCTTGTGGACTGTAAACAAAATTCTTACACTGGCGGGCTCACTGGCTTTAATTTCAACTGCTTTGGGCAAGGCTTTGGGGTCAACCATTACTGAACTGGAACTGCCCAAGCAGTGGTCTGTGAAGTGGTTGTAAAATTAGCTTTTAGCCATGTATGTGTTGGGGAGAAAATACCTTGAGGAGACTCTTAATGGAGTAGTACTTATCAGCAAAAGTAGAAAAAAAGAAAACTCAATTGAGTAGTTAATTAACTTAATACAACATATAAGGACACCACTTAATCCAAAAACTTAAGCCAATGAGTTTGGGCTCAACTATATTATATTAACCACTCACTTTATTTACATGTGTATACCCAACAATAGGGTCATGGGGTGTTTAGAGGGTTATTTGTGAAGGATATTAGACAGTGGTAAATTGTGGTGGGCATTGGCGTTGGCGGCAAAATCTTGTTAATCTATCTTTGGATAAAAACTGAACACAATTAGTTGATTGAAAGGTATGCAATATATCTACCATCTGTTCTCATTACAAATTTTAATTGTCAATTCATTCAAAAAGCTGGATTAGAAAGGGAATGGCATACACCCAAGTTTTGTGGGGTGTAAGTTTACGGATAATATGAAAATAATGTTGCCAATGATGTCGTGTATTATTTGCTATAAATCTGGGTATGCAGAAAAAAGAGCTTACCAAGATAATGCCTTCTGTTTGTTAGCTATGTCAAAATATCAAATTATTTCAAAATATCAAATTGTTATTCTATATCATTATAAGAAAGTGAAATGGCCATATATTGAGCTCAACAGAAATGGCTGAGATCTGAGTTTTATATCTGGAAAATTGTTGTGCAGACCATAATCCAGATCTTAGCATATTGCAACAGTGAAAACATTTTTACTTGTTAGTGATATTAGTTCAACTAGCCGTAAACCTACACATGGAAAATATAATATAATTATTTTATATAAGAATATAAAATTTGTAGGTTAAATAGTGTAGGTGTTATTTAATTTTTTTTTTTTAAGTTTTATGTAACAAAACATATAATGTATTTTGCATTCAACAACAATACATAGGGATATATATATATATATATATATATGAAAAACATAGTTTAATAAAAAGATTTAAATTTCATAAGTATAATATTGTTTGTATAACTAGAAAAGATGTTATTAAAATTACTTTGTTTAAATATACTATAGTCGGTTGACAAATTTGAACATATCCAAGAATATTAAAAAAAAAAAATTTGTAAACCCTAATTTCTTGGAACACATGTAACATGTTACATAAAGTTTAAATTATTATATAAGTATAGAATTGTAACATTTTTTTTTTCATGCCTATTTTGTTTATGTTTTTAGCCAAAAACCAAAGAGTTTTTTTTTAGCAAAAAAAAGAATCCCAAAAACCAAAGAGTTTGGAACTAAAAAGTAAGAAAAAAAATTTGAATTTTTTAGCCCAAAAATGAAAAGGCAACTTACAAAAGAATTAATTTAAGGCTCAATTAGTCCAAAATGGACCAAAGTAGATCGAAATGGACTGAAGTGAACCGAAATAGTCCAAATGGACTAAGGACTAGTGGACCTAATTGCTACGTTGATGTAGCTTAATAGAAGTCTAGTAATGTTATGTTTCAGTTTTTAGATATTATATAGATGTAGATATAGATATTCCATACATGATTTCTTTGCATTCTTGCTCCCCATCTCTTTTGAAGTAGATTATTCAAGCAAGATCTCAAGAAAAGGGAAGGAAAAAACAAATGCTCAATGCAAACTTTTCTATGCTTTCATCCAGTCTATGAAATTCTTCAAATTTTTATGAGAGCCACCACCTTCTTTGATACTAGCCATGACTATATTCTTGAGGTCCAATGCGCTTGCTTTTAATTTTTCATTGCCTAGAAGTTGCTCCACCTTATTTTTAATTTCTCCTTGTGTTATGATGCCACTTTCATTTCTGTCTAAACCCAACCCAACCTTCCAAACAACACAAATATAGCTCCGGTTAAGGAACTGGTCAGCAAAGTGTGGCCAGCACAAGAAGGGTATCCCATTGCTTACACCTTCCATGGTGGAGCTTCAACCACAATGGCTGAAGAAGCAAGCAACTGATGGATGTCTCAGAACCTGCTGTTGTGGTGCCCAACCCACCATCCTCCCACGAGTTGCTACTCTGTCTAGAAATTCTTTTGGGTATGCATTATTTGTTCCATCTGTGATATCTGGCCGCACAACCCACAGGAATGGTCTGTTGCAGAGTTCAAGCCCCAAAGCCAATTCTTGGAACTGAGTTTGGTCAAAAATTGTGTAGCTTCCAAATGCAACATATATCACTGAGCGTGGTGGCTGTTGATTCAGCCATTTCAAACAAGTTGCATCCTCTGGCCAGAAGTTTCCTCCTGAGTCTCCTAGCCTGTTGTTTGCCAACAGTGGACCTATGGGTAGAATATTTGGAGCCAAGGTAAATGCAGCAGGCTCAAGATCATAAGTAGAGTTGCATAGCAGCCACTCAATCACCTTCACAGACTGGTTATTTCTTACCAGAAGTTCAAAAATAGAGTGCCAACGCTGGTCCACACAAAGTTTTCTGGGCTCATGGCAGGCATTCCTGGTGAGAGATGAATTATCTGTTTTTTCATGGGAGTTCCTCCGAGGAGAATTTCAATTGAAGGTTGAGACGATATGACCTACCGTTAACATTGGTATGTTTCACTACTACTGTCGCTTAGTAGTTTTTTTATGACTAATTTAATAGAAAAATGAGTGGTTACCACTAAAAAAGGTCCCTACTCCAACTTATTTTCAGCATTTTTGATATTTGTTAGAAGTATGTAGTCAAATAATTAAGTTTACCATATTCCAATAATTTAAACTTTTGGGACAATCGGAAATTTAACAGTATTTCATTAAAAAAAAAAATGTTAATAGTTGGTAACATAGGAACTCACCATCATCGGTGAAAATTCCATCTTCAATTAAATTTTGGATGCTAAATACTAAGACCAATTTTGCAGCTGCTGCAGGACAGAAGGCAGCTCGTCGTATTTTCTTCTTCTCTGCAATTTCTAGGGCCCATCCAATGCTCTGATCAGCAAGGACACATGTGATTTCTTCACCATTGGACCCATTAATCTGTTCAATGAGCTCCTCCAGCTTTCCAGGCAGGACCCTCAAGACTGCTTCTGATAACTTCCCTGGCTTATTTCTGTCCAATGGTTCTAATCCATCAGAAATAGAAACCATATGGATTTGATCCCCTATTTTATCCTTCATTGCCATTGCATTCATGATTCGGTTGTGATTGTACTCTGTGTTTACAAATGTTATTCTCAAGCCATGCTCGGCTAAGCACTGTGATAGCTCTAGTAGAGGAATTATATGGCCTTGTGCTGGATATGGTATAACCAGGATATGTGGATTGCTCATTTTAGTTCTTCTTTTGCTTTGCAGATTCATGTGTTGTTTACAATTACACTCAAGTTCATGACACTTTTATGGGTTGTAAGGAGTAAGGGGCAGGTGCTCATTGTTTTGTCTTCATATTCAATGATTTTACTGGAATCTCAAACTGGGAATATTGCTGACTCATTACTATTTTATTTTAGTTGCCTTCGCTTATTATGTCTACTGCTTACTCTTTACATATTTTTGCAATTTCTATTGCAGTTGATTTTTGTGTTTGCTCTATTAAAATTATCAATCATTTCAGGGAAGGACATCATCTTTGAGGCTTGATTGCCCAATAAACAATATTAGATAAGGGTTTGCTGGTGTGAAAGGCCTTGTATGTGAATATTGTTGATTATTTAGGCTTAAATTTGCTATAACAATCTAAACCTGATATTTTGTAGGAAATGCAGTTCCCAATCAGATAAATCAGATGTCCTCAATAATGTTTGCTCTTTCTCATCGCCAAAACATCAATTTGTTTTATTTTATTTTATTTGTACGATATATGAACTTATTGTCTTATTCAACAACAAATGATTTTTCAATTGTGCAATTTAGAGCCTGCACGCTATGAAAGTTAATGCTTTTTTGTAAATTACTAAAACTTGCATGTGTACGACTGTACGTTATATATATTAAGAATCATGTGGATATTTTTTAGTGCCTAAAAGGAGGCCAAAACAATGGCGGCCTTGATTAGGAATGAAATATAATTAAGAACACCTGATATTGACAAATTCATGTAATTTAAATGGTCCCTTTGCAAGCATGCCTGTGGGATTTGCCCTCTTCCATTTTTGTCATTAACTGTGATTTTTATTTTTTATTTTATTTTTTTTATTTGGGGTGCAAAGTTGATAGTCCAGTTAAAGTTGGCAAAAATAAGAGAGAAAACATTTAAGTAAAAATAGTATAGCTCTAAATTTGAAATACTATAGATTTTTAGAGCAAAGTGTTAGGAATTTGGAAGAACCAGCATAGCCCACAAACAAAATGGATATGGACTGGAGGTAGATTGTGTCCATGTAACTACCAGATATGCAACCGATTTTACAACTTGATTGCTGCAAATTACAGAACAAGATGTAGATTGCATACTTCTATGTTGCTTGGTCAATGTAGGTTCACCTAGTATTTGTTGATGCCGTGTCTCGACTTCCATTGGTAAGGTAGACTTGTACACAAATTTGAGCAAATTACTAGAGTCCGTTTTTTTTAATGGTGACTTTGCGTAGAGGAAATTCTACAATACACAGACTTTTTGTTTTGTTTTGGTTTTTGTGTGGGTATGATACCTACGCTAATCACATTATTAGGTGTAACAGTAATTTTGTCACATCAGTTAATAACTAGCGTCATACTATGAAGTAACTACACATTTTAAAAATATTTTTAGTTTAGTTTATTTTATTTTAATGTTAGAATATAATGGGAGAGGCTTGGGTCCAAGACCCAAGTTGTGTCCCTATAATAGGGTTAAATAAGATAGTGTCTACATGAAATTTAATGGTAAGTTATGTCATGTCACTTGATAACACATGTTTCTTTCTTCTTTTTTGATCTAATTTTTTATTATTATTTTGGATAGACTAGTTTACACTAATTATTCTATTTAAGATTCATAACTGACCTCTAAAAATTTGGAATAAAGGCTTTGATTGTTGTTGTTGGATCATTTTGGACAGTCACACATGACAGTACAATCACATTTGTTAATATCTCACGTTACATTGAACAATAATAGTACCCGCAAAACATTTGAGGTACCATAAAAGAATCCTTATGTAGTATTCATAGTCACAATAGTCAGTACTCAATACTATTATCCAAAAAGAAAAAAAACAAATTGTTATTGTTACTAATATATCTCATCTTTCAGTACTCAACGCTAATTTCGTCTAAATATTAAAGTGAAAAGAAAAAAAAAAATTTAGAATGCCAGAGTCAATTTAGAATTTTCCTGCTAGCCTTAGCTTGGCCCATGTATTTTCGTTTGTAGATCTTGTGTCTATGCTCGGTGATGTAGCCCATGGGCTGATGGGCTCCAATATTTATTTATAATCAGATTTTTGTTTAATTTACAAAACCTGAGCTGCCTTTCAAAATCCTAAAAATATTGGCCTAAACCTGTCACATACACTCTATTTGGAGACACTGGAGAGCCCAACCTCCATGTCCTCATCTGCTTGTTTTGTTTTAAGTTGTTTAGTTTATTTATTTTTTATACAAGATATACATTTTACTCTACCCTAATCAAGTGTATATGTGTCAATGTGTGTGAAACTTCTTCATGAAGATTTGAACTTTAGCCCTGCCCTCCCTACCTTATAAAAACTTTGTACTTGTAAAGTAACTATCACACTAAAGATGCGCGGTGGTTAAGTTGTTTAGTTTAGAAGGGTCAAGGATCTCGTTAAATCTTGTTAATATTAATTATTGTCTTTTTAATGAGGTGGCACATCCTAGTTTTAGATTTGTTCAAATAAATCCTAACCATAAAATGGATTGTATCCATTCTAAAGTGAGATGGAGAAAATCCTTATCTCAATACAATGGATTTATTATTTACTTTTGTGAATACCACAAATGAGTAAAGTTGTGTTTGTTTTGGGTGTAAATGAGGAAAACTTTGCTTAATAGTACTTTTAAAAAAAAAAATCGAGTGAATAGCATATATTTGAAGTTTTTTAGTTAATTAGACTGTTTTTGTAAATCGAGTTTGGCAAATTCAAGTTTGGGATGGATCATGCTTGGAAATTGAGTTTAACAAACTCAACTTCCAAGCAATATTGATGCATCATGCTTGGAAGTCGAGTTTGACAAACTCGACTTCCAGCCCAAACTCGAGTTTGCCAAACTCGACTTCCAAAAATAGTCTAACTAACTAAATAACTTCTTTTTAGTACTGCTTTCCTAAAATTTGTCTAAAAACATACTATTTGGCAAATTTTGCCTGTAAATGATTTCCGGAAAATGTTTTACACCCTTGTGTGTGTTTGGCTCTACCGGTAAATACGGTCAAACGGAATTTCATTTACACTTTGACCGGAAAAAGACCCCTTCACCTGTAAAATGGTTTGCACAGTTATTTTACCTTCAAACCATTTACACTCTCCTCTCACTCCTCACATGCCTCACTCTCAGCACACACACTCTCTCCAAAGCTCAGCTGTGACCACTCATCCATCTTGACAATAGCACTACTCCGGCACCACCTCACGCACCGACGCGACGAAGCTCAGCTCCAACCACCCAAGCTGTCCATTTCCTCCACTCAATGGTGAGATTTCTCCATCTTTTCTTCCCACTCAACCTCACCGCCATGCTCCACCGCTGCATGTCTCCGATCCACCACTGCCAGCATCCAAGCTACCCTCCTTCATGAGCTCCGATCCACATCCAAGCTACCCATCTACCCACATAACCCAATCCTCATTTCGGCAAACCCACACCCACCCGATCTAGCTGCCGCCGTCCTCTGTTGGTACCGATCTCTCTCTTTCCCGATCTATCTCTCTTTCCCTCAATCTCTCACTCTTTCTTCCTCCTCTCACTGAGTATATCATGTATATATTGTGAATAAATAATTTTATGTTGATTTTTGGTTGTGTTAAGTGTATATTTTGAAATTTTCTGTTATGAAATTTGTTTAGAAGCTGAGAAAATGCGAAGCATTTATAAGAAAATAGCATTTTCAGAATGTTACCAAACATGGAAAATTGTTTTTTAGACTATTTTCCATTGCAAAACCAAACACCCGGATTTCATTTTCTTTACGAGAATTCATTTTTCCCTACATTCATTTTACACTTAGAATTCAATGTACATTGAGCCAAGCACAGCCTTAGTGTTATAGTTCAAGCAGAATGTGATACTTCAATGTTACTTTTCTTGTGAATGCTCTATTAGGGATTGTTGCACTCATGTTCTCTTTCTAATTGCAAGAATAGCTTCTATTTATAGAGAGGGTTGGCTCTCTCCCCCGTGAACCTAGGGGATGCATGATGAAACAAGTCCCATCTTCTTTGTCACCATCCATACTTCAGGCTATGTGTTTTTATTGAGTTCAGCAATAATATCCTGGTCTTCAAAAAACAACTAGTAGTAAGTCTTTCTACCACAGAGGCAGAGTTTATTGCTGCAGCTTCGTGTGCATGCCAAGCAGTATGGTTGAAAAGGGTGTTGGGAAAGGTGGGTTAGAATCAAGGCAAGTCAACTATTATTCGTTGTAATAGTAGTTCTGCAATCAAACTCTCAAAGAACCCAGTAATGCATGGCCATAGTAAGCACATAGATGTAAGTTTCCATATTCTTGCAATTGCCCAATACTTAGTAAATTGTTCTTCAACTCCGGCATATAAAATACTCCTGTGATAATTTATGATCTTCCATTAATTTGTAGCCATACATTGCCCTTTCCCATTACAACCATACTTGAGTTGTTGCCCAGCTTCACAAAAACTCTGAAACTTCCATCAAAATCAGAGAAGTATTCCTTCTTTTCACACACGATTGCTACATCTTGAGTCAAGGAACCACATATCTTCTCCATTGGCCTTATTCATATCAACTCAAGCCATCAGTAACATCTCTTCTTGTGTCTAAGCATAGTTGGCTTCCTTCTCCTTGCTTGGACATTCCCATTGAAAATGCCTAAGCTTATGACAGTAATAGCACTCCACTGTGGCCTTATCGAAGCTTTGTCTGCCTTGTCCCCTTCCTCTTCCTCTAAAACTTTCACGCCCTTGACCCCTTCCTCTAGATTGATCTCCATGAGTAATCTTCAAAACGTTTTCTTCTTCCACATGAGAACTCATGCGTTGTTCATGCACAAGCAGGCTGCTTTGCAACTCATCAATGGTTAAGGTGTTTATATCCTTGAACACCTCAATGGAACACACAATATAATCAAACTTTGGAATCATGGATCTGAAAATATTTTCAACTACAGCAACATCTCCCTTGTCCTCACCATTTGCTTTCATCTTGTTGGCTATGGCAAGGGTCCGAGCAAAATACTCATTCACAGATTCTCCTGCCTTCATATGAAGAATTTCAAACTCCTTCCGGAGAGCTTGCAAGTGAGCACGCTTTACTCTTGTTGTACCCTGATACTTCTGCTCCAAAGAATCCCATATGTTCTTTGTTGTATCCTTGTTGAGGATTGTCTCCAAGACCGAACGATTTATTGCTTGAAATATATAGTTCTTTGCTTTCAAATCTTTCAACTTCCGATCTTCAATGTTCTTCCTCTGAGCATTGTGAGACCTTCTGCTGCTGCATGAATCCCATTCTCCACCAAGCCCTAGTACTCCTTAGAACGCAAGAAGTTTTCCATGAGCATCGCCCAATGATCATAATGCCCATCAAATTTCGGAACTACTGGCTGCACAAAAGAACTTTCTGTCATCGTACTTCAATCACTACACATGTAGAAGACTGTTGCTTCTAATTTTAACTAGGCCCCGTGACGGGGCTCTGATACCAAATGTTAAGAACCAGAAAAACTTATGAAAATGATAAGGAAATTTGGGAGAAATCTCTGTTATTTTGATTGAAGAGCAAACTTGGCTATATTATAGCCTTACAAAGCAAAGCTTAAAAACAGGAAAAAATAATAGCCCACGTTTAGCAGATCCTAATAACGTGGTAAGACTAATTCAATCAAACAACTTACCCTTAACAATAGGGATTTATTGACAGAGTGGTAACAAACCACTAAAGCAACCTAACGTTTAGAATAACAAAACTTAACACTATTTGGATGGCACTATATACTATTTGAATACCATACGCGGAATCAATACTTATCTGATGCAATTGGTCATTACGACATTTAATGCCAGTAATGAAACATCCAGAACAATCAGCGTACCTACAGGCCATTGTCATAATTGTTAACGTATTTTAGTGTTATGGGCTTTAGGCCCACCTAGATTACTTGTATAGCACACATATTTGTACTATACTCTTATTTGTACTACACTCTTACTTGTACTGCAGCTTCTTATATAAAGGCACTCATGTATATTCTTTTACTGAAAAAATACAATACAATCATTCAGTATTTCTAACATGGTACCAGAGCCATCGCTCTGACTTTTTCTTTGCAGTCTTATCTCTCATTG
Organism: Lithocarpus polystachyus; assembly: GCA_033629205.1. Lineage (NCBI taxonomy): Eukaryota > Viridiplantae > Streptophyta > Magnoliopsida > Fagales > Fagaceae > Lithocarpus > Lithocarpus polystachyus. The sequence continues at coordinate 71,735,939 of CM066163.1, forward strand.
GTGTTATTCCAAACTCACAATTGCTTCTGCTGTTACAGCTGTTGCTGCAGCCATTCGCCGTTAAACCTCTAACGCATCTCAGTCATCACCTTTGGTTCCGAACTTGCAACCGTCGTCGTTCAGAGTCTTGAGACCACTGCCATACTGTCGCCACCATGATCCTTGCTCCGATTGTGTTTTTGCAACTACCACTAAGATCGTCCTCCGCTGATCTATTATTTAGTGGAAACTTGACCCTCATCAAAGGCCCCACGCCCCTCATGCGCCGCCCAAAGTTTTGAAGATTGATCCACGTGCCTCACGCGTCGCTGGGTCACTTGCTGACGTCATCGTTGACGACATCACTGCCACGTTAGCCCTAGCTGAAATCATCACTCCACGTCATTGCTTACGTTACAGTCCACGTCATCACCAGTCAGCCACTTACGTCAGCAAACGTTAGCTACTTACATAATCTTACTGAAATCATCATAGTGAGTTGATCGCGCCGTTGACCGTTGGCAGTTGACTTTTGCCAGAGTTGACTTTTTGCAGTCCGGGTGCTCCTTACCCAGTTTTTCGCGTAGATTTCATTTTTGCAGTCTGTTTTTGCATATTTTGCTTCTAAATAAAGAACAAGTACAATTCTTCTTCTTGTTGCAATATCTTTGCCGACAATCTAGCAAACGTTTTTGCAATTTTTGCAAACATTTTGGCCATAATATTGAGACTTACTATCAACATAACAAATCAGCTGTTTCCATTTCTACTGCTACAGTTGCTAACACTGAGAGTGTCCAAACCATGGCTCCCATCTCTACACAGTCTTAGTCTTTTGGATCCACTTTCACCATTTCTAGAGATGACCTTATAAACATCATCGCTAATGTCATTCGTATGGTTGGTAATGCATCTTATTCCTCTTCTCTCTCAGCTTTATCTGGTATGTCTCCTACCTCTTGGCTTATGGATTCTGCTTGTTGCAATCACATGACACCTCACTCGTCCTTATTTTTTGACCTTAAACCTGCACCACACCCTTTTAATATTTGCACAGCAAATGGTTCCACAATGTCTGGTCATAATATAGGTTCCGTTTTGACCTCCAACCTCTTGGTTCTTGGGGTCATTAATGTTCCTAACCTTTCTTATAATTTATTTTTTGTGGGACAGTTAGCTGAGTTAGGTTAGCACATTATATTTAATTATTTTGGGTGTATTGTGTAGGATTCGAGGACGGGATAGGAGCTTGGGACTGGTCCCAGAATTGTGCGTATGTTTCCCGTGGACAACCTTCGTCTTCCACTTGTTGCTCCTATTTCTGTTGCTGCAACTGCTGCAGTTTCTTCTATTCCTTCCCTTGCACTTCGGCATGCCCGACTTGGTCATGCATCTTCCTCTCGGGTACAACACTTGGCTTTTAGAGGTTTGTTAGGTTCAACGTCCACAAAAAATTTTGATTGTGTTTCATGTCAGTTAGGAAAACAACCAGCTTTACCTTTCAATATTAGTGAATCAGTGTCCATTGATATCTTTAACCTAATTCATTCTGATGTTTGGGGGCCTTCCTCTGTCTCTAGTATAGGTGTATCTCGATATTTTGTTGTCTTTATTGATGATTATTCCTGTTATAGCTGGATTTTTCATATGAAATATCGTTCTGAATTATTGCAAGTATAGTCTAATTTTGCAAAAATGGTTGAAACTCAATTTTCCAAACGTATCAAAATTTTTCGATCTGATAATGCTCTTGAGTACACTCAATTTGCTTTCCAAACTGTTTTGCATTCCTATGGCACTGTTCATCAACTAACTTGTCCAGGTACCTCTCAGCAAAGTGGTAGAGTCGAACGAAAACTTCGTCATATTCTTGACACTGTTCGTGCTCTCCTTCTCTCTGCCAAAGTTCCTGCTTCTTTTTGAGGCGAAGCTGCACTTCATGTTGTTCATGCTATAAATCGCATTCCTAGTATTGTCATCCAAAATCAAACTCCATATGAGCACCTTTTTGGATCACCTCCAGATTATCATCACCTTCGCTCCTTCGGTTTTGCCTGTTTCGTTCTTCTTCAGCCACATAAGCATAAGAAACCTGAGCCTCGATCAAGACTTTGTTGTTTTCTTAGATATGGCAAAACTCAAAAGGGGTATCAGTGTTATGATCCTGTCTCTCATCGTCTTCATATCTCCCGCAATGTTGTCTTTTGGGAACATTGCTCCTTTCTCGAGCTCTCTCACTTCCGTGCCTCCCTATCTTCCTCCTCTATCTTAGATCTTTTTCCAGATGAGGTTCATATTCCTTCTATAACTGCTCCTGACCCTTTTGTAGTTGCTCCTGATTCTCCTATAGACTTTTCTGTCCAACCACCAAATACCGTTGATCCTTTTTCTAATTCACCCTTTAATGAACAGGTGGAAGATGCACAAGTTGAAGATGAGCTACCCAACCCTGAGCTTGGGTCCCTTGCTCCTACTCCTCCTGAAGATCTTACACAAAACATTCCACCTCGTCACTCAACTCGAGTAAGATCCATTCCTACACTGCTACACATTTATTTGACTATCATTATTACACTGCTCTTGCTACACTGCACGAGCCTCACACCTATCGTGAGGCTTCCACTGACCCTTTATGACAGATTGCAATGAAAGGGGAACTTGATGCATTATCTAAAAATCATACTTGGGATTTGGTGACTCTCCGCCTTGGGAAATCTGTGGTTGATTGTAAGTGAATCTACAAGATTAAAACTTGCTCTGATGGGTCCATTGAGCACTACAAAGCTCGTCTTGTTGCAAAAGGTTTTACACAGGAGTATGGGATTGATTATGAAGAGACCTTTGCTTTGGTTACTCGTATCTCATCTGTTCGTGCCCTCTTAGCTGTTGCTGCTGCCAGTAAATGGGACATTTTTCAGATGGATGTCAAAAACGCATTCCTTAATGGGGATTTAAGTGAAGAAGTTTATATGCAACCTCCTCTTGGTCTCTCTGTTGAATCAAACAAAGTTTGTCACCTTCGATGTGCACTTTATGGTCTTAAACAAGCTCCATGAGCTTGGTTTGCCAAATTCAACTCTACCATCTCTCGCTTGAGTTATATGGCCAGTCATTAAGATTCTGCCTTATTTCTTTGTTGCACTAACTAAGGCACTATTTTACTTCTCCTGTATATGGATGATATGATCATAACTAGTGATGACCTAAGTGGCATTCAAGAACTCAAGGATTTTTTTCAGTCAGCAGTTTAAGATGAAAGATCTTGGACATCTGAGCTACTTCTTAGGTCTTGAAATCACTCATTCTACGAATGGACTTTATATTACTCAAGCCAAGTATGCCTCTAAACTCTTGTCTCGAGTTGGACTCACTGATAGCAAGACTGTTGACACTCCAGTTGAGCTTGATGCACATCTGACTCCCTCAGGGGAGAAAGCATTGTCTAATCCCTCTCTTTACAGACACTTGATTGGCAGCCTAGTTTATCTCACTGTCACTTGTTTAGACATTTCCTATGCTGTTCATGAGGTGAGTCAGTATTTGTCTGCTCCACGATCGACTCACTATGCTGTTGTTTTTGCGCATTCTTCGATACCTAAAGGGCATTTTCTTCCATGGTCTTTTCTACTCTACTCAATCTCCTCTTGTTCTCCGAGCATTTTCTAATGCTGATTAGGTAGGAGATCCCACTGATCGCAGGCCCACCACTGGCTATTGCTTTTTACTTGGTTCTTCTCTAATTTCTTGGCGAAGCAAGAAACAAACTCATGTGGCCCGCTTCAATACTGAAGCAGAATATTGTGCCCTTACTGATACCACATCTAAGCTCCTTTGGCTACGATGGCTTCTCAAAGATTTAGGTGTGTCCACATCCTTTGCTACTCCTCTTTATTGTGACAGTCAGAGTGCCATTCATTTTGCTCACAATGATGTCTTCCATGAATGGACTAAACACATTGAGATCAATTATCAATTTATCCGTTATCATCTTGTTCATGGTGCTCTCAAGTTGATCTCAGTCTCCTCTAAAGATCACTGAGATTAGCTTGTAGATATCTTCACCAAGTCACATCCTAAGGGATGCCTTCATACTTTGGTTGACAACCTCAAGTTGGTTTCACATCCACCTTGAGTTTAAGGGGGGCTATTAATGTGTTTTAGTGTTATGGGCTTTAGGCCCACCTAGATTACATGTATAGCACACATACTTATACTACACTTTTACTTGTACTGCACACATCTGCCTCTTTTATAAAGGCACTCATGTATATTCTTTTCCTGAAAAAAATAAAATACAATCATTCAGTATTTCTAACAATAATATTTCACAACCTTGGATACATTTAGAGGAATATGAAGGGAGGTTGTGTTTTGTTGACTTAATGCCTTATATTTATTTTGGTGTATATGTTATGCTAGAGGATCATCAATGGGAATGTCGAGTCAGTTTGGAGGATCTACCATATTATGCTATACAACCTTCTCTCTATATTTAACATGCCTCAGCAAAGGAAAATTGATACTATGGCTTGAAGGAAAATTGGCTTTTTATGATATCAAAAGTGGAACTGTTGATGCTTGTGAAGTGGGTGCTCATGATCCGAGCACCCATGGTGTTCATCTAGTGTTTATTTCGTTTGAAGAAAGCTTAACCCTTATATGTAGAAGCCAATCAGCAATAGGTATAAATTATATCCTCTAAGTTGAAACACCAAACTGTTTTGTTTGTTTATTTATATCTAAACCAAGTAGAATGCTCAATGTGAGAAGAAAAACAAATTGTGTTATTGTTTGGTTTTTCAGATATAATAATAAATTTTTTATTTTTTATTTATTTTTTTGCGTTCAATAGCCATATTGTCTGAAATCTAAATACAGGTTTCCTCTTTATTATTTTTGTGGGTATTCTCATGTTCTTAAAAAGTGGCTTAAAGGGAAAGGGAATATACAACAGAAAATAATTTTAATGATGTAAACTTAGTTACAATATCATAGTCAGTATATTAGGTTCCCTAATTTTTTTTCTTAATTAAATTTAAATACATAATTGTATTGAATTTAATTGCCCTTAAAAATTATAATACTGATTTTATTTTTTTCGTTAATGCAATCAAGTGCTTAAATTTAATTGAAAAATATAATGTAATACACCAAAGATTCTGTACATAAGTTTAAAAAAAAAAAATTCTTTGTAGATATTTCTAGGAATAATTTATATAACAGGTCTCATTTAGTGTATCAATTATCAAACATTTGAAATTTAATTAAAAGTGAATTGGACAAAAGGAAAAAATCTAACTAAAATATTGCTTATAAAAACTAAAATAGATACTAGTAAGCAAAATCTAAAAGTACAAGACACATGTACTCAACCATGAAAATTAAATGTGATATGCATACATGCTTTCATTTTTTTTTTTTTTTAAGCTATTTGTAGAGATCCAGTGTTTTGACTAAAAAAGAAACAAGCAATAAAAGACTAATTATAAAAGAATTATTGGATGCAACCTTCTTTTTTATGAGCTACAATTTTAACATGTTCTTCCAAATTACATTGTTTTTTCTGCTATAACCTTTGAGCTCTCTTCAGACTTTTCTATTGAGTTGCCCAGTTGAACATCTTTGCCTGAATGCCTACTCTGTCTAAGAATCCTATTGGGTAGGCATCACCTGTTCCTTTTTTGTGAAATGATAGTTTGGGACCCCAAACCAATTCTTGGAATATTGTCTGGTCGAAAATTGTGAAATTACCAAGTTCAACGTATATTACTGAGCCATTTTAAACAATTTGTGTCTTCAAGCCAGAAGTATCTTGTAGAATTTTAATACCATATGCTTGTCAAATGTGGGACTATTAATATAATCTCTGGAGCTATCATGAAGGCTCCTAGCTCAATGTCATATGTGGAGTTGCAGATAAGCCAATCTGCTACTTTTACAGAGTCGTTTTTAACCATAATTTCAAAGTTTAAGCACCAAATCAAAATTATGAAACTTTAGAGGTAAAATAATAATTATCTTAAGTTTTCAAGGGTATAATTTGCAATTTCAACTATTTAAGAGCTTTTTTCCTCCAATTAAATTATTTGGATTGGGTTGAATCATTTTACTTGAGGGGACAGGCTCTTCTCCAGTTTTAATATCTCCTGTTGTCTCCCGTTTTTATACGGATGACTGACACTTGGCAAGTAAAAGATCCAAGGACTAAAAAGACCACATTTCTTTCTTCCTCTAGCATCCGTTTCCAGTTTCCACAAAAATTTTAGATTTTCTCTCCATTTGTCTTCTTCTTTTTTTTTCCTCTCTCCAACATCATTACAACCACCTGATTAACAAAGGCATCAAGACCATGGCTTTCCGGAGAAGAATGGAAAAAAGGAAGATCTAATCTTGAGAAAAAAAAAAAGCAAGAAAATGCTTTCCTTCAAATCTTTTCACTAGAGACTGTTCTATGTTTGGTTGGTTTTCTTCAACTCATTTTCTTGTGTGCCCAGTGATTTCTTTGCAAAAGAGGGGCTGTACAAGACAATATATATATATATATATATATGTGGATTAAAAAGTTGCAGAACCCAAATTTTGATAAAACCCATCAACTGCCATTAACATGATGAGCACCCAAAACCAAATCTTTTCCGTCATGAGAATCCAAGCAACATCAAAATTCTTGAAATCCTTGAAGACCCATCATGAATGAGACTTGCCCAAACCACACTCTCATCTCCATTAGAACCAAAATCCCTTAAAGCCCAGCCCATCCACAAAAACAAAAGCAAAAAGTAATGACAGATCTGAAGAGATAGGGACTGTAATTTTGTAGAGAAAATGGGAACTGAGAGAAGGGCTCAAGCAATAATTTTAATGATAGAGAGAGAAGGGCAAGGGACAATGAAAAGAAGAATGATATGTGAGAGTGAGACAAATGGATAGAAAATCTGAAATTGCCGTGGAAAGAGATGTTGAAGGAAGAAAGAGATATGAATTTTTTTAGCCCTTGGATCTTTTATTTGCCAAGGGCTAAAACCCTGGAGAGGAGCCTATCCTATAGTTGAGTTGGTGAGTTGTATTAATAGAAGTTGTCCTAAGGTAGTGCGCCTTTATGTTGGACTATTTAATATATTTAATATTATTAAAAAAAAAGATGAACTTTTTTTTTTTTGAGAGAAAGGTAAGTGAATTTTATTGATGATCAAAATAAAATTGGAAAACATCTTCCAAATCAGAAGGTAGTTCTTCTACCCATACATCCGTGTCAGCAAATGAAACTGCTCTACGTGCGAGAGAGTGGGCAAGCTTGTTGTCGTCCCTCTTTACATGCTGAAAACAAGAAAATCGAAGGCTTCTCCGTAAGCTCTTAATCTTGCCAATCACATGACCACATAAGGTTAAGCACGCCTCCTGACTATTGACTGCCTGCACAATTTGAAGACTGTCACCTTCAAACACCACCTGTGATAGACTTAACTCCTGGGCAAAAACTAAAGCATGGTTGCAAGCCAAAGCTTCAGCCATCTCCACAGAGTGAGGGCTTCGTATCTTCTGACTAAGGGCAGCAATGATATTCCCATTGAGTCCCTCACAACAACACCCAGACCAGCCATACCAAGACCATCAAAAAGGGCAGCATCAAAGTTGGCTTTGTACATACCTTCTTGTGAGGGATGCAAGTAGATAGGGGCAGGTCTTATCACTTGCTAAGTAGTCCTATGATTAATCTCAAAGAACTCCAAAACCATTTCTTTTGCCTGCCTACTAACCTCATGAAGAGGCCACGTCTGCTGCCTCTCTCTAATTGTGTTTTGTCTCATCCACAGACTCCATGCAATTGTAGAAAACCAAGCCACCTTAAACACCGAACCCTTGTCAATCACATCCTCAAACAAATCCATGAAGGTTCTGAACTTCCTTTGATACAAGTAAACAAAGCTAGCTTCAGACTTCCACACCGATTGAGCCTGATCACACAACCATAATGCGTGCATCGTACCTTCCTCGAATTCATCACACAGAGAGCAAGCTACATCCACCTAAATCTGCCGCTTCTTCAAATTTTCCTTCGTGGGTAAGGAGTCCTTCACTGCCTTCCATATGAAGTGCCTAACTTTATTTGGAGCTCGAATCTTCCACACACCCTTCCAGACCTGATTCGTGGAATCCGGATTTGAGGAAGCTGGTTCACCACTGAATTTGTCCATTGCCAGCATTCTATAAGCACTACGGACAGAGTAATTTCCATCCGGTGTGAGCCGCCAGATATAAGCATCATTCTGTCCATAAACACAAACATGGATTCGTTTAATTTCTTTAGCTTCCCATGGAATAAAGGTCCTATCCAGCAAATCTGAATCCCAAATTACAGAGTTAGGTACCAGAAGCTCCTTGACCCAGACTACATTAGAACTACCTCACAGTGATAGGACTTTGCTACTAGTAGTAAATGGCAGCCACCTATGCTCCTAAATGTTAATCGAAGCCCCATCACCTACCCTCCAAATGGCACCTTTTTGAATGACCTCCCTAGCTTGAAGAATACTTCTCCACGCATATGAGCAGTTGGTTGGCACTCCAGCATCAAAAATAGTATCATCAGGGAAGAATTTCGCCTTAAAGATCTTGAATAGTAAAGAATTTTTTTGATGGACTAACCTCCAAACCTGCTTCGCCAGTAAGGCTTGATTAAACTGATGGATATCCCCGAAACCCATGCCACCGACAGACTTTGAAGTGCATAAAGTACTCCATTTCATCCAATGTATTTTCTTTTTATCCCCTTGCCCCCACCAGAATCTTCTGATCATAGCTTCAATATTCTTACAAAGGCCAATAGGAAGTTTGAACACACTCATAGAATATGCCGGAATGGACTGGATGACAGCTTTAATCATGACTTCCTTGCCGGCTTGAGAGAGGAGCTTCTCCTTCCAACCCTGCATTCGAGACCAAATCCGCTCCTTTATTTGAGTGAAACATGCCTTCTTTTTTCTTCCCACAAAGGAAGGTAATCCCAAATACTTCTCGTAATGTTGAATGGCCGGAACCCCAAGAGAGAGTTTTATAATCTCTTTAATGTCTTCCTTAGTATTTCTGCTAAAAAACAATGTAGTTTTATCCTTGTTTACCATCTGCCCTGATGCCCTCTCATATAATGCTAATAATTCCTGAATTTTCTCACACTCTTCTAGTGTCGACCTGCAAAAGAGCAAGCAATCGTCTGCAAAAAAGTGTTGGGTAAACTTGGGTCCTCTTCTGCAAATCGAAAACCCTTGAATTTTCCCAGCATCAACAGCTTGCTTTAGAATAGCATTAAGCCCCTCCGCACAAAACAGGAATAGATAAGGAGAAAGGGGATCACCTTGCCTGAGGCCCCTTGATGGCTTAATCATTCCCTTCGGTTCACCATTTACTAAGATAGAATACGACACCGTTGTAATACATTCCATAATAAGAGAAACCACTCCACCCTGTCGTATGCTTTACTCATATCTAGTTTGAGAGCCAAGAAGTTTTTCTTACCAAAACAGCCCGTCTTCATGCGGTGTAAAGACTCAAAGGCTATTAGTATATTGTTAGTGATTAGCCTACTTGCAGTGAAGGCACTCTGCGTCTCCAAGATAAGAAAATTAAGCCAAGGCTTAAGCCTATTTGCTATCACTTTACTAACAATCTTGTAGATGACGTTGCAGAGACTTATCGTTCTGAACTCAGTAACTCTCTCTGGGTTTTTAACTTTCGGAATCAAAGAAATGAAAGTGTGGTTAATTGATCTTAAAATAGAGCCAGAATTCAAACAGGACAAGACGGCTTGAGTTACCTTCATACCAACATCTGGCCAATATGATTGATAAAACAGTGGTGGCATGCCATCTGGACCCGGCGCCTTTAAGGGAGCCATCTCCTTAATAGCAGAAGCCACTTCCTCTTGTTTGTACTCCATAATAAGACTAGCATTTATATCCCCTGTAACCACTTCCTGAACACCCTCTAACACTCGGTCCAGCTCCTGTGGACTAGATGAAGTAAACAATCTAGTATAATAATCAATAAACAAATTCAAGAATACCTCCTCATCATTCTGTCACACCCCTCCTTCATCTCGAATACCCCTTATAAAATTTCTTCTTTTCCTCTGAGTGGCTGTACCATGAAAGAATTTTGTATACAAATCCCCACTCTGAACCCATTTGACATGAGACTGCTGATGCCACATCTGTTCCTCCCTGTCTATCAACAAATTTAACTCAGACTTCAGTCCGCAGTTCTAACTGACTCCTCCTCTGCCTTCCACAAAAGCTCATTTACCTTCTTAATCTGCCTTGTAACATTACCAAAGTGGGTTGTGCTCCATTTCTTGAGCATCTTCTTGCACTTTTTCAGCTTTTTTGTTATTCTATACATAGGTAACCCATTCAGGTTGGATTCCCACGCACGAGCCACCGTATTATGGCAACCCGAGTCAGTCATCCACATTGCTTCGAATCTAAAAGGTTTATGTCTCCACCTCTGTTTTTTCCCCCTCAACATCCAAAGTCAAGAGAATTGGTCTATGGTCCGAAGTAAAATAGGACAAATGCCGCACCCTACTTGTAGGAAACCGTGCAAGCCACTCATAATTAGCAACTCCACGATCCAATCTTTCCCAAATCAGCTCTCCCTGTCGTCTGCCATGCCAAGTAAATGCCGGACTAGAAAAACCCAAATTCATAAAATCACAATGATCCAATGCCTCCCGAAACATTTGCATCAAATAATGAGACCGCGACACACCTCCCTTCTTATCCTCGACCCTTAAAAGCTCATTAAAATCTCCAAAGCAACACCACGGCAACTTCACAGCTTCGAGCTCAACATCCTTAACATATTCCATTTCTCACTCCTTTTACTGGTATCAGGCTCCCTCTCTTTCTCTCTCTCTATAACACAACTAGCCACCACAAACTAACTATACCCCAAGACCCATAAACCCTCACCCGCCACCACCAATCAGGCCAAGACCCACCATTCACTTCCATCTATTTTCTTTTTAACTAAACCCTTTCCTGGAACTTTTAAATATTATATATATAAATATATAATTCCATTCTTTAATGAAAAGTTTGTTTGTTTGTTTTTATATTATTTTATTTGTACATTGTTCACAATTGAATATTTACAAAATCCTTCATTTTTTCTCATCGTGGATTATAATTGAAGGAAAACGATCATGTGCAGCACACATTACCACTTTTTTATAAAACAATTTATTTTAAATAAAATTGAATAAAAATCTAAAAATTGAAAAAGAAATAACCTACTTTGGCTATTTGATTTAGACAAAATTGAAATATAATTTCTCTAATCCACTGCATAGCAATTCAAAAATTTTATATGTATACTTTTAATCACATGACTTATACAATAATCATATAACCTGTTTAAATGATTTAATAAATCACATGATTGATTGAATAAAAAAAATCATGTAATTTATTACATATTGATGGTAATAATGGATTTGAGAAAAACTTTTCCTTTTTTTTTTTTTTTTTTGCCTCATCCTTTCTTCAATTCTTTCCCTTGCCGTTATCTTCTTCTTCCCTCTCTTTCTCTCTCTCTGTAACACAACTCGCCACCACAAACTGACTATACCCCAAGACCCATAAACCCTGACCCATAAACCCTCACCCGCCACCACCAATCAGGCCAAGACCCACCTTTCACTTCCATCTATTTTCTTTTTAACTAAACAACACTTTCCTGGAACGCAAAGCGAAACAAAGGGTCAATTTGATTTACAATATCTTATAGGTCTAAAAATTTAAAATTGATAGTACAGGAGATGTGTTTGAAAACGACCAAAATCCCAAGTGTGTTTTTGCAATTTGCCCTAAAATATTTTAAGTCATTTTTTGCACTCAATTAAACCTTAAATCCAGGAATAAGTGTACCAATGTCTATTGTTTTCTAACCTTCCCTTTCTTCTTTTTTTCGTTTTAGCACCAAAGAATGACTAATACTGCTCACTCTAGAAGCTAGGTCCAAGGATATGCAGGGACATAATTCATGTGAAAAAGAAAAGAGCAAACACAAGTATCCAACCAGATAAAGGAGGACAGATAAATTAACACCCCAAATGTTTGAAAAAAATAAAAATCCAAATATATGAATGCGTATTATTAAGGGGTCTTCTTTCTATTGCTCAAATAACAAATTATCGTGAGAGCCTCTTATCCAAAAAAAAATTAAAATAAAATAAAACAATCGCGAGAGCCTGTAACATGACTGAATATAGTCCTGATGAGGGTACCTCCCACATTACAAGTGTGGAGCTTCAGCGATCGGCTAGTTCAATAAGCTGATCAACCACATTTGGATCTGCAAGTGTGCTAGTGTCCCCAAGCTCATCTAACTGCCTGGAAGCAATTTTTCTCAAAATTCTCCTCATTATCTTTCCACTCCTTGTCTTTGGAAGACCAGGTGCCCAGTGTATTTTGTCAGGTGCTGCAAAGGCTCCTATCTGAAAGGTTGAACAAGCATGAAACTTAGAAAGCATAATTATGAATTTATATATTTGTTGGACTGGAGTTATTGTTTTAATTCGTCTTCATGTTCTAATTTTTTAGATATGCTTGATCTTTGTAATTTACAAGCTAGATGTAATGCTATGCATATACACTTCCGGTGTACCTGGGTATTTTGCCTCTAGCCAGTTAAGCCTATGGGCAATTGAACCTATCGCTAGTTTCAATTGCTGAGTAATCTAGGGGCATGCTGAGTAATCTAGCGGCATTCAACTTGATGAGCTAAGCAACAAGGAAACATTTTCTATGATCTAGATTCTAGAAAGTACAAAACCTATATAATACTGGTTACCATTCACAGTAGCACAGAAAACTAATGGAGGAAAATCCATAAATCAGATCACTAAAAGATATAAAGAATACAAACAAGGATGTTGGGAGCTGGGTTTGAACTTGAGATACTTCTGAATAATTTGCATGCTGTGACAACTAATACCATTAACTGAAACAAGAGCTCTTAAGCCAGTTTCCTGACGGAAGGCAAAATGCAAGACAAAAATTAAAGTACAGAAAAATAGAGAGGCAACCTAGGAGTCAGATCCTATACTTGCTTGGAGTTAGCAGCAAGCAAAACAGAAAACCTTTTGGAAGGCAGCACCTAGTGTTGGTTGGAGTCAACACCAAACCATTGGAAAATTCCCAAAAAAAAAAAAGTTCATTAATCAATCAAATTATCAAATCTCCACAGGAGCACAATAGTCTGTTTATATAAACTACTAAAACTAAACCTGAATTCTAGTTAACTTAGGAAACACTAATTCTAATTGACAGTAGGAAATAAAATAAAACTACTAAATAACCTAATTGGTTACTAAAGACCTAAAATACCAACAAAAACACAATTGACTTCCAAAATTAAAATAAATATTTTTTTTTTTTGCGCCTTTTAGCATCAGTTCCTTTCTGGTTTTTTGATGACCACAGATCATGCCACCTGAGGGCAGAATTCCCCTTAAATTATAATAAAATTTGTGTATTGACCTCACATGTTTGAGATCGATTCACTCAATGCAATGGAAGCCATCCAGCTGCTACATCACAAATAGTTGAATGCTATTCTAAGTAATTGGAAGGTGTAATTAGTTTTATAACTCTCAGCACAGTTTCTGTTCTTTCTTACATGATCTACCGAGTGCACTATATGCAGTATTGAGTAAGATTATATGTTTGACTATTTTGTTTTCATATGAAAGAAGTGCACTGGACTAGATACAGACCTGATTCCGGACTGTGAGTACGAGGCTTTTCCGGAGTTCTTCACTGTATTCAACACCCTCCACAAGAGTAACAAATGCATAGATACCCTGTCCTTTAACCTACAGCAACAAATATGGTAGTTTGTAGTTTGGTAAGACATACTTGGTACGGGCAATTTAGTTGGGAAATCACCCATCAGATTCCTCTCCCACACCACCCCCACACCCCCCCCCCCCCCCCACCCAAAAAAAAAAGGGAAAAAATACAAATCAACCACCACCCACACATGCACATTCAAGTTCAAAGGTGTACCTCATGGTCAACACCAACCACGGCAGCTTCTGCACATTGGTGATGAGAGACTAGAGCAGATTCAACTTCTGCTGTGCCAATACGATGTCCACTGCAATATTTTCCAAATATCAAAGGCAATGAAGAAAACTTGTATAATTTTCTTCCTAACAACAGAATGCCATAAATTTTAAGAGACAGAGATGCATAGCTTTAATGAAGTGTGTAAAAATCAATAAGTTTATGATCCTACACATGTCTGTGTACTGCTAGATGCAAAAGAGCATCAGCAGAACAGAAGTACAAGAAAGATGAGAAAGCAAAAACATATAAAGGCATTAAATACAAAGAATAAGAGAGCTAAGGAATAGAGGAATAAAGTCACTAGATGTGAGTCCCCAAGTCCTAGCCCAATCATAAAGGGAACCAAAAAAGAGAGCAAGCAGTTGGTCCTCAGATCTATCCAAATCCTCAAACGTTTGCCGATTGTGTTCCCTCCAAATACACCACATCAAACACAGCAGAACTAGGTTCCAAATGTAGGATGCATGCTTCCCCAGCCAATTCCACCAACTAAAAAGAAAATCTTGCACGCATAGGTAGGGCCTTCCACGGACTAATCACCTATTTTTATTCTTTTTTATTTTTTATATTTTTTTTTATAAGTAATAAGAATTATTGATATAAAAAAATAGATGCCCTAGCACACCGGAAGTGTACAGGGGTCAACAAATTAATTACAAAAATTACATAAATCAAGAAAATCAAGAAAAGAAGAGAATGATTGGTTTCGCAGGGCAGACAACCAATCCATAGGTTCCAAAGAAAAATAACTTGAGGTCTGATATGGATCTCTCATTATTTTTAAAACACCTACAATTTCTTTCCCGCCAAAGATACCACATTAAACAATGGGGAACAATTGTCCATATATGACCATTTTGATGACCTATTCTTTTTTATTTTTCCAAGCTATATATATCTATGTGGGGGGATTAAAAGAGGAAAAGATTATGAAATCTAAAAGATACCTAACATTGATGACATCGTCAACCCTTCCAGTAAGCCAGTGGTATCCATCCTTGTCCCTGAAACATAGATGTAGATAGCTTAACACAATTAGCCCACTCTTTGCATGTCTTATGTCTTGGTTTACACAGTCATTTGTTGGAGACACCATTAAGTATATAAATTGGAGTTCAAGTCCAAGACACTATATCAAGATCCTTAGCACAAAATATTATCATGCAGACTGATAACATGACAATTGACAGTAATAACTTACCTACTGCAGCCATCACCACTGAAATAATAGCCAGGGAATGGCTTGAAGTACGTCGTTTCATATCTTTCATGGTCACCATAAAGTGTACGGAATGCCCCTGGCCATGAGCCCTTCACACATAGATACCCACTGCATTCACCTTCAATCTCAACACCCTTCTCATCCACTATGACAGGCTGCAATTTCACCCCAATAAGATAACGATGCAGAAGTGATTTAAAAATAAAAATAAAAATAGAGATCGATGAAAGATTAAATTAATATGTTTTTTTTTATAAGTAAAAAATATTAAACTAATATGCTTGATGATTGCATCCATATAAAAGTTCAGTATGAAAGACCTGAATCCCAAAGAAAGGAAAAGTAGCAGAACCAGGCTTCTGAGGCCAAGCACCCGGTAATGGAGTAATCTGCCAGGTAAAAGTTGTGAACCATTGATAATAGTCTCAACAGAAAAGGATGGCAATATCAATTATAAACATGTCAAAGTAAAATCTCAAAGTTCATTCATATATATATATATATATATATATTTTTTTTTTGATAGGTAATAAGAGTTTTCTGCTGGCATCACAATAAGAAAGACATAAAGAAAAGAATTAAGATACCATGAAGCCACCAGTTTCAGTCTGCCACCAGGTGTCAGATATAGGGCACCTTGAATCTCCAACTACATTGTAAAACCACCTGAGAGAAACTGGAATGTCTTAAGTTGTCTTCTTATTAAAAAAGAAAAGAATTTTGGATTACTACAATAATCAAGCGCTGATAACTAAACCTCCATGCACTTGGATTAATAGGCTCGCCAACACTTCCAAGGACCCGTAAGGATTTCCTCGAGTAACGGGTAACATACTGCAAAATTGAAAAAATTTCTCATTAGTACATTCATTATGAAAATTAATCACATCAGAGTATGTGAGTTTCAGAGCCCTCTCTCCCCTCTCTCTCTTTCCCTTGTTATGTAATAAACACAAAACTCCATAAACCAGCAAAAATCCTGAATGGTGAGCTGGGAACGACATTATAACTTGCAGTTTACAAAATTAATTTTAGATTTGAAATTATTACTCCCTCCATCCCAGTTTGAATGTCATGGTTTGAAATGATACAATTTTGAATAGAAAGCTAAATATATAAAGATCTTCTTAAAATATTCTTTACTTTATATTAGAGATGGCACAACTTAATAATAGTCTTTTTTGCTTTTCCAGAGAAAAAAAAAATTTTAAGTATAACATGGGAAATTGAAGTAACTTCCATTTTAAAAAGTGGAAATGCATTTTTAGATGTCCCAAAAAGGAAGGCAAAACATTTAAAATGGAAATAAAGGAAGTGTAATTTAATTCCTTTAGTCATCACATCCAATAAAATCTTCTAAAAACATGTGATATAAAGCCTCACAATCTTCTAAAGAAAGAGGTTATCGGGAAGAAAAATCCTTATTTTGTATTAAATGTTCAAATCCTTTTTTTTTTTTTTTTGTTGAATAAGTAACAAAATTTTATTAATAAGAGATTAAGGGCATAATCCTTTACTGGAGATTAAGTCTTTTTTCTTACACACTCTCTTTGAATGGAGTGTTGTCTTTTCTCACTTTTCTTGTTCTTCTTTTTCTATTTTTCTTGATCGTTGTTCTTTTGTTTCTTGATTTGTGCCCCCATAGTACATCTCCAATGTACTCGGTTTGGCAATCTTTTTATTATTAATAATATTCTTATGTTATTTATCAAAAAAAAAAAAAAAAAGATTAAGGGCATAGCCCATAAACACAATAAGTATATAATAGGTACACCAACAATTAAGCTCTATAATTACAATGATCAATCAAATCTAATAAGTTTCAAAATGATAATAATCTTGACACTATCATCCATTCAAACAATCTGAGAAAAAACAATTTTATATCTAAAATAGGTCTTTCAAACCCCTTTAAGCTTCTAGAATTCCTCTCTCCAAATGCACCACATCAAACACTAAGGTATCCCAAATATTTTTATCAAGAGATATGACTCCTGGATGTGAAAGGAATGTATTTGAAAATTAAAGAATGCATTATCCCAAACACTAAGGTATCCCAAATCTTTCTTCCAATAAATTTTTAGGTCTCTGAATGTGAAAAGAATGTTTTTGTAGTAAGCTTGACTACTAAACAAGTAATAAATATATTTCTAGGTAAAGGTTTAAGGGGATTTGACTCCCGAATGTGCCCCATCATTCGGGGTGGATGTGCGGCGTGTGCCAGTTGGCCAAAGCTTATATATATGTAGTAAAAAAAAATCTAGTCTTGGGCTTATGCAACCTCAATTCCAGAATTTCTTTAAATTATACCATATTTCTTTGACTTCTAAAATTATAGAACTTATTTATTAGAATAATAGTTAGCTGATTAAATCTGTCATTTCCTAACAGTATAAGCCTTTGGTATCATGTGGTAATTTATCATGTGTTGCACCCCACTTATTAAGGATATTCTGGGTCCACACATGAAGGGAGTGTTAGAACAATAGTTAAAAACGATTAAATTCACTATCTCCTGATAGTTTAAGCTTTTGGGATCAAGGGTAGTTTATCATTAATGAAAGTAAAACTAGCAGCATATAAACTTAAAGAAAGCATAACATGAGAATACTCTTTAATCCTGCTTCTCTTCTGCATCAGAAACTATGAACCTAGATTAACTAAAATGACAAATGACAATGTTGAAGCAATTCCACATAACTGGGAAAAGGCATAACTGAGTTGTATGATACTCTTGATTAACAATTATTTATATAAATCATTTCATCCACAGAGAGGTAGCTCAGGTCAGACATATAGCTTACTTGATCACCATCACGCATGAGGGACCGCACCAATGTGGGTGCGGTATAGAATATAGAAACCTTGTATTTGTCAACAATATCCCAACAGCGTCCAGAATCAGGATAATTTGGAGCCTGCAGGTAATACACAGACACTTAGCCATATATGGGAAAACTTAAAATACAGTATGATTGCCTCTCATTGTATTTCATAAGGTATGGCCTCTTAAGCTAAATATTTCAGAAATATGATATCAAGATGAATCTTTAGAACATTTACATCAATTTTTTTTTTATAAATTTGATGGCTCCAATTCCCATACAATCTTCTGCCTCTTCTTGAGAATGAGTTATGAGGGCCAAAAAAACATCATGAATGCACACAACGCACAGCCCATCCAAAAATGTTGGCTTGGACCGTCTAATATATTGCTCATGAGGTTCTTGAGCATCTTCCACACAACAATACAGCCAATTGGTGTTTCAAATCAAACTGTATTATTCAAACTATATTTTTTTTTTTTTATAAGCGACAATTAAGTTTCATAAAACAGTATGATATAATTAGCCAAATTATATTTATATATGACATTTAAACCCACATATGCATATATGGTTCTTAAAAAGAGATAAAGAACAGATAATTTTAGTTTAGATGCCAAGTTCTGGAGTCTCCATTTGGTATTCCAAAGCTAGCCCTTCTTAAATTTCCAATCCTGTGGTCAAAACTGAATGTATTGGTTGATCTCTATGCACCAATATAATTAATGTTTGAACGTGTAAGTTGTTATCTTGAATGAAATTCCATGACCGTGACAACAGAAACTACAATAGAAGTTCTCATTTCAAGTACCCCTTCATAGACTACAACTGACGCTCCATTTAGCAGCGGTCCATAAGTAACATAGCTGTGCCCAGTAATCCAACCACAGTCAGCTGTACACCTGAAATTGGGAGAGAGACAAATTAAGAAACAACAAATGTTAGTAGTATATATTATCAAAAAAAAAAAAAAAAAAAAAACTAATGTTAGTAGTATAGAATTTCTTCCATGTGAGGGAATTTGTAATGACACAAAGGATGAATTTCAAGTATACCAGTAGACATCAGACGGTTTGTAGTCAAATGCATACTTGAACGTTGTTGCAGAATACACCATATATCCTCCAGTTGTATGGAGAACACCCTTCAAAAACTTAAGTGAGAACAAAACAAATGGAAAGGGAGAACATATATTAATAAGACTGTGTTATATAATACCTTTGGCTTTCCGGTGCTCCCACTAGTATAAAGCAGAAAAAGTGGATCCTCCGCATCAACCCATTCCACCTCACAAGTAGTTGGATACTTAGGAACAACATCCTGAAAGAGATTTGCAAATCATCAATGACCCAAAAATTAACTATCCTAAATCTGTAATCACTATCAATTGATAAAGTATATGCCATAAATATCCAATTCTGTCCAGCAACATGTAGATAAGTTAAAATACATAAGAAAAAAGAGAATTCTACATTAAAATAGTACCATTCTCTTCTTTCTAGGCATATCACGAAGGAATTGATACCAGAAGGAAAGGGAAAACAACATGCACATTACAAGTACAAGCACCATATCTTTCATGAGAATCCGTTTATAAGAAGCGGTTCCAAAAACTAACCTGCCACCATATATCTCTTCCTTCTTGCCAATTAGTACTTTCCCTCTTCATGGCTGATTGGTTTTCATAGGTTAAGCACACATCTGCAAGAAAAAGGAAACAAATATGTCAATGTGGAGGAAAAAAAGATTTTGTCCCAATATTTTGTTGTACAATACTGAACATAGGGTAAAATTTTGGCAAGTCAAGTAGGTTTTACAACAATCTGAACCCAATGCTGAGATTAACTAAGCTAGTTGGGGCCTGATATAGATCCCAATCCTCAACAGTAGATGTTTTACCTCAGATAAAGCATGATGAACCTTTGGCATATGTTGTCCCCATTTGACATGGTACTCAATATTCATGAAATTTCATGGTCACAACTCCAATAGATCGAACATACTTAATGTATCACTAAATGAAAGAATAATGGAAGAGACTTAGAACAACTAAAAACTCAGGGAAACAAAAATGGACTGTCGAAACCCAGACTACCGTCCTAAAGGAGTAGCATATCTATTTCAGTTAAGTGCAACGCAAGTTCATTTATGCCATTAAATTGTGTCAATCATGAGAAGAAAATGTTGACTGAAAAGGTGTATGACCCTTTACAGAGACATATTTTTGAAAACTAAACAATTTTGTGCTTAAATCATAAGCAGTTATTTCCCCACCTACAGATATTCCATTTCGGGCTGATTCAGTTAGGCCAGCGTCAACTATGCCTTTGAGGGGGATAACCTTAGAACCCCTTTTGACAGCATTGCAAGTAATCACAACTTTAGGTTTGCAGTCTACAATTCTTTGGGCAAGAGATTCAGAAGAAAATCCAGCAAATACAACCTGAGGATAACAAAAGCTATCAGAGATTTATTTGTAAACAATTGAAAAAATGTGGAATTTGGAACAAAAATAAAAGGAAGAGGAAAAAAGGGTGGGCGGAAATATTGAAGGTATGCCATACCGAGTGAACTGCACCAATGCGAGCACATGCGAGCATTGCAATTGGAAGTTCCATTAGCATTGGCAAATAAATCACCACTGCATCACCTTTTTTAACTCCAGCATCCTTTAAGTAGTTTGCAAGCTGTAAAAGGAAAAATAAAATAAAATCAATCACATTCATTTAGCCATTCTGCTAATTGCAGATTGAAAACCCAACATCTTCTTTTATAATTTTTGTTAATTGCTCACACCCACATTTCAATTTCAATTTCTTGAGTTTGAGTTTATTATACATGAGTGTGTTTGTTTGTGTGCATTGATAGCATGAGAGGAGAATTGCTACGTCTACAACATTTTTCGCAACATTTTCACAACAAATCCTAGTTGACAGGTTGTTACAAGTTTTAAATTTAAATCTAACACTGAAATTACTTTCTTACCCACTAGTAACAGCAAATAACAATCTGCCAACTAAGATTTGTTGTGAAAATGTTGTGAAAAATGTTGTGTACGTAGTATTTCTTGCATGAGAGAGAGCTTTGTAAATGACCTGGCAAACACCGTGTAGAAGCTGAGTGTATGTCAAAGTGCCATCAACATCAAGCTCATTGCCCTCCCAGTAAATGGCAATTTTGTCCCCATTTCCAGCTTCAACATTTCTATCCAAGCAATTGTAGCAAATATTGGTTACACCACCTTTGAACCACTGAGAAATAAAATACAGACCAGAGAAAGACTCAGAATAAAGAGCCAAATTAACTTTTAAAAGAAAAAAGAACTTGAAAGAAAAGTACAATAAAACAAAACAAACAAACAAAAGTACCTCAATACTAATATTGCCTTTCCGCACATCAAGATTCTCAGAAAACACTTGCTGTCCCCATTTCTCTTTCCAGTAAAACTCTGACCACGCAATATCGGACCAAAATCCAGCAGGGTCATCAATTGATCTCTTATACATCTCCATATACTAACAAATCAATACATACAAACTCGTTAGTCATGACTGCGCTATACCTCAAAATGACTACTACTACTCTAGTAGCAATTAATAAAACTCATATCAACCCAGTATATGCTATGCTCGACTTAACACATCCCACGCAACACGCACTCAATCGATATTCAACGAATCTCTTGACATCACAAGTAGGGGGGTTGGTTGGCGGGCTTTACCTTTTCGGGGGATGGGACGAGCGCCTGAGAAGAGAATTGGCCATTGGGAAGGACAAGATCATTCTCTTCAGAAGCCAAGGATTCGCCCAAGATGGCAGCGTTCAAATGCGATATCCTGCCAGCACCCGAAGGCAGAATCGTCATTGAATCCACATGCCGCAGCTGATGATGCGAGGTCTTCATAGGCGAAGAAGAAGCCATTCTCCTCACACTCTCACCTCCACCGCTCGATCTGCTGTTGCTATCAGATCTGGACCGCCAATATTTGCCGCAACAATAGCTATTGGACTTACAAGAGAACGGTGCTGAAATTTGGTGGAACGAGCTGGCTACCGCAGTAGGAGGAAGAGAAAAGGCTCCCACACTCAAAACGTTATTATAATAAAACTGTGATTGTGGGCCCATCTTCTGATTTGACTTTTACAAAAAAAATTTAATATATATATAAATATATGTATGTATTTACACTAAATTAACAAAATTTTAGTGAGAGTAAACATTAATTGAAATATATGGTACAAAATTAGAGATCGTTTTCTATTTTATTGTAAGCAAGAGAAAAATTAGAGATAGTTTTGGGGGTTTGATTTTGGGGACTTTATCTTTTGTACTCTATCATACCATGCCATCACAGTCAATATCATTATCCGAATATGGTTGGCTTTCGCTGGCGGCTAAAATAAATATAGTTCCGGGTTCGATCAACCGTATAAACCTTTCAGGATCCCTAATAAAACGGGGTGGCTATTTAATAATGAATTATATAGCATAGCAGTGGGGACTTGGTTTTCGTTGAAAAATGTTGAAAATGACATTTTAACTGTGGAGTAGGTGGTGTAGGATTCGGATTCTGATTCAGACTATTTTGTTTTTTTTTTAGTTTTTTCTTAATTATGAATGAATGAAAAACATGGCCTTCGTTATTGTTGATTGACCGTGAAAAGATATACGTAGCTACCTACCTCGCAGGCAGCAGGCTAACAACCCACTCACCAAAGGGTCAAAAGACGCCAAGTAAGAACGCCTGTGACTGCGAGTTTGAAATTTCACCAAAAAAAAAAAAAAAAAGAGAGAAAGGGGTACCAGTATGAGAGACCCAGTAGCGGTGGCTCTGGGGAATGCTATAGTTTTAGAAGTTAATTATGGTGATCTATTTTCTCCACATATCCATCAGTTTTTGTCTTCATGCTCTCTCTCTCTCTCTCTCTGATTTTGGTTTTAACTGCCTGCGATTCATCCTCCAGTTTTTTAACAGCCAGTTGATCAGACCGAGGCTTATTGCACAATTTTTAGCAGAATATAAAAAGCTATACTCACCCGCTGCCTTTTTATTTATTTTTTATTATTATTTTTGTTATAATTACTAGCTGAGCATTTAGAATATTTATTATAATTTAAGATTTTTATATTTTTCAATCATAAAAAAAAAAAAAAAAAAAAAAAAAAAAAAAAAACCTTAAGAGTGTGATGAAAAATTATTTCATCACATATAATACTCATCACATCCCTAAGTTTTTTTGTAATTGAAAAATGTAATAATTTCAAATTGTAATAAATGCTCTAAATTAACTTTTCCCCAAAATATAGAAGAGCCTCTGAAATGAAAATTTGTCATTTGTTTTGTAATTCCTAACCTAAAAGAAGCCAGTATACCCAGTACACCCAAGTAGCTTTCTCAGAAATACAAAGAATAGAGAATGTGAGGTTGTAAAGATTTAGGAGTAAATGTTTAGAGTCCTAATTTGTATATGTTAGCAAACTGAGAACAAAAACATGTCTAGAATAGGTGTTAGACATTGCTCAAAGTGTTTCAAGTCAAGTCTCAAGTCAAGCCCCTATATTTGTAAATTACCTATAATGAATGCTCTAAATGATATCTATACTTGGCGTCCAATGCTCTAAATAATAATATTCAAAAATATTACTTACCGAATAGTCCTTTAATTTTGTCTCTACTTAAACATAGGTTTGTAAGGGCATTTTTGAACTATAAAATGAGGAATCCAAATAGAAGAAACTCCTTAAATAATAGTATAGATAACGAAATCAAATATAAACCAAACAACTCATAAAAAGCAAACGTAATTTGTTGATATAGAGAACCCAACTGGCTTGAGGCATCTAAAGAGAGGTCATCAAAGATATTTACATTGTTGCTATTGACTACACTTCAAGTCCAAAATCCAAACAAATTGTTGGAGTTGGAGGACAAAACACACGAAAATCTTGAAAATCCACACGTTCCATGGAGTTTAGATAAAGAAATACCTCATTTATTGAGGAGAAATACTATGTCCATAACATTTTTCACAACATTTTCACAACAAATCCTAGTTGGCAGGTTGTTATTTGCTGTTACTAGTGGGTAAGAAAGTAATTTTAGTGTTAGATTTAAATTTAAAACCTGTAACAACCTGCCAACTAGGATTTGTTGTGAAAATGTTGTGAAAATGTTGTGAAAAATGTTGTGAAAAATGTTGTGGACATAGCAGTTCTCTTTACTGGGCTGCTTCTTGCAAGTGACCTTGTTTCAGCCTACCATCTGACCAATCACAATGGGCAATCTCACATTCGATTCCTGCACAAAGTTCATATTAGCCACAATCTACCTCTAATCTTTATACACATCATCAAACCAAAAGAGGAGTAGAGAGAGAAAGAGAGCCAAAAGGATGTCAATGCAAAGTTGTATACGCATTTGGGAAACCTGATTACAAACAATGTTTGCTTCATCTTTGCTTGCAAAACACAGCCCGTGATCGACAACTATTGCCAAAAGCCCATCAACGAAATCACCACTCTCTCCAGCACTAATGCTATTCATTTTCCAGTCATTACGTTCCTTGAAGAAATATGTGAAAGAAATTAAATGTGAGGTTGAAATAGAAGGGCTATTTTACACAAATATTTGATTTGTTTTTAAAATATAAGAGGTTATTTATGAATTAGAAAACCAAAGTAGAAAAGACCAATGCATATTGATATACACATTCCGTTAAGCAAGAGCAAATTTAAGCAGAACAAATAGAAAAAATGATGATAATGATGAAAAGAAGATTAACAAAGAATTGAGAGAATTGAAGAACTGAAGAAAAAGCAATTTGAGTTTGAAAACCAGCTTGAGTGTATTGAGAGTGTGGTCCTATTTTATAGATAGTGTGGTCCTATTTTATAGGCGTCCAATGCTAATTTATGTAAATTACCTATAGAATATTTTTAGGATTCATTATAGGTAATTTACGTAATTATAATGAATGCTCTTTTTTTTTCTTTTTTTCTTTTTTGAGAAACCTATATACGTAATTATAATGAATGCTCTAACACCTTCTAGAAAAACTATTACAATGCTCTAAAAATAGAAAAGCCTCTAAGCACGTGCGTGAGTGCGTGCTTAGAGGCTTTTCTATTTTTTTGGCAAAATGTTAATAATTTGAATCCATTATAATTTGAAATTACTATATTTTCCAATCACAAAACACCTACGGGTGTGATGAAAAAAAGGATTTCATCTACAAACATATACTACTCATCACAACTTTAGATATTTTTTTTATCACACCCCTAGATATTTTGTGATTGGAAAATGTAGTAATTCCAAATTATAATGGATTCAAATTATTAACCTTTACAAAATAATAATAATAATAATAATAATAATAAAAGAGCCTCTGAGCACACGCATGAGCGCGTGCCCCAAGGCTAGTTACAAAATTATGCGTTTGTGATGTGATAAGTATTATGCGTTTGTGGTGTAATGAGTATTATGCATTTCATCACACCCTTAGATTTTTTGTGATTGAAAAATGTAGTAATCCCAAATGATAATAGATGCAAATTATTGACCTTTACCCCAAAAAAATAGAAGAGCCTTTAAGCACGCGCATGAACGCGTACTCAGAGGCTAGTTACAAAATTATGCGTTTGTGATGTGATGAGTATTATGCATTTGTGGTGTAATGAGTATTATGTGTTTCATCACACCCTCATATTTTTTTGTGATTGAAAAATGTAGTAATCCAAATTATAATAAATGCAAATTATTAATCTTTATCCAAAAAAATAGAAGAGCCTTTAAATACGCGCATGAGCGCGTGCTTAAGAGACTAGTATATATTTAGTTTTTCATGCGCGTGCTCAGAGGCTAATATCTATTTAGTTTTTTTTTTTTAGGATAAAGTTGAGGATGTTTTTTTAAAAATTGATTGGAAGATAAATGTATATATCTATTTAGTTTTTGTTTTTGGATAAACTTGAGGATGTTTTTAAAAAAAAATTTTTTGATAGGAAGATAAATGTGAGGATGATTTTTTTTAAAAGGAAAAAAAAAAAAAAAAACAGCAACGTGGGGTTGTTTAACTTTTTTTATATTTAAAAAAAATAGTAAACGCATAGTTGCTTTGAAGAAATGAGTTAATGGGAGAATGAACCTAATTTGCATCTATTATAATTTGGAATTACTATAGTAATATATATTGCTATTGTTTGATTCTCTATGAATATTTGCTTCAATTTTTATTTACTTACAAATGTTTGAGTCTCTATAGTAGTATTTGTACATCCTAAATTGCTAATTTTTCACCATTAGAAATTATTTGATTGGTGAGCCTCTAAAATTTATAACATTAGAAAAGATGAATGAATAAAAAATTATTATACCATACCCAAAAAACAAAAAGAAAAAAAGAGCCTCATCGCATGGGCAAAGTGCGTGTGATGAGGATTTATTTATTTATTTTATGTTTTCTATATTTTTGTTTCTCAAAAAAATAATTGTGAATTGTTTATACATGTGACAACTCCATCAAAGGGGAAAAAAGAAAAAGAAGATGCATTTAGTTGGTAATCTAGTAGAGCACCAACAATATTGCCATATTCATATTGAAAGAAAAAATTTTGGGATCCCCAACCTGCTGAAAGAAAAGAAAAAAAAAACTATAACTTATAAATAAAAAGAATTACAATTTTTTTTCCTTACGAAATCCAACAAAGAATATAAGTCAACAATAGTAGCTAGTAGATGAAAATAAAAAAAAATTAGATGTCTCATACTCCTTTGCATTCATCTTGGCTTTTTAATTCTCGGATTCATTACCATCGTCAACTATTCCGCAATCAATCTAATAACTCAATAATAATCTCTTTCAAAATGTGTCTTCTCTCTGTCAAAATACATAAATAAAAGATAACCTTTAGAAAAATTATATCAATATGACTCACCAAAAAAAAAAAAAACTGAAAATGAAGTTCAAAGTAAGAGAGCATGAGAGGAAAGAGAGTTACCTAATCGTGATTTGTGAGAGGGTGGATTAACGGTAGAGTACCATTTAATCTCTTTCAAAATTTAATAATTTACATCCATTATAATTTGAGATTATTACATTTTTCAATCACAAAAAATCTAGGGGTATGATGAAAAAATTATTCCACCCACAAATGCATTATAATGAAAAATGTAAAAAGTGTGTATAAATATATTCTTATATTGGTGGATGAGAATAAAAAATTAACCAATGTTTCATTTTTCTTCTATCATGCCATCAAAACACAAAGCAGTATATGTCAAGGCTAAAAAAAAAAATTCAACACAACTTAACCCATTATTAATCCACAAAAATATTGAATTAAGTAAATTTTGTCAAGTTAATTTCATTTTTTTTTCTTATGCAGTCAAAACCAGGGAAGTCGATACCGTACCGTACCGGCTAGTACATATCGTACCCGCCTCATACCAATACAAGTACCCCCCTATTTCGTACCGGAAAAAATATCGGCCGTACCGGCGTCGTACCGGCCAACCGGCGAATTATGGCCGTACTGGCCGTACCAGACCAGAACACAAAATGCTGTTTTTTTTTTTTTTTTTTGTGGTAATTGTGGCAATTTTTTAAAGACAAGATAGTAATACTCATATATATTATGGTCATGAAGTAGATCCTTTTGATGGATGAAAGTAGATGATCCTATGTAGTTTGTGTTAACTTAATTATTTGTATTATTTGTTTTCTTTGTATGCAATGAACAATTAAATTTTTGTTTTTTATATTGTGTTTTTTTTTTCTTTGTATGCAATGAACAATTGAAGTAATGTTTTATTGTAAACAGGAGGTAATGTTTTATGGTAAATAAAGATTGTGTGTGTGTGTGTGTGTGTGTGTGTGTTAAATATAAAAAATAGCGGTAAATCCGAAACGGTACACCAGTATTGACCGGTAACCGAAATATATTGTACCGGTGGCCAAACCGGTACAGCCTCCGATACGGTATTGAATTCCTTGGTCAAAATACTTATCATATGCAGTAGTATATGTCAAGGCTAAAAACAAACCAA
Organism: Lithocarpus polystachyus; assembly: GCA_033629205.1. NCBI lineage: Eukaryota > Viridiplantae > Streptophyta > Magnoliopsida > Fagales > Fagaceae > Lithocarpus > Lithocarpus polystachyus. The sequence continues at coordinate 71,764,143 of CM066163.1, forward strand.
ACAAACAAAAAATTCAACCCAACCTAACTCATCAATCCACAAAAAAATTTAGTTTAGTAAATTTTGCCAATTTGATTTCATTGTTATTTTCTCATGCAATCAAAACACATATCATATGCAGAAATAGTATATGTCAAGGCTAAAAACAAAAACAAAACAAAAATCAACCCAACATAAAAAAAAAAAAAAGATTTAAGTCAATTTTGTCAAGTTGATGAGTTGGATGCAGTGGAAAAACTAACAACAACATGAATTCTCAATAAATTAGTTAGGGTCGGTAACACGTAATCTTTTATATTTGAAGTCATAGTTTCAATTTGCTTCTTTAATTCATGCACATGCATGTTACTTCTATTTCAAAAAAAAAAAAAAAACAAAATAAAATAAAATGTATGGAGAAGAGTACCAAAGATGGAGTTGGTAGAACTCCTAGCAACTTGGTTCTTGGCAGCATCACCTATCAAGCGCTCATTGTCAATGAAGGCAACATAGGAAGGCATCATTCTATTGCCTTGCTTATTGGTTATTATCTCCGCATGATCATGTTGCCACACTGCTGCACATGAGTACGTCATCCCAAGATCGATACTGATTGCAGGATCCTTTTCTTCACCAACCATTCTTATTTTTGATACGAACACCACACACACTTTGTCTCAATTGTCATTGAAAGATGTAGATGCAGAAGAACAGTTTAAGTCTTTTTCTTTTCTTTTCTTTTTTTGATAGGAATGGTTTTTGTTTTTGGTTAGCAATGGAATTAACATGGTCTTATATGTAGTGTTTTTAGGAACTATCCCCACTTCCTAAAAAAGAGTAAAAAAACTATCTTCCACTAACCCTGCAGTTACACAGTTACTTTTTTGAAAAAACTCTTCCTCTAACTACTAAAACACAACCCCACTACCTTAAAATTAAGACATGTTTTAAAGTTTTAACTCACCTCTTTGGCCAAAAAAATAAATAAATAAATAATACTCTAAATTTAGACTTTTTATAATTGTTTCTGATAAGTAACTGCAAGTTTATCCATTACCAATTGGCAAAATTTACCCATCAAATTCTAATCTCATTAAAAAAAAAAAAAAAAAAAACCATATACACCATGCCCATTAAAATTTTCATATGTAAATGTTTCAAATTTATTACGTACCTAATTTGTGGATAACATTGAGTTTTTATTTTTTGAGAGAGGTGAAGGTGGTAAGATTGAATAATTGGTTGGCTGTATGTTTTGATTTATACGTGGGTTTTTTTTTTTTTTTTTGTGGAATTATTTTTTGATGGGAACGGTGGGTTTTTGGAACTTTTTAATCCTATTTTATAGGCAATGTTTTTGAAAGAGTTAAAAGATGTAGTTTTATCAAATTATTATTTAGTTTTGTTTCTACTTAAACCTAGGGGTGTAGGGCAGGGGAAGCCCCTTAAATAGTAGAAGAATAGATAAAAAGCAATACTCAACCTTGACTTTTATTTATTTATTTTTTTGTTATTATTATTTTTTTGTAAATTCAATTGAATTTATGCTCTTGACCATTAGATCAAAATATTAATTAATAGTGGATTCTAATTAATTTAACGAGTAAATTCTTTAGTTAAATAAAAAATTTTAAGTTCAAGATCGAAACAACTTTTGTTCTTATAAATATCTCATCTACGATTTTATCAATTTTTTTTTGAAGATAGAACATTAAGAGTAAAAAATATATAATTTATATAAATTTACTTTCATACTTCAATAAAAAAAAAAAAGTAACAAATAAAAAAAACGGATAAACAAAAAATAAAATCACCAACAGTAATACAGTACGAACAGTGCAGAAAAGGACAAAAAAGTTAAAGAAAAATAGAAAACGACAAAAAAACCAAAAGAGATTAAAAAAAAAAAAAAAAGGAAAAGGACAAAAAACTAAAGAAGGAATTAAAAAAAAAAAAAACAGTTGACACGTAACAAAAAATGACAAAACGTGTATCATAATAATAGGACAAAACGAAAAAAAGAAGAAGAAGAAGAAGAAGAAGCAGAAACTGTGAACAGTGAAAACCCAAGTTACCAGCATGTTAGCACAGCAAAGGCTGTCTTTTGTCCAAACACTTTCCTCTTGTAGAAAATATTTTGGTGGGTTGGGGAGAAAATATTCGGGCATCACCAATTTATTTTCCTCCATTCTTTTTAATTAAACACTCACCATTAGATGTGGCTTTTATCTAATATCTTGTAACACTAGACCCATTGCGATCATAACACATGTTTAAAAATGGACATGTGTCATGATTACAGTGAGTTCAGTGCACGCCCACCCACTAAAAATATCATTTCTCCACTTTTCTCTCATTTGTTTTTATCCTTCCTAATTTCCCTCTAACCAAACATTCTTTTAAAAGTTGTATGAGATAGCTACTATCATATCCTACGCTAATATATATATACATTTTTTTAATTAATGTAGATATTTTTTCCTTCCTTAATTTGTTTGTTTTATTTTTCTTTTGGATAAACATGCACTCTAATTTGTGAGATTTCTTTTTCCAAAAAATTATTAATTATGACCATATTTTTCTAATACATATATTTTTCCTAATAATTCTCCTTCTTTTATAATTCCTAAATTGAGTAGAAATCTAAGGTTATTGAAAGGACATGATTTGAATCCCAAAGTCAAGAGATTGATGGGTTTAGGCCCAAAAAGCTCTATAAAATGAATCTGTAGAGAGTGAGTTGGAAAACTAGACTCTAATGAATTGAACAGCAATCATAGTGTCCAAATGACAAGAAAATAAAGATGAACAAGTTTTATCTAAAGAAAATTGTTCTCGGCACAATTCGAGGCCATTAGTTTATACATATATTTCCTTTAAATTTGATTAGAAGTTCAATCTTTGTGGCTATAGTGTTTTTTTCTCCAATTTACGATCCCCCTCCATTTGTGTCTCATTTATATTTTATACTATCTCCCTTCCTTTATCTCCACCCTTCACGTGTATATTAGATTGCTAGTGTTGACCCTTGTCCCATCAGCACCTTCCTGAAGTCTTTGAGAGTAGCTGTAAGGCTGAAAAGTACAGTTCATGTATCACTTCCTCATTAATGCGGCTAAAGAGTTAGTTATAGAGTATTCAATGCAGTGGCAGTAGTTTTCTCTTAGATATTTCGTAGCTCCCACTTGCATGTACATTCATGACACATATCCTTATCAATAAAATTTCCTAGAAGGTTACTCTGGATGGCGGAACACACCTCCTGACCCTTGCTCCGCTTAGTTGAGGAGACAATCCTCATTGGCATACCTTTCCCAGCCTTCTTAGTCGTAGCGTGCTCATGGAATTCTGAGTCTTACATCTTCACTACTGTGTATCTGTCTTTGGACTACTAAGCGTCCTCAAACAAGGCTCAAAACCCAACATATATTCTTGGGCCCCTTATCTTTACAAAAGCCCTTTAAAACTCCTGTTTTTCCCCTCTTATCCGAGGAGAAAAATGGGGTTTTGACTTTGGATAATTAACTCCACACGTTTCTTTGACTTCCACACGTTTCTTTGACTTCTACATGTGAGAATGTCGCTTTGTGTGTTCCACAATTGTTCCTGACACTTCAAAGCCCACAATATCTCATTAAATGATCCAAGCAGCGCTTTGCTCCCCACATCCTATGGTGAGATGTAGATCCTACAGTTGGCATTTTCTCTTGAATTTTGGGTGGGATAACTACTACCCAATTCCGCTCCTTATATAAGGTGCCTGAGGGGAGTCATTTTTTCCTCACTTTACAAATCTTCGAGCTATCCAGAAGTCCCAAACTCTCAAACCTTCAAGGCTTTCCAAACTTTTAAGTCTTCCAGATCTTTCCAAACCTTTAATTCTCGTAAGTGTTTTTTTTTTTTTTTTTTTTTTTTTTTTTTTTTTTTTAACTTTTAGGCTTTTTCTTCTCGACCAGTCTCCTTGGCCTTCTAACCTTCACTTCCTTTTCAAAAAAATTTCCCTCACTTCCCTTTAGCTTGCTTAGATGAGTAGATTTAAGCACCTTATAGATTCTTTCGCCAGTATGGAGGGCTTTAGGGTTAAGTACCGCATCCCTCAGAGGGTTTCCCTGTGGTATTGTGATCCTAATAAAGTGCTTACCCATAGGAACGAAGGGGAGGTCATCATTCCTATGATCGCTTTCATAGAAGGAGGAATGACACTTCCCATGGGTAGGGTAACCAAATACTACCTAATCGCCCATAGGTTGTGCCCCTACTAGTGTGCACCCAACCTCTTTAGGATTCTAGGTAGCATAGACGCTCTCAATGAGCAAATGGGGTTAAACCTCACGTGGCACGACGTTGTCTAGACATCATGCCACTTGCTTGGAGACACAGGATATCATCTTAAGTTTAGATCCTTGGTTGTCAGGCTCATCTCATGCCTCCCTAAATCCAATAAGTGTATGAAGGATGACTTCCTGATAGCCTCGGGGGAATGGCATGGTGATCTTCACTACCCAGTCCAGGAGGGAGAGCCAAGTGGGGTGCCTTAGGCTTAGGTTTCCCTTTTTCCTTTTTACATGGGCATCAGTTTTGCGACTTCACTGCTATCCTCTTTCTTTTAGTATTCTGTCTATTTCTGATGGATGGATTCGCTATCCTAACCGTGTTTTTACTTCTTAGATGTTTTTGTAGATAAACGACATGTAGCTCCTAACTGCAACCTCGTCAACTTCGCCGACTTTAACAAGGTGCTGAGGTCTGAAGTATTCGTGAGTGAAGACAGGAAATTGAGAGCTATCCACCTCATCCTTGACTTCGAATCTTGGGTATGTGATTTTCTTATCAAATATTTGTTCATAATTCTAGCAAAAGAATAACCAATAAACTATAAGTTCATTTGAAATATTAATAAAATTATTAATTATTATTGTTGTTTCATTAATTTATTTGTCTTTTATAAACTATAATTTGTTATATTGTTGTTTCATTAATTATAAAATTATTAATTGTTGTTTAGCCTAACATAATTTAATTTGTTTGTCTTTTATAATGTATTAGTTAATTAAAATATTAATTATTGTTTATTAGATGCTTCCCCCAATTAATTATTGGTTAATTAAATTATTGTTTATTAGTTGCACTAACACACACCCCATGTGCATTTACTTCCCCCAATTCAAATATCCCACCTCGACCCCATGCCCCTATCCACCCCCCACTCAACAGACAAGGCCCATAGGCCCCAATCACAAGAGCCAATCAGATAAATTCATAATCACAAATCACAATATACTAAAAGACAAACTCAGTAACTCACCAACACCAACACCAACACCAACGGATAAAGTCAAAAACATGGGCAAATATGAATAAAGTTATAAAGTAAAGCTAAGCAATTAGCCAATCACAGTTCAAAAGAGAATCAGATAAAGTCTTAAAGAGAGAGAGAGACTCTCATTTCACTTTCAATCTTCAGATAAAGAGAGAGAGAGAGACAGAAAGTCTCGGAACACTCACCGTATGTAAGAGAGAAACCCATTAACCTGTATATGTAAGAGAGAAAAAGAGAGAGAAGTAAAGGGTAAAGATGAAATATCTTGAGGTTGAGGGAGCAGAGAGGCTTAAGGCTGAGGGGCGGCACCGTCGGACAGCACGTCGAGGCAAGGATGGAAGACTAATCTCCGATGCCTGATGTGCACTAGAGCTCGAGTTTGAGGCCCGATGTGATGATTGATGTGCTCTGTTGCTCAAGTTTGAGGTAGAGGTGCCGTCCGTTGGTTGTTGTTGTTGATGACTGATGAGGTTTTTTTTTTTTAGGTTAGGTTTCTGATTTCAGTTTTTGCTTTACTTGATGAATCGACGAACGGGTATATTGAGTTCTGGTTTGTTTGTTTGTTTGTATGTTTTTTTTTTTTTTTTTGAGAACCGTGGGTTTTCTACCATCTGTAATCTGTTGGGTTTGCTTTACCTTTTTTTTTTTTTTTTTTTTTTTTTTTTCTTCAGATTGAGTTTGCTTTACCATCTGTTGTTTATGATTGATGTTGGACTTTTTTTTCCTAATGGGCTTGCTCTGTTATTTTATTTTATTATTATTATTTATTTTTTTAGATTTTAGTTCAAATTTTTTTTTGGGGGTTTTTTTTTTTTTGCTTGAAAGTAGAGCAAATAATTTTTTTTTTTAATTTAAAGGTATTCCTAATTTTGCTTGAGGGTGTTCCTAAATTTTTTTTAAAGGTAAACAAATAAAAAAATTTTATATTATTATATATTATTTATATTATATTTTATTTATTATTATTATTTTTTAGGTCAGGGTGTTCCTAAGAACACCTTAGACTGAACGTGGCGCCGCCATTGAACAGATTTTGAAGAAGAATTGAGCTTGAGGTCTTTGCGGATAACAAAACAATAACACGCTTAAATAAGAACTAGATCATTTCATTTCAATAAAATATGTCTCACCCTATATTATTTTAAAGTTACTGCATTTAAAACTAACACGGATATGGGGTACAATGGCGTAGGATATTCTGTTTCAGTTTACTACCAGCTTTTTTTTCCCCACTTGGTTAGAGATTTGAATAGCCAAAACTTGATTCTTTCAACACTATCCATGATCTAATACCAGAGGAAGCTAGAGCTATACACATACGTACCAGTTAAAAAAATTTATAAACTCATTGAAGGGTAATAAATTGAATATACATGCATTGAAATAAATATCCCCTTTGAGTGAGAATGGAACCACCTTGGCATGAAGCTTGCCCTTTTTGTTGCTTAAAGTATGGTCATGCAGATACCTTTTATCTGCCTAGCACAAAATCAACCTGCATCCCACTTGGAGACCTGAAGCCAACTTCGCCGCAAAGAGTTTGCATCTACTGTTGAGAAATCTAACTTCCCGTATAAGAATTTCTCCATATTAACAATACCATAGACTTTACTTGAGTGCAACAACGCTGGCAGTATATTGTCATTTGGCTCTGATGGCATGGCAATTACTAATTTGCAGTCCTCATCTAACATACCAGCACGGCTATAGAGTTCGGTCATGCAGATTAAATGTTCTGGAATTGGTGTGATGCCATAATGTTCACCCATATGTTTGAAGTACCTCTGACCCTCTTCCAAGTTATTTGTCCGTACACAAGCACATAGAAGACCTACAAAAGTGATAGCATCTGGTTGTACATTGCCCCTCTCCATCTCTGCAAAAACAGAAATAGCTTCCTCTCCGCATCCATGCACACCCAAGCTAGTGATCATAGAATTCCAAGTAGCCAAACTCTTTACTTGCATCTTATCAAACACTTTTCTTGCATCCTCTAAACTACCACATTTGCTATACATGTCAATAAGAGCCGTCCCAAGAAAAATACCAAGTTTGAACCCATTCTTGAGAGCAAAGTCATGAATCCATCTACCCAACTTGAGGCTCCCCATCTCAGTGCAAGCTTTTAACAAGCTAACCAAAGTAAATTCATTGGGCCTCACATTATCAAGCTGCATTCTCCAGAATAATTCAAAAGCTTCTTCTGGTTGATTTCTAGCGTATCCATTAATCAATGCTGTCCATGAAACAACATTTTTGCCTGGCATTTTCTCAAAAACCCCACGGGCAGCATCCAATTCATCACAACTAACAAGGCCAGAAATCATGGTAGACCACGAAACCACACTGCGGACACGCATTTTTTCAAATATCTTACACCCACAGTCTACCTTCCCACACTTGAAGTAAAGATCCATCAAAGTGTTTAGAACAAACATATCTCCTACAAAACCAGTTTTGATAGCTAGCCCATGAACCACTTTTCCCATCTCAATTGCAGAAGCAGCACTGCAAGCTTTGATAACAAATGGAAAGGTAAACTTATCGGGTGGAAAGCCTTGGGATATCATAAGGTTAAACAGAAGAAGGGCTTGTTTTGAGCAATCATTGATGGTATAAGATCTAATCATTATGTTCCAAGTAAAGGTAAGAGGGCCCCGAATTTGATGGAATACAAGAGTAGCAAAGTCCATTTTCCCATAAGAAGAGCAAAGACTAAGAAGTCTCCTAATAAGTAACTGATCATGAGAGAGACCGTGGCGAATTATCTTTGCATAGACTCGCTTAAGATGTTTGAAATTGGTGCACTTGTGGAGTGATAGAAGAGCTTCTTGTGAACCAAATTGTGGTTTAGAAAACGGGAATGGGTTTGTTCTGGGAAATGCATCAGGAGTGCATGCAAGGCATGCAACCATTATATATATATAACCAGGCTTCCACCAAGTTGAGCGTGTTCTTCAACAACTAACCACAGTATTGCCAATGCCAAGTTAATAACTAAGAACACAAGAAAATACTAAGGTACAACACCTAATAAAGAACTGTGCTAATTTTAGCGGAAAAGGCCCATCAACAGTAATAAACAAGAAGAAATGGAACTAATCTTAACACTTTTCCACTCTTTGCATCTAGAAAGGAACACATTCATATTAAAGTAGAGAACTTTGTGAGCAAGCGGCAACCTTCACATAATTGTTTTATTGCTAGCATTAGCACGTGACATAACTTGTTATGGAAATGATGAGATACAGTCACTGCCACACCTTTTTTTAGATAGATGCTGCGAATTAAAAAAAAAAAAAAAAAAGCAAAAGAAAAGAAAGAAAAGGGTTTTACCTCGGACTTAGTCTGTTGACACTACCAGCATACCACAGCCACTGAGGAGAGTGAGAGATAAGAGAGGAATAACTTGAATTGAAGAGTAAGGTGTACAGGGATGGGATTGAGTGAAAAGTTCAAGCCCCCTATAATGAAAGTATTGGGCAGCTGAGCTAGCCCTCCAAACTGTGCTTAGTTCTCTGTTTGTGTTGCCGTTTTGAGATTATGCTTATGACCCCCCAAATTCCTCCGCTTCTTCTTCAAATTCTGCTTCTGCTTTGGTAATGAAATAAAGAAAAGGGAAAACAAAGCTAAAATAGAAAGATAAGGGTTCGGGCTTGAAAAGCAAGTACACACTTAAACGGCCTAATCCTAACCATCTATGACCCAACAAAAAAAAAAAAAAAAAAAAAAATATATATATATATATATATATATAAAATAGGGAATTTATTGTTTTCTTTTATTCTAATTTTTTTTATGCTAGATAGAAATTGTGTATATGGTTACATTATCGTGCTTAAGTGTATTTGTATTTGAAAAGATTTTTCAGAAACTTGAACGCTAATCCTTGCCATCCTACCCACAACAACTTAGTACAAGGATATCTGGTGGTGAAAATTTTATTGTTAAATTAGGAAAAATTGATTGGAAAAGTATTTATAAAAGAAAATTTTAAGGAATATTCTAAAAGTATTGGTTTAAAAATTATTTTTATAAAAAATAATAAAATAATTAATTTTTCTGCCAGTTTTTACATCCTTTATAGAAGTGGTATTAAAACATCTCTATAATAATTTATTAATAATTATCCTAAAAGTATAATCCATTCCTGAATTATCGATTTTATTTATTTGGTAATAATATTTGAAGTTTATTATATTTTATTTTGTACATATATTTTGGATAACATAACATTTGTTGGTGAGGGTGGATGTTGATTGATCCACTTCCACTTGAATGTTGTGGATCGGGGTGGGTTAAAATGGACGGCCCAGATTGAAGCGGACATTCCAGCCGACAGTAGTAGACTGGAATCGTAAAGTCGCAAATTCGAGGAAGAAGGAAGAGAGGTGTGAAACCCCGCTGGTCGTTCTCAGCTGAGAGTGAGACCCAACTTCATTCCTTCATCCCCTCCTCCACATTTGACCTTTTCCCACCTTGTTGAATCTTCAATTCTTTTGACCCCTCCATCCATCCATCTCTCCTAGTCCAATATCTATCTACCCAAAAAACACGACACTCAAAGTTGTCGCAAAAGAAAATGGGTGCGAGCAGCGATCCGACCCAGGACGGGTCCGACGAGCAACAAAAGCGGTCAGAAATATACACGTACGAGGCGCCGTGGCCCGTCTACGCCATGAACTGGAGCGTCCGCCGCGACAAGAAGTACCGTCTAGCCATCGCGAGCCTCCTCGAGCAGTTCCCCAACCGGGTCGAGATAGTCCAGCTCGACGACTCCAACGGCGAGATCCGATCTGACCCGAACCTCTCTTTCGAGCACCCGTACCCGCCGACAAAAACCATCTTCATCCCCGACAAGGAGTGCACCAAGCCCGACCTCCTCGCCACTTCCAGCGACTTCCTCCGCGTTTGGCGGATCTCCGACGATCGCGTCGAGCTCAAGAGCCTCCTTAACGGCAACAAGAACAGCGATTTCTGCGGGCCTTTGACCTCGTTCGATTGGAACGAGGCTGAGCCGAAGCGAATCGGGACTTCGAGCATTGACACCACGTGTACCATCTGGGACATCGAGCGTGAAGTTGTGGACACCCAACTCATCGCCCATGACAAAGAAGTGTACGATATTGCTTGGGGTGGTGTTGGGGTTTTCGCCTCTGTTTCGGCCGATGGGTCTGTTCGCGTTTTCGATCTTCGCGACAAGGAACACTCGACTATCATCTATGAAAGCTCTGAGCCCGACACGCCTTTGGTTCGACTGGGATGGAATAAGCAGGATCCTAGGTACATGGCCACTATTATCATGGACAGTGCTAAGGTTGTTGTGCTTGACATTCGCTTTCCTACGTTGCCTGTTGTGGAATTGCAGAGACACCAAGCTTCTGTCAATGCGATTGCTTGGGCTCCACATAGTTCTTGCCACATCTGTACGGCTGGGGATGATTCTCAGGCTTTGATTTGGGACTTGTCCTCTATGGGTCAGCCTGTCGAGGGTGGATTGGATCCCATTCTTGCTTACACTGCCGGGGCCGAGATTGAGCAGCTTCAGTGGTCGTCATCTCAGCCTGATTGGGTTGCCATTGCTTTCTCCACCAAGCTTCAGATACTTAGGGTATGATGTTTAAGATAATTGTGAGGTGAGGTGAGTTTCGATTGAAACTATCTCTGGCCTTGTCTTAAAAACTGTCTCTGTTCGTCTTTGTTTAGATTCAACATTAATGATGAGTGTAGTTTGTCTATTCCAAAGTTTTTTTTTTCCCTACTGTGATGGTGTCTTTTAAGTTTCCAAATGTGAGTGTCTTCCTGATGGTTACTGGACATTTATCCAAACAAAACACAATGAGGAGCTTACACCAATTCAAAACTTAGCAAGAATCTCTACATTCTCATAACTCATAAATAGCTACACTTTTGTTTAAATGTTGCTTCGAAGATTATCATTGGGATTATTTCGGATGCAAGGAGCTAGTTCCTTGTAGCTCAACTGGTTCTTGGGTTCAAATCCCCCACCCTGAATTATCAAAAAAAAAAAAAAATATTTTTGAGGCAAGGATTGGAGGAATTTTAGGACTTTTTAAGACATGGATGGGTTTTCGGAATGTTTTATGTTTTAGGAATTATGATCAATTTGCATGTTTTCCTCGTGGGTATTTACTCCTTAGAATCTGAAGCTTTTGCCTTTCTAGCACTTCGTGACATTGCTGAGATGATTTTAGATAGACGTGCAGTAAGGGAAGTATCTAGTATTGGGTTGGTTGTATGCATATGAAGAAGGACGTAAATTTCAGAAAACTTAGAGATAGTGTCATTATCTGACTACATGAGAGTCATTTACAATGGTTTTCTCATATGAAGATTTATGATAGGGATACCTCGGGTCAATGCTAGAACAACTTAGCTAAAATAACTTAATGAAGTAAAGGAAGAAACAATGTTTTAAGCAACTGGTTTGATAACAGGAGTTGCTGAAATGGGGAGTCAATTGAAAATTCAAAATAGTGGTCATATGAAGTGAAGATTGATTAATGTGGTGATATGAGTGAGCAAGGAAAAGGTGGAGGCTGAAAAGGGCCTGATGAATAAAATGGATCTATGTTGATCAATTTGCTTATATATAATATCGTGAAAACAATCAAGGATCTTCATTTTTTTAGTAATGATATTTTTACCTTAAAAACTATAATGGGTAACCATACTTCCTTCTGAGTGCTGCTGACACTATTTCTTTAGATTCCTGGTCTCCTAAAATTAAATATGTAAAATAAGAAGGGAGGGGATTTGTTCCTTACTTGGCAGCGGCTCTCTTCATGTTGAACACCCATGTTTGTCTGTATCATGTTCAACCATCACTTGTCTTACAAAACAAGCTGTCTTAGAGTTTATTGTGTTTATTTATCATGCTTCTCATCACGTTTCAGTGTCTAGTGAGAGTATTTAATGGATAATATGATACTCGCATAATGACTTGTTTTGTCACTACCCCATTCGTTGAGGGCAATAACTATATTGGCAAATTACTCCAACACACTGCTTGTTTGACTCAGTTCAATACTGCTGCACCTCTACACCCACTTAACTCAGACGTTGGCAATAAATCACATCTTATATTTGTGCTTTTAATTAGATTTCCATATTCTTCTGTAATAAAGCACCAAATTGGGAGGTAATGCAAAGATGAAATATTCGGGTGCAAATTTTCCACAATAACTTTAGGCTTTGTGTTCAAGCAAAAAAAGCTTGGGCTGTGTAATTAAATAATAATTAAGAACTACAAGAAGATACTTAGTGCCATTGCATATCTTAAATAAGTCACATAACTGGACACGCCTTTGGTTTGACTCGGATGGAACAGGCAGGATCCTAGGTATATGGCCACTATCATCATGGACAGTGCCAAGGTTGTTGTCCTTGACATTCGTTTTGCTACTTCACCTGTCTACACCAAGCTTCTGTCAATGTGATTGCTTGGGCTCCACATAGTTCCTGCCATATCTGTACAGCTGGGGAAGATTCACAGGCTTTGATTCGGGACTTGTCCTCTATGGGACAGCCTGTTGAGGGTGCCTTGGATCCCATTCTTGCTTACATGGCCGGGGCTGAGATCAAGCAGCATTAGTGGTTGTTGTCTCAGCTTGATTGGGTTGCCATTGCTTTCTCTACCAAGCTTCAGAGTTCAGATACTTAGGGTATGATGTCTGTCTACTCCTTTTTTAATAATATTTATAATATTGTGAGGTGAGTTTGCAATGAAACCATCTCTGCGTTGTCTGGAAAACTGTCTCTGTTTGTCGTTTTTAGATTCAACATCAATGATAATTGTAGTTTGTCTATTCCAATGCTTTTTGTGATGATGTCTTTCAAGCTTCCAAATGTAAGTTTCTGCCTGTTGGTCACTGGACATACATCCAAACAGAACATAATCAGGAGCTTACGTCAATTGAAAACTTTCAACGGAAGAATCTCTACATTCCTATATCTCATAATTAGCTATGCTTTTGTTTGAATGTTGCTTCGAAGATTACCATTGGAATTATTTCAGATACAATGATTAGAGGAATTTTAGGACTTATAAGGACGTGGAAGGGTTTTGCAATGTTTTATGTTTTAGGAATTAGGATCTATTTAATTCTTTTCCTCTTGGATGTTTACCCCTTATAATCCAAATCGTTATCTTTTTCTAGCACTTTGTGACACTGCTGAGGTGGTATTAGAATAGATAAGCAGTAAGGGAAGTATCTAGTATTGGGTTGGTTGAATGCATATGAAGTCTATGAAGAAGAATGTAAATTTCAGAAAACTTAGAGATGGTGTCATTAGCTGACTACATGAGAGTCAATTACGATGGTTTTATTATATGAAGTGAAGGTTTATGATAGGGTAACCTTGGGGCAATTCTAGAAAAACTTGGAAGACGAAAATAACCTAATGAAATTCAGGAAGGAACAATGTCTTTAGGAACTGTTTAGATTACAGGAATTGCAGAAAACTAGAGTCAATCGAAAATTCAAAATGATTTTGTCATATGAAGTGAAGATTAATTACTGTGGCACTATGAGTGAGCAATAACCTTTTTTTTTTTTATAGGTAAGAAAAAGTATATTAAAAAAAACTGTTAAATGCAAATAAGCATCAGCATATCGAAAGTACAAAAGAGAAGGAACAGCAGAAAACAGAAAACAAAAAAGACATTAGTTACAAAGAAAGAGAGCTAAGGAATAGGGGAAGAGAGTCACTAGATGTGAGTCCTCAAGCCCTAGCCCAATCAAAAAGGGAACCAGAAAAGAGGGCAAAGCATTTGGTCCTCGGATCTATCCAAATCCTCAAACGTCCTCCGGTTGCGTTCCCTCCAATCCTAAGACTCATCTATTGGGTTGGGATAAGGTGTGTATGCCTACTGCTAATGGCAGTTTGGGTTTTAGGAAAGTGGCTTTGGCGTTTTGGGACCGAGGAGAATAGGCTTTGGAGGAGGGTCATGGCTGTGGTTTATGGAGAAGTATCCGGATGGGCTGGGGGCCCATATGGATAAAAAGGATTTATGTTGATAAATTTGCTTATGTATATAATATCGCAACCAATAGAGCAAAATAGCAAGGAGGTCTGGATGGGCTCATCACAGTTTTGAGCCAAGGCATTGTTTTCAGCTATATTGGTTGGCTGGACCTATCACAATGCCCTTCAACTCTCCTGCTTTCCTAGGGGTGGTTTGTAATTCACGTGAACCTGATAAGTGGTAACATTGGTAAATATCGATGCTCACCCTGTGATCTAAATGCTCCAAAATGGACCTGACTCTGCTGCAGTCTGTTAGATTTTTTGTTGGATATCACTCGCTCTGGATTTTCATTCTCAAAATTACATGCATTCTCAATTATGAAACCACTATGGGGATAATGAAAACAATCAAGGATCATCAGGCTTTTGAGTAATGATATCTGTACTTCCTTGTGAGTGCCGATGGCACTATTTCTTTAGATTTCTGGTCTCTTTAAATATATAAAAGAAAAAGGGAGGGGATTTGTTCCTTCCTCTTTCTGAACTCGGCAGCGTCCCTCTTCATGTCATACAAACTGCCATGTTTGTCTGTATAACATTCAACTATCACTTGTCTTAAAAAAACAAGCTGTCTTTGAGTTTCTTGTGTTTATTTTTCATGCTCCTCATCACCTTTCAGTATCTGATGAGAGTATTTAATGATTAATATGATTCTCTCATAATGACTTTAACTTATGTTCTGTCATTATTCTTTCATAATCATTATTATGTTCTGTCAATACTCTTATTTATTTAAAAAAAAAAAAAACCTCAATTGGTAGAGGGGCAATCATTATATTGGCTGCTAATGTTGTGCAGTATCTCAAATTTTATGTGATTCCCACTCTATTACTCTATACTTGAACACACTGGCTCGCTTGACTGAGTTCCCGCTTAACTCAGACATTGGTAAAAAATCACATGTTATATTAGTGCTTTTGGAATTCTCTGTGCCATTTATATTAGAAATTTGAATTTGTTTCTTAAAACTAAAAAAATCACAAAATATCTGGGAATACAGTGATATTATGGATTTTTTTTAACCTTTCGAATTAAACTAGAATAGGCTATGGTAAAACATGGACTTCACAAATGCAGTTGGGTCCATATGCCCTCTTCTAGACCTATACTGCTTTATTAAAGGGCAAATGGTAATTATTATCATTGCGAATGTTCTGTGTTTTTGCAACCTTGCTTACCAATACCTATCTAATCCAATGGTGCTTATTTTTTGATAACTCCAATGGTGCTTATTAAGAATATATCAATCCAAAAATCTTTATTTAATATAAGAAAATGCTAACGAGTGCCCTTAGGGCACTTATTAATAATCTATTTAAAGAAAATTTTTATAGAAAATGAAAAAAAGTAATTAATATTTTGACAACTTTTTTCATTTTTCATAAAAGTGAAATCAAAATATTCTTTAAATAGATTATTAATGAGTGTTCTAAGGGCACTTGTTAGCATTTTCCTGTAATATACAGTCAAAATCAGTACTACACCGTTGGGAATCGAAAGGCTCGGTCAATATTTTGAGTTCAACCCCATTGAAAGCACTGCATATGCATTATTCCACACATTGGCTTTTATATAGATTTCCATATTCTTTTCTGATAAAGCGCCAAATTGGGAGGTAATGCGAAGATGAAATATTCGGGTGCAACTTTTTCCACAATAAGTTTAGGCTTTGTGTATCTCAAAAAATGAAAAAAAAAAAAAAAATTTGGGCTTTGTGTTCAAGCCAAGTTTAGGCTTTGTGTAATTAAATAATAATTCAGAACTAAAAGAAGATGCTCCATGATTGTTTGGATAGCGGCTACGATTTCTGCGTTTTCATGTTTTTTTTTTTTTTTTTTTTTTTTAGAGAAGAGCGATTATGCTTTTCTAGTGGGTTCCGTGCACTGTTTACGAGACTCACAAATTTATTTTTTCAATAAAACATTCATTAAAAATGGGTCTCACGACACTATTCACATATTTAAAAATTATTTTGTTACAGTGTTTTCAGTTTTTAACAAAATAAGCGGTATTCAAACGCACACTGAATATCTTAAATAAGGCCTGGAACTAGACACTATCTCAATAAAAATTGGTGCTGAAGAGTGAAATTAATATAATATGTATGTGTTTGATAAGACTTATGAGTACTGTTAACAGGTGCCCTTAAAGTTATTAATAAACTATTTTAAGAAAATTTAGACACCACTTTTAAGAGAAATATAAAAAGTTGTCAAAAAATTAATTACTTTTTTTTTTCATAGAAAATTTCTAAAAATATTTCTTAAACTAATGCTCTTAGAGCATTCGTCAACTCCCTTAAACAAATAAGTTAAGCTTAATTGGTAAAGACTCTTATTATCGAATAAGAGATTTGAAGTTCAAACTTCACATATACCAAAAAAAAAAAAAATTGTGACTTAGTTTGATGATAAAAGTAATTATTATGAAATGGATGCACAATGTTTAGGCTAACAAAATATTAGCTAACCAAACATGCACGAACGTATGCTTTTGCGTCATAGTGCTCTGATACAATTAGCTTGTCAATGGTATTGGCATCTACCACGCACATGCAGGTTGAATGGATAGTGGCAGTTTACTTGTGCCTTCTAAAAATATTCGTATTGCACACTTGAACCCAGTGAATCAAGAAATCCACTTTATTTTACTCATGTTACAATTACGTACGATTCCCCTTTCTTTATCCTACAGAGGTCAGTTTGCCTTAGTACTTGTAGCATAACAGTTGTAATTGCATCCAATGGCATTGACTTTGGTCCTGGCCTAGTAGGCCCTTTCACACACTACTATCTCTCTCTCTCTCTCTTTCTCTGATTCAGGGGGCATATAAATTGGCATTATCATGAACTTGAAGTTTAGTTCTTCTTCAAATCAGTCCCTCTTCCAAAATTGTATTTGTTAAGATTAGAAATGCAGTGAAAAGAAGGAATTAGTTAGTCAAGAATTCAGTATACCAATAGATTAATCTGCATAATTATATGGTTCTAATTACCCATGAAAGGGAGGAGCAAAATCTCATGAAGTAGACCACAAAAATGACTTGCCACCCTGTCTCTCTTACTCTTATATGTCTCATAATGTATATTGCTATAGACTACAAAATGACTAGCGAACTTAGCACTTAAAATGAATACTTGAATCAAAAAAAGGAAATCCCTCTCCTTTCCAACTCTTTTGAGCCATACTGATTGATTGTGCTGGAGGTCTCACAAGTCACATCACGGAGCATCCCACAGTATTATCATCACTGAAATAATCCCCGACTTCCGTTGCTGGTGTCTGGATTGGTGGTTGAGATATTGAGTATGAGTTGTAGAATTCCTGACCATTATAAGTTGGTGGGAAAGGAGCCACATAAGAAGGTATTACATAATAGGGCATGGTGGTGACAGCAGAAGGCCCGACCATGTAAAAACATTGAGTCTGAGTCTTGACATTGCCACCATCATTCATCAGGATTGGAGGATCGGTGCTATTCATGTATGGTTGAGGATTCGGAGGAATTTCATTCTTAATGACTTCAATGTTAGAAATTTTTGCAGCACTCTCCATTTCCTTCTGATCATTCTTTAATGTTCTGTTCTTGTTTCCATCCCCACTATCTATACTCTCCTTAGTTTTATCAGTTATTGTGGCATGTGAATCTAGGCACTTGGCTTCTTGACACTCAGTTTTTGTCACTGCCACTTCTGCTTCTTTCTTTGCCTTTCCAGCATTCTGATTCCCGGAATCCCACATTTCTGCTTGTTTTCCAACTTTCAGAAGCTTCTTGATTAAAACTTTTGAATCCACATTCCCTAGGACAGTCACTTTCGGCTGCAAAGGGTCGATTTCTGTCTTTAACACACCTGATAATATGTGTTTTTCTTTCATGATTAGCAGCAGGAGAAAAGCTAGGTAGTGTAAAGAAAAAGAGAAATGTAAAGGCCTTGAATTTATTACCCTCAATGCCTTGTAACACCTTCTTTACTTTCTTCTTGCAACCATCACAGCAGTTGACAGAAACCTTCAACTCAACTTTCTGAAATAATTCAACGTAATTTGGTTTAAGACCTTACTAATTTAGAGTCATGAATAGAAAAAGAAGTTAACAAAAATAAAGACTTAAGAGACTCAAAGAACTTGTAATAAATATCGAGCATGAACGTGCTTCAGCACCTTTAAGTCTACTTCCTTAGCCATGTTTCCTCGCTGCCCTGATTTCTGGAGGAGTCAGAGGTGTAAGGCTTGGATGTATAGAAGAACTAAGGTGGAAAAGTGAAAACAAGAATGTGAAAACAAAAGGTGCTTTTGCAATTAGCTGTAGGATCTGCAAGCTCTATTTATAAGCACAAAAAGAACGTAGGAACTGGAGTCAACAATCACAATAGCGCACAGTGTTTAATGGCCTTTGCTTTTTTCTGTATTATAATATACTGATTATGTTGTTCCAACGCAGAAGCATTTTTTTAGAGACAGCTTTCTCCTTAAGCAAAAGAAATATGCAATTTCACCCTTAGGGTGTCCACAAGTGCTCCCATTTCCTTTGGCCCTTTGTGCAATGTTCCCCGTAACTATTGTAGTAATTACTTCCATGAGGGGGTAATTAAGATCACACAGGCTCAGGATGGGTAGGCCCACGAGCAAGCGCAGGGCATTCGATTTGAGCAAACCTAGCCTCGTTGAACCAGCCCGACAAGTATGGTCAAAACTACAACCCTTGGCCAACTTGAAGGCATTCAACCAAACCCTCAAATTAAGGCAATCTACATCGGGTCATATCCATAAAACCTTACACAGATGTCAACGGCCGGCCTTATCAGCCTAACAAGGAGTGTATTCAGATGACCATCTCCTTTCACATTAATATTTATTATAGCTCACCTATCATTGTTTGTATTTAATGTAATGCAGCAATAGTCCACCCCCCTTACTATAGCAGAGAAGGTGACCTAAGGCCACATCGTCAACCATCCTAAGAGAGTGACTTGATGTTAGAATCCCATCTTGACTGCATTGTGAAGCATCCACCGGCCTTCACCAGTAGAATCTTTATAAATACCCAACATAATCAAGAAGAAAGGGACTCCATCAATCTGTATCTCTATTATTTTTCTTTCAACTTACTTGTTAATGTTATGTTTGGTTGGGGTGAAAAGGGAGAGGATGGTAAATAAAGGAAGGAAAATTGAGAAAAATGCAATTCTCTATTATTTAGTTGGATTGAAAATGGAGAGGAAAGGAAGTGCGGTAAATAGTGTTTCCAATTTCCAACCAGGTCCACCATTTCCCTTTCCTTCTAAATTGGGGAGGGAAAAAAAAAAATAATAGAGAAGAAGAAAAAGAAAATGACATTGTGAAGAAAAGTAGAAAATTACTCTTACTTTTCCATCATTTAACTTTTAATAATAACGAATAATAGTAATTTATTATATATCTTTCCACTTTTCTAGCATTAATCTATGAAACATACAGTAGAAAACACAAATTTTTTCTGTTCTCCTATTTGTGTATCCTACCAATATTTTATATTATCTTACTTTTTCATCCCCTGACCAAAAAGAAACTTGAATCTCTTCATTAACTTAAGCATTTGTGTATCTCTAACCAATCTCATTGAAGGGAGGGAGGTTTGAACTACAACATGGACCACAACAAATGTTGTAGAAGCGGAAGCTTTAATACCAATTTGTTGAGAATAACAGAAGTATGAATATCTATTTGTTGTGTGTGTATTCAAAAATAGTGAGTTTATGCAAAATAGAAATAGAACGACAAAAGAAACAATCACACGGGAACACAAAGATTTACGTGGTTCGGCTTTTGGCCTACGTCCATGGGCGGCGTCAAGGAGAAAGTTTCACTAACAAAAGGAAGAGATTACAACAGTAGTGCCAAAACACTCTCACAAAACCCAAATCCCAAATACACCCAAAAGAGCTCTCAATCACCAGAAGCACGTGACTAGAGAAAACCTAAATTTCTCTCTCAAAACAAAGCACGGCTTAGAACTCTAATATATATAAATATGCAGCTGTCTTTTTCATCATACACCTTTTCTTTTTTTTAATTCAATTGCCGCATAACAATACAAATACATATGTATATATAAAGTCGGCTAGGGTTTCTTATAGAGAGAGCATATTAAGGGCCGGCTATTCAAAGTCCTAATTTCACTAGGACATGGTTGCCTCCTTTGACCAAATAACAAAGCCACATAACAACAAATCTCCACCTTGGCTTGAATTTGGTCAAGTCCCACAAACAAAACTTCTCCACCGCCAAACCAAAAGCCCCTAAAGGCTATCACAAACTGCAAACGCCAATCAAGTCCAAGCAATGCTTGAACTTATGCAAAAGAACCGGCTTGGTCATCATATCTGCTGGATTATCTGTTGTAGCAACCTTTCTAACTTCAACTATGCCTTCAGATACAGTCTCACGAATGAAGTTATATTTGACAGCAATGTGTTTAGATCTCTCATGATACATCGGATTTTTAGTCAAATGTATGGCACTCTGATTATCACAAAATACAACAGAATCATCTTGTTGTAAACCCAGATCACCAACCAAACCTTTCAACCAAATAGCTTCTTTCACTGCCTCTGTTGCTGCCATATACTCTGCCTCTGTAGTAGACAAAGCAACTGTTGATTGTAATGTTGCTTTCCAACTGATGACACTACCAGATAATGTGAAAACATAACCTGTCAGAGATTTCCTCTTATCCAAATCACCAGCAAAATCAGAATCCACAAATCCAATAACACTGCTACTATCAGTAGAAGCCCTGTCATATACCAAACCAATGTTTGCAATACCTCTCAAATATCGAAGAATCCATTTCACAGCTTGCCAATGTTCTTTACCAGGATTAGCCATATATCTACTAACCACACTTACTGCATGTGAAATATCTGGACGAGTGCATACCATAGCATACATTATGCTACCCACTGCACTAGCATAAGGGACATGAGACATGTAATCCTTTTCCTCTTTAGACTTTGGTGACAAAGCCGCTGAAAGCTTAAAATGTGCTGCTAATGGAGTACTCACTGGCTTAGATTGCTGCATATCAAAACGTTCAAGTACTTTCTCAATATAATTCTTTTGTGACAAATAACTTGCCAGCTTGTCTATCTCTATGAATCTCTATTCCCAAAATCTTCTTAGCTGCACCTAAATCTTTCATCTCAAATTCACCACTAAGCAAAGTCTTTAGCTTGTTTACCTCTACCAGATTCTTAGCTGCAATGAGCATATCATCAACATATAGCAGCAAGTAGACAAAAGAACCATCTGAGAGCTTCCTATGATACACACAACTATCATAGTCACTTCTTGAGTAGCCATGCCCAATCATGAAAGTATCAAACCGCTTATACCACTGCCTTGGAGATTGCTTCAAACCATATAATGATTTTTTCAACAAACAAACATGGTCTTCTTTTCCTTGGATCACAAAACCCTCTGGTTGATGCATATATATTTGTTCTTCAAGTTCCCCATGCAAAAAAGCTGTCTTGACATCAAGTTGTTCTAATTCTAAGTCAAACAATGCAACCATAGCAAGCATCACACGAATAGAGCTATGTCTCACAACAGGAGAGAACACTTCATTGAAGTCTATACCTTCTCTTTGACTGTAGCCCTTTGCAACCAATCGTGCCTTGAACCTCGGTGCTTCAACACCTGTAGTTCCTTCCTTTTTCTTGAAGACCCACTTGCAACCAACAATCTTCTGGCCTTTAGGTGGTTTCACTAACTCCCAAGTCTGATTCTTATGAAGAGACTCAATCTCCTCACTCATAGCAATACTCCACTGAGCCGAATTCTCACTAGAGACAGCTTCATGATAATTGGAAGGTTCGTGATACTCAATAATCTCAGCCACAGACAAAGCATAAGCGACCAAATCTGCCTCAGCAAACCTCTGTGGTGGTCTAATCTGTCTCCTCTCTCTACCAGTGGCTATACTATACTGCTGTTGCTGCTGTGATGCATCCACTTCATTAATAGAATCATGCACCTTATCTCGAATAGGCTGAACTGAAGTGCTATTATGCACTTTATCTAAAGCTTCAATCTCAAGCTCCACCTGCTTATTGACACCGTGGTCTTTTACTGCCCCATTACTCTCCTTTTTCTGGTCAAGGATAGCAGACTCATCAAATTTCACATCTCTGCTGACAATTAATCCAGGGGATTTTGAATCTGTACACCACAATCTATAACCTTTTGTCCCTGATGCATAGCCTAGGAATATGCACTTCTTTGCCCTTGGCTCAAGTTTGCCATCATTCACATGAGCATAAGCGGGACAACCAAATACTCTCAAATTAGAGTAATCAGCAGGAGCACCAGACCATACCTCAAAAGGAGTCTTACATTCAATGGCAGTTGATGGTGACCTATTAACTAAATAGCAAGCCATATTAATTGCCTCAGCCCAAAAGTCCTTAGACAGACCACAATTTGAGAGCATACAGTGAGCCCTCTCCAATAGAGTTCTGTTCATACGTTCTGCAACCCCATTCTGTTGTGGTGTTCCTCTAACAGTGCGGTGTCTCACTATGCCTTCATTTTTGCAGAACTCATCAAATTCACCTGAGCAATATTCCAAACCATTATTTGTCCTAAAACGCTTAATCTTTTTACCAGTCTGCTTCTCAATAAGCGTCTTCCATTGCTTGAAGGTGACAAAAACAGCACTCTTATTTTTCAGAAAATACACCCAAACCTTCCTTGAATAGTCATCAATGAAAGTCAACAAATATCGGTAACCACCCTTGGAACAAACAGGAGAAGGACCCCAAAGATCGGAATGGATATAATCTACTGTGCCCTTAGTCCTGTGATTAGCTATACTGAACTTGACCCTACACTGCTTTCCAAAGACACAATGTTCACAAAAGTCTAGCTTTCCAATTTTCTGACCATTCAATAAACCTCGTTTGCTTAATATTGACATGCTTGCCTCACTCATATGCCCCAATCTCATATGCCATAAATAAGTATTATCTGAGTCTGAATCTGAGGATGAAGATATTGCTGCAGAACCTACAATTGTGCTTCCTTGTAGCATATAGAGACCATTCACCATTTTTCCTTTAATGAAAACCAGAGCACCTTTACTGATTGTCAAAACTCCACCTTCACCGGTGTATTTATACCCTTGAGAATCGAATATACCCAAAGACAAAAGATTTTTCTTTAGATCTGGCACGTGACGAACATCAGACAAAGTCCTAACAACACCATCATACATCTTAATTCTCACAGTTCCTATCCCCACAACCTTACAGGTCATATTATTTCCCATCAGAACTTCACCACCACTAATTGACTGATAGGTAGTGAACCAATCTCTTTTGGGAGTCATATGATAGGAGCAAGCTGAATCAAGAACCCAAGCGTCACCGAAGCGACCAGTTGATACTGTTAAAACTAAATCTTCACCTTCATAATTAACTTCTGCAACACTAGCCGTATCATTAGTATTAGAAGCCTTCTCCCTTTTCTCTTTCAGTAACTTGCACTCTTTTTTCCAGTGCCCATCCTTTTTACAGTAGTGACACTTTCCCTTTCTAGATCTAGACTTTGACCTAGATTTTCCTCTATTGCTACTAGACCCTTTGTCGTTGGGTCTACCTCTAGCAACAAGATCGTCAGCATGATTATCACCCCAATTTTCAGAAACCTTCTTCTTTAACTCCTTAGAGTTCAATGCATCTTTCACATCATCAATTGAGATAGAGTCTCTCCCAAAACCATATAACATGGTATCGACAAAGTGATCAAAAGAAGGAGGTAATGAGCATAATAAAATCAAGGCTTGATCTTCATCTTCTACTTTGCACTCAATATTTTTCAAATCAATAACAATTCTATTAAATTCATTAAGATGATCAGAAATAGGTGTACCTTCTTTCATTCGAATTGTGTATAACCGCTGCTTCATATACAAGCGATTTGTAAGAGACTTGGTCATGTATCGACTTTCCAACTTGAGCCACAATCCCGCAGCTGTATCTTCATCTACAATTTCTCTTAGAACCTCATCTGCAAGAGACAATTGAATTGCACTATGTGCCCGTTCCAAGAGATCTTCTTTTTCCTCATCTGATAACGTTGCTGGCAAAGCGTCTTTGCCCTTTAGTGCTTTCCACAATCCTTGTTGCACTAGCAAAGCACGCATCTTCACACGCCATAAACTGAAATCATTCTTCCCGTTGAATTTGTCAATCTCAAATTTTGCTGCCGACGAAACCTTTGTCGCCATACCAAAAAAAACCCAGTAAACCAATAACAACACAACCAAATAGATCTGATGAACAATCTCAACTTCAAACAAAGAACCCTAGGCTCTGATACCAGTTTGTTGTAGAAGCGGAAGCTTTAATACCAATTTGTTGAGAATAACAGAAGTATGAATATCTATTTGTTGTGTGTGTATTCAAAAATAGTGAGTTTATGCAAAATAGAAATAGAACGACAAAAGAAACAATCACACGGGAACACAAAGATTTACGTGGTTCGGCTTTTGGCCTACGTCCACGGGCGGCGTCAAGGAGAAAGTTTCACTAACAAAAGGAAGAGATTACAACAGTAGTGCCAAAACACTCTCACAAAACCCAAACCCCAAATACACCCAAAAGAGCTCTCAATCACCAGAAGCACGTGACTAGAGAAAACCTAAATTTCTCTCTCAAAACAAAGCATGGCTTAGAACTCTAATATATATAAATATGCGGCTGTCTTTTTCATCATACACCTTTTCTTTTTTTTAATTCAATTGCCGCATAACAATACAAATATATATGTATATATAAAGTCGGCTAGGGTTTCTTATAGAGAGAGCATATTAAGGGCCGGCTATTCAAAGTCCTAATTTCACTAGGACATGGTTGCCTCCTTTGACCAAATAACAAAGCCACATAACAACAACAAATGATATCATTACCATTGGACTATCCCATAAACCTCCATAATAGTGAATAGTTGATACCTTATATTAGTAAGTATAAGTAATGAGTGAAAGTAGTAACTATACTCATATAATGTAGTACCGGCTTGCTCTTCTTCTTTATTCTAATTAATTGAGGGACTAAGTAATGACAACAAGGATTCCATATCGTTTATTTTCCCTCCCTTCTTTTGCTAGCATTGAAACAACAATCATTCCTTCCTTTAGCTTTGTTTATTTTATAATCACCAAATTGTACATCTCAATCAATCAAACACCTTCCTGTAAAAGGAAGGGAATATGCTGTAGTCTATGTTCGTGACTTGTGAGAGAGAATGATAGTACATTAGATTTATGGATGTATAATGTTAAGTTATAAATATAATACTAATAAAGAAATTAAAGAACAGATCCAATCTCCTTGAACTTGCACTCTCGCAACAGTGAATAAACTATTATGTTTGCAAAGCATATATTGATTCCATATTATTAAGCAATGAACATGGCCCTGCTCCCAATGACTAAGATTGGTATAGCTTTGAACCACAATGATACAGCTATGTGTAGGAATTGCTAAGCCCACTATGTTCAACAATATGCACTAGAATTGGAACGAAAGATCAGAAAATATATAAAAATGGAATAGATATTACATGCTTTCCATATGTCCATCTGGGGTTGCACACCTCTCCTTTGCCCTTGTTCGGATCCTCCACATACATGTACCTTTTTTTTTTACTTCTGATTACAAAAGAAGAAGAAGAAGAACTATTTGCTACTAAATTAAAAAGTTTCAAAAGATACTTAGCTTTTTCTACTACCATCTATGGCTGATTATTTTTAGTTTAAGAAATTGTCAAAAGTATCTCTCTCACCCTTCGCCACAAACACTGCTTGACTTGTATCTTTCTGGGTCCAAAGGGACGGTTTTGAATTTGAAGTTTTGAACCCTCGCCTTTAATGCATTAGTTTTGTACCATGAGAATGTTAGTACGTGTGTTCAAGAATCGAAATCCTACGTCTTTTCTTTTCAGTGAATACAAATTTTTACTATTTGAAAATTTGTAAAATAATAATAATAAATAATAAAATTAATATGGTGATTTTTTTCAATTAAAAACGAGAAAAAATTAATATGGTGTGTGATGGTGCTCAATTTATCGTCAGTAAGCTGCAGAGTTCTCTTCCTTCGCACTCTATACAACCTGCAAACACAAAACAAGAAAAATCTTGAAAGGATACCGGTGTGGTACCGGCCAAGGATCCTCTGAAGATTAAATTAGTAGATGCTTACAACCCTAGAGTGCCAGAGTTGAGGAATAGTATCCGTACCTTTTCTGTGGGAGCCATTGGGGTTTTTATAGTAGTGTAGAACCGACCTTCTTTCCTTGAGTAAGAAGTCTTTTCCATATAAAACTTTGTCATTGATTGGGCGAACATTGTGGAATCCCTTTTATATCGATATTCTATTTCCATTGAGTTTCTGCATATTCCAACAATGCGTGTAACGCAAGTTACATCTATTAATGACATGTGTACCTGTCCACTAAGTTCCCGTCTTCTATAGATCAGTCCACTTCAAACATCAATATCAGTAAATCAAAACTCAGGTCTATAACGCTAATGGATTTTACCCTCGTTAGCTGCCCCCTCATCCCATCAGTCCGTGACCCCACAGGAGACGGACTAATGGGATGACGGTTTCATTTTTCAATGAGAGAGACTTGACTCGATAT
Organism: Lithocarpus polystachyus; assembly: GCA_033629205.1. Lineage (NCBI taxonomy): Eukaryota > Viridiplantae > Streptophyta > Magnoliopsida > Fagales > Fagaceae > Lithocarpus > Lithocarpus polystachyus. Next base: position 71,791,183 of record CM066163.1, read on the forward strand.
GCTGCCATACGGTAATTAATGTTGAGTAATTAATCATGTAGGACATGTGTCGTCAATTTAGTGATTGTGTGTCAAGAATAAGGCGTCCCTTCGCCTCCCGCACCACTCCTCATATATAAGCCTCCCTTTTCCTCCCTCATTTTTCACTTTTCACTGAAATCAAATGATCAGAGCACATCCGTTCACCTAGCCAAAAAGCTTGATCCGTCAATCCTGCTCGTCCGTCACGTTCGTACATCCGTCGATTGCATTCTCCAACAGCGAACTCAACCGGTAAGTATTTATTATCAATTCATTCATTTTTATAACCGTCCAATATCTTTAGACTAGTTAAACTTAGGGTTTCTCGTTACATGTAGGTGACAGATGTCTAGTGCGTCCAGTAACCAATCGTTCGTCCGCGACGGAGCGGGCTACGATGAAGTTCACCCATCGGGTCCAAGAGATTCCAACACTTTAAGTGAAGAGAGTTCATCTACCACCTCTTCTACCTCAAGTAGTGATAGGACCGAAAGTAATCTTAGTGACGGTCTAGGGGAAAACGAACCACAAATCCAATCTGTCATAGACTCTGATGGGATGAGGAAGTTCATAATACTTTCACTATGGACGGTGAATGACTTTACATCCTCAATTAAGGAATCCCACTTTAAAACACTAAGGAATAAGTACCAGATACCCGTCAACATACCCCTCCATCTACCCAATAAATCAGAGAAGTGTTATTACTATGGTGTCAAGGGTGTCAGGATTTATGAGCAAATGCTCAAGGTAGGGTTGAGGTTTCCCTTGAGTCAACTACACCGTCACCTCCTTCACTATCTAGGACTGTCCGTCAACCAAGTTTCCCCAAATGCGTGGAGGGTTTTCCTGGGAGTAGAGGTCCTGTACGGAGCAATGTCCAAAGGGGAGAAAAGACTAACAGTGGAAGAGTTCCTCCATTGTTACCGTCCAATTGAAATAACAAAATCAAAAGGAATGTATAGTTTTGTAGTGAGAAGTCCATTACTAAGACTAGTGAGTGATACTCCAGATTCCAATAGGGACTGGAAGTCTAGGTATTTTTTTATGGATGGTAATGAGTGGATGTGTCGTCCTGGTGAGACTGAATTCATGCCGGTTGACATAACATGGGGTGTATTACCCCCGTTTGGTATGCACTCGTCCTCTTCCTTGTTTGCAAATTATATGCTGTTGAATTCTAACCGTCTTCTTTCTGCAGCTCAAAACCGTCCACAAGTTACACTGGAGCAGTGGAGTTTTTTGGAGAAGATTTTCCAAAAAACTAAATTGGAAGACAGATCTTGGGCTAAATTGATGAGCCTTGAAACCATCCATGGGCACTGTGACAGACCTAAACCGTCTGAAGAAGCAATATGATACGAGGAACAAGTTCGAGCACGTAAGTCCGTTCACTTGAGTATTACACTTAATTACATTTTCAAAGTCATTAACTCATATACCGTCTTCCTTTGCAGAAATGGACGATGCTAAGAGGAGAGCTATTATTAAGCAGCAGGCAGCTGCCAGGGAATAGGGTGGCCAGACGGGTGGAACTGACGCCCCCAAGCTGCCCGTCAACAAAAGAAAACCCGGCTAGGAGACAGACTGTCACACCAAAAAGATAAAGGTCACTACTGAAACCATCGTGGGTCTTGAGGCTGAGGTAAAGAAAACAGTCCCGTCAAACACGGCAAAGGAAAGGGCCTGATGACGGGTGGCCAAGTCCCCAATGTAGAGAAGCCACTCGTCCTCCTCCGCGAGGATTCCAAGTACGCCTTGGAGAAGTTGCCTTCAATCATAACGTCAGAAGACTATGAAGACCTTAGAAACCATGCGACGGAGGCAATGGGTGAGACGGGCCTCTTCAACCTCACCCAGGTAAATACATTATCCATCAATATAATATATATATATATATATATTTTTTTTTTTTTACCGTCCTGTCTGACTTAACCTTTTCCTATTCTAGGCCGTGGTTATGATGAAAGGTCATATGGACCGTTGTGTTCACAATGAGATGGCTCTGGGCCGTATACGAGCTAAAGCGGCTGAGACGGAGGACGAGCTAACTCAATTCAAAGCCTGGAAGGTAGTTATTGAAAAGAAGCTAGCCATGTCGAAGCAAGAAAGGGGTGAATTGGAGAAGCAGACGGAGGTGCTGCGAAAAGTCCTTGGCGACAAAGAGAAAGAGATTACCTCTGTCAAGGACCAACTCCGTTAGGCAAAGGAGGATGCTATTAAGAAGTATCGTGACTCCGAAGTTTATTTGACAGAGTTGGGTAGCACCTTCGCTGATGGATTTGATGACGCTATCCGTCAGGTGAAGGCTTCTTACCCTGAGCTGGATCTTTCCCATGTAAACATCGACGAAGCTCAAGCTTAGACATCCGTCCTCCCGGCTGCCACCAACAGTACAGAACGTTTATTTGCTGAAGGTCGAGATGCTAATGATGATGAAGTTGAGACAGCCGTCTAGGTTCAAGCTCAGGCAGAAGATGTGGATGTTGAAAAAATTATTGATTCTCCTGTCCAGTAGTTTTTAGTCTCTATTTTTAAAGTTTAATTTTGTACCGTCATGAACAATTTGCCTTTGAAGGCATTTTCATTTATGTATTTTAATTATTTCTTTTTAATGCTAGGTATATGCATTTTTTTATGTAGCCATTCAATCTTTTTGATCCGTCACCCTTTGGGTGTGTATAGACTTTGATTCTATACTTTTGTTGGACGTACGCTTTATAATTTTTCATTTCTTGGGATATGTCCGTCCTCTTAAGGATTTGGTTTATATCCGTCCTCCTAAGGACATTAAAATTTGCTTAACAGGTATCCGTCCTTATGAGGACTTTGATTTTTACTTTCTCTTGTATCCGTCCTCTTGAAGACAAAGTCTTATACTCTTTTGGAGGGTATCCGTCCTTTTGAGGACTTAGAATTTTACATTCCCTTGGAATGTGTTCGTCCTTTTGAGGACTTAGATTTTACATTCCTTTGGAATGTGTCTGTCCTTTTGAGGACTTAAATTTTTCATTCTCTTGGAATGTATCCGTCCTTCTAAGGACTTAAATTTTACATTCCCTTGGAATGTATCCGTCCTTTTAAGGACTTAGATTTTTACATTCTTTTGGAATGTATCCGTCCTTTTAAAGACTTAAATTTTACATTCCTTTGGAATGTATCCGTCCTTTTGAGGACTTAAACTTTTACATTTTCTTGGAATGTATCCGTCCTTTTGAGGACTTAGTAGTTTGTGAACGTTACTTCTGGTTTCGTTCATTACAAAGGCGTCGTAATCAATGTAGAAAAAAGCATATATCTGAATAAATTCTTCATGTATAAGTAGAAACTTTGCCTCTTGGGCTTAAAAAATATTGTAGCAAAAATCAAATAATCCTTAAACGACTGCTGAATTAAAAACTAAGAAAAACTAGGAAACAAAAAATAGATTCTGGAGCATCCTTCACTGCTTTTTCTTCTACTGGTAGTACTTCTTGAGGAGTTCGGTGTTCCATGGGTGAGACAATCTTTGTCTGTCTAGGGTCTCTAGGTGGTAGGTGCCTTTCCTTACCCATGAGGTAACTCTGTAGGGGCCTTCCCAGTTTGGACTAAGCTTAACCTAAGACGGGTCTCTAGTATTGCCCATCACCTTTCTTAAGACAAGGTCTTCGACCTTGAAGTCTCTGGGCTTGATCTTGAAATTGTAGTGCTTGGCCATGAGATCTTAGTATCTTGCAAGCCTTTGTTCAGCCGTAGCTCTGACTTCGTCTGCTAGGTCGAGCTGGAGACGAATAGCCTCGTCGTTTCTTCTTTCATCGTAGCTGTTTACCCTGTAGCTGGTGAGTCCAATTTCTGCGGGGATGACTGCTTCGCTTCCATATACCAAACGGAACGGTGTTTCGCCTATAGGAGTTCTTGCCGTTATCCTGTACACCCATAATACGCTTGGAAGTTCCTCTAGCCATATACCCTTTGCCCCCTCAAGCCGAGTTTTGATGATCTTCAGCAAGGATCGGTTTGTAACTTCAACTTGGCCGTTCGCTTGAGGGTGTGCGGGGGATGAATAATAATTCTTGATCCCAAGTTTCGAGCAGAAATTTCTGAAAGAGTTATTGTCGAATTGTTTCCCGTTGTCCGAGACCAGAACTCTTGGTATGCCGTACCTGCAAATGATATTTCTCTACACAAAGTTGCGCACATTTGTTTCCGTGATTGTAGCTAGCGCTTCTGCTTCTACCTATTTGGTGAAATAGTCGATGCCGACGACTATGAACTTCAATTGTTTGGCTGTGGTGGGAAAGGGGCCCATTATATCTAAACCCCATTATGCGAACAGCCATAGAGCCGTCATTGGAGTTAGTTACTCCGTTGGTTGTCTTATGGAATTGCCAAATCTCTGGCATTTGTTGCAAGCCCTAACGTACACTTGGGCATCCTTTTGCATGGTGGGCCAGTAATATTCGGCTCGGATGAGCTTGTGAACTAACGACCGCAACCTTGAATGGTTCCCGCAGACTCCTTCATGTACTTCCCTCATTACATACTCCGCTTCCTCGGGACCTAGGCATCTTAAGTATGGGCGCGAGAACCTTCTTTTGTATAGGACACCATTGATCAGTATGAACCGCGCCGCTTGGACCTTCAGCTTCCTAGCAGTTTCTTTAGCGTCCGGTAGCATGCCTTCCTTCAGGTAGGTGATTATTGGCGTGGTCCAATTACTTTCAGTACCTATCTTCTGTACGTTTATGTTATCAATTGCAGATGAAAGTTGAACAAAGGAAAGTACCTTATCATGGACGGTCATATGTTCTGCTGATGCGACCTTGGCTAGCCTATCTGCCTGCTCGTTCTCCTTCCTTGGGATCTGCACTATCTGAGCCTGCAAGTCGCACATCTTCTTCTTCGCCTGGTCCAAGTACATCTTCATCTGTGTGCCCCTACATTCATACTTGCCGATCACCTGATTGGTGACTATTTGTGAATCACAGTGGACAACTGCATTGATGGCACCAGCGGCTTTGGTGAGATCCAATCCTGCAATTAAAGCTTTATATTCTGCTTCATTATTCGTCATAGGAAAGTTGGGGCGAATCATGCATTCCACTTCGTCGCCTTCCGGAGATTGAAGTACGATGCCTGCTCCACCAGCTTGCTTATTGGACGAGCCGTTAATGTAGACATTCCATGCAGGATGCTTCTCTGCCCCCTGGTCCGCTGGACTTGTAAATTCTGCAATAAAGTCGGCCACTGCTTGTCCCTTTATGGCTTTTCGTGGATGGTACTGTATATCAAACTCGCTCAACTCAATTGCCCATAGCGCCATCCTTCTGGCTGCTTCGAGATTGTTCAAGGCTCGTCTTAATGGTTTGTTCGTCAGGACAATGATAATGTGAGCTTGGAAGTAAGGCTTAAGTCTTCAGGCCGTCGTGATTAAGGCGAAGGCGAGCTTTTCAATCGGCGGGTATCTTTCTTCCGCTCCACGAAATGCACGGCTAGTATAGTACACGGGTTTTTGAATCTTGTCTTATTCTCGAATCAAGGCTGCGCTGACGGCAGCTGGTGACACGACCAAGTTTAAGAACAACTCTTCTTCTTCTCTTGTTGGACTCAGCAGTGGAGGGGAAGAAAGGTAGGCTTTAAGATCTTCAAACGCTTGCTGACATTCTTCCGTCCACTCAAAGGATTTCTTCAATGTTCGGAAGAAGGGTAGGCATTTATCTGTCGCTCTTGATACGAATCTATTCAGTGCAGCGACCTTTCCGTTAAGGCTCTGTACTTCTTTCACATTCTTTGGGGGTGTCATTTCTAATACCGCGCGGATCTCATCCGGGTTAGCTTCAATCCCCTTATGGGGCACCATGAACCCTAAGAACTTTCCAGCTGTTACCCCCAATGCGCATTTGCTTGGATTAATCTTCATGTTGTACGATCGAAGGGTGTCGAAAGTTTCTTTGAGGTCGTCCAAATGGTCTCCTTCCTTTCGACTTTTAACCAGTATATCGTCTACATACACCTGGACGTTCCTTCCAATCTGTTTTGCGAACATTTTGTTCATAAGTCTCTGGTAAGTCGCTCCGGCATTCTTGAGGCCAAACGACATTACTCTGTAACAAAAGAGACCTTGACTTGTAACAAACGAGGTCTTTTCCTGATCCATCTCATCCATCTTAATCTGATTGTACCCGGAGAAGGCATCTATGAAACTCAGCAACTGATGTTGCGCAGTTGAATCGACTAGAGTATCAATTTTTAGGAGAGGGTAACTGTCTTTTGGATAGGCTTTGTTTAAGTCTGTGAAATCTACGCACATCCTCCATTTCCCGTTGGCTTTTCTAACCATTACGACGTTTGCCGGCCAATCGTGGTAGTAGAATTCTTTGATGAAGTTCGCTTCTTGCAGCTTGCGGACTTCTTCTGCTATAGCTTAGTCTCTTTCTCGTGCGAAAACACGCTTTTTCTGACGAACCGGTGGAAAGGTGGGAGACACATTCAACCTGTGGACCATGACGGAGGGATCAATCCCTGGCATGTCTTCATGATTCCATGCAAAAATGTCCCGATCTGCCTTAATAAACACTTCTAGTGCTTGCAGGATTGCTGGGCTGGCAAGGGTGCCAATTCGGGTCATTCGCTTCAGAATTGAGTCGTCTAATTGTATTTCCCGAAGCTTTTCAACAGGTTCGGCCACCGTCTGCTGTTCTTCGATGTTCATGGCCTGCATCTAGTCATCCATTTCCATCATCGTCACATAACATTCTCGCGCGACGACCTGGTCCCCATGCAGTTCTCCTATTCCATATTTAGTGGAGAATTTGAGCATTAAGTGGTAGGTCGAAGTTACGGCCTTCCATGAATTAAGAGTGGGACGTCCAATTATGGCATTGTACGCTGACGAGCAATCGACCACGATAAACGTGACGTCTTTTGTAATCTGCCGAGGGTAATCACCGATCGTGACGAGCAAAGTAATCGCACCGAGGGGATATACCTTGGTTCCCCCGAACCCAACGAGGGGAGCGTTTGTTGGAGTCAGCCGCTCTTTACCAATCATCATCTTCTGGAAAGCCGGGTAGTAGAGGATATCAACGGAGCTTCCGTTGTCAATCAGGATCCGATACACATTGTAGTCTCCCACTTGAATGCTAACTACAAGTGCGTCATCGTGTGGGTGGTGAAGACGTCGAGCGTCGTTCTCTGAGAACCCAATGATGGGTGTTTCATCCTGTTCTTTCCTAGGAATGAAGCTCGTCATCTGAACGTTCTGGATCGTTCTGAGATAAGTTTTTCGAGCCTTTTTCGACGAGCCAGACATTGTCGTGCCCCCTACAATCATCCTTATGTCCCCTAGGGGTGGTCCTGGACGCTTGTTTTCTTGTCGTGGAATCTGTTCTTGTGGTGGGTCTGTTCTCTCCCTGCTAACGAACCTCTGTAACTTCCCTTGCCGTATGAGTGCTTCTATCTGCTGCTTCAAGTCATAACAGTTTGCCGTGTCATGGCCGTGATCTCTGTGAAAGCGGCAGTATTTGTCCCGAGGCCTTTTATTGGGATCTCCCTTCAGCTTTCCTGGAAAAGTGAGGGCTCCCTCGTCTTTAATCTGTATCAAGACTTGGTCTATCGGGATTGTAAGCGGTGTGAAGTGTGTAAACCTCCCAACTGGAGGTTTAGGGCGCCTCTCTTCTCGTTTCTCTCCCGTCCTTGCCGTTTTTCGTCCTCTATCTTGATGTACGTCGTCCTGCTTTTCTCTCTTCTTGGAGGGCTTTTCATCTCGGGCCGAGAGTGCATCCTCCGCGTTCATGTACTTGGTCGCCCTGTATAGTACATCAGACATGGTCTTTAGGTCGTTCTTGTAAAGGGAGAATAGAAATTTACCCTTCCCAGTCCATTCGTAAATGCGGCTACTAGTATTTTGTCGTCCTCTTCGTTTATTGAAAGCGCTTCCTTGTTAAAGCGGGCAATGTATGACCTCAACGTTTCATCTTCCCGTTGCCTAATATTCATTAGGCACGCCGTAGATTTCTTGTATCTGTGCCCTCCTATAAAATGCGAGGCGAAGAGAGCGCTCAACTCCTTAAAAGTGCTGATGGAGCCAGGTGTTAACCTGCTAAACCAGACCCTTGCGGAACCTCTTAATGTTGTAGGGAAAGCCCTACACATAATTTCATCCACTACTCCCTGTAGATGCATCAGCGTCTTAAAGGTCTCTAGATGATCCAACGGGTCTTTGGATCCATCATAGCTTTCGATCTGAGGCATGCGGAACTTCTGAGGGAGAGGGTATGAATTGACGGACACCGTGAATGGTGAATCCGTTCGATGAACCAGGTCGTCCAGGTCATTAGATACCCGTCCTTTGAGAGCGTTCATCATAAAATCCATGTGCTCTTTCATCATCTGCATCTCTGCCACTACACTAGACGGGACCTGCTCCGCCGTTGATGGTCGATTTGTATCCTGTCGTTCGGGCCTACTATGGGTGTTACTCCCTCCCGGCCCGTGCTGGGTTCTCCTTTCAGCGCTGCTGGCCTCATGTTCTTCCTCTTGGGTATGGAGTGTTGCGTCTCTCTGTTGCAGTTCTTCTTCTAGGTCGTTGTTACGTTTCATAAGGCGTTCTACCGCTGCTGCTAGGGTTTGAACTTGCCTTTCGAAGGCTGTCATATGCGTCTCCCCTTGATCGTTTGTTGTGGTTGCCATCGAGCGTGTGAGTACCATGCAACTTTTTGTCCGGAAAGCACAAAGTAATGACTTTTCCTTGCCTTCCCCACAGACGGCACCAACTGATGATGCTCAATTTATCGTCAAATAAGTTGCAGAGTTCTCTTCCTTCGCACTCTATACAACCTGCAAACACAAAACAAGAAAAACCTTGAAAGGATACCGGTGTGGTACCGGCCAAGGATCCTCCGAAGGTTAAGTTAGTAAATGCTCACAACCCTAGAGTGCCAGAGTTAGGGAATAGTATCCGTACCTTTTCTGTGGGAGCCCTTAGGGTTTTTATAGTAGTGTAGAACCGACCTTCTTTCCTTGAGTAAAAAGTCTTTTCCATATAAAACTTTGTCATTGATTGGGCGAACATTGCGGAATCCCTTTTATGTCGAGATTCTATTCCCATTAAGTTTCTGCATATCCCAACAATGCGTGTAACGCAAGTTACATCTATTAATGACATGTGTACCCGTCCACTAAGTTCCCGTCTTCTATGGATCCGTCCACTTCAAACATCAATATCAGTAAATCAAAACTCAAGTCTATCACCCTAATGGATTTTACCCTCGTCAGTGTGGAAACTGGTAAGTAAAGCCAATCTCTTGTGCAGTCAAATGGCTCTTTCATGGCTTGACAAGTGGCACTTTCATGCCTACCCACCCCAAAGCCTCTCATTGTGAATTTGTATGCATGAGGAATGAGGATGAGGTATTTCAAACATGTTAAGCTATTAGGTTTTTTATTACTTTGATTTTTTTTTTTTAATGAAAACATAATTCATTTTTCATCCAATTAAGCATTACCCTATTGGCCTATTTTATTCCAATTTCTTATCCATGTGTGGATTTTTAGTTTGAATTTTCTCCCTTGATATTAGGGAAGTCGATACCGTATCGTACCGGTCCGTTCCGGCCGGTACATACCATACCGGCCTCGTACCGGTACAAGTACCCCCCCTATTTCGTACCGGAAAAAATATCGGCCGTACCGGCCTCGTACCGGGCCGTACCACAAAATGCTGTGTTTTTTTTTTTTTTTTTTTTTTGTGGTAATTGTGGCAATTTTTTAAGGGCAGGATAATAATCCTCATATATATTATGGTCCTGAAGTAGATCCTTTTGATGAATGGGGGTAGATGATCCTATGTAGTTTGTGTTAACTTAATTATTTGTATTATTTGTTTTCTTTGTATGCAATGAACAATTAAATTTTTTGTTTTTTATATTGTGTTTTTTTTTTCTTTGTATGCAATGAACAATTGAAGTAATATTTTATTGTAAACAGGAGGTAATGTTTTATGGTAAATAGAGATTTTGTGTGTGTGTGTGTATATTAAATGTAAAAAATAGTGGTAAACCCGAAATAGTACACTGGTATTGATCGGTACCCGAAATATATCGTACCGGTAGCCAAACCAGTACAGCCTCTGGTACGGTATTGACTTCCTTGCTTGATATATTGTTTTGGCCAGGTTTAGCTTAAGCGTAGAATTGAATTTCTTATAATAAAGAATGAAATGTGATCTAAGAAGAAACATTTTAGAGTTGTTTAATGTCAATGTAGTAATTCAAAAAGCTAATAAAGTATTTTTTCTTAATATATATTTTCCAAAGTTGATCGAATTAACCCTTCGAAATATCCATTGGTTGTCCAGCCTTAGCATAATCTAGGCTCCAAACAAAGTAACTTGTGCTATAAATACCCCTTTTTGCAGTTCTATTTGGCACAAGTGAGGAGAAGTATGGGTAAAATTACCTATGCTACTTTTATGTTTGCCGTCCTCTTTATCTATGTGGCGTCTGCGGAGAAAGATACTGTCACGACCCAAACCTGTATTCCAGAATTTAGAGCATGACCGGCATGTTAATATCAAGTTTATCTCAATACTAACACGAACCAACCTAAACTGAAAGTGCTTATCAAGAATTTGTTTCTTGAATTCCTGCTTGTTATCTTGCATAAAAACCATACTATACAAAAATGATGAAACCTTGAATTTCATCTCATATAAACTTTGCAAGATTGCCACCTGGCTAAAACCTTAGGTATTCCTGTAAATATTACATAGCTAAACGTTTAGCAAAACTCTTATTACAAACCTAACCCCAAAGGCATACAATTGGGGTTCAAAGCAAACTAGGGTTTCGAATTACATCTGTGCTCAAAGGATCAAGTACACCTTGATTCTTCCTATACAACAAAAGAAGACTAAACTACTATACAACAACAAAAACTATACAATCTATCAAACGAGAATTACAGAATTCTTGCCACCTCTAATACTCTCGCTGCTTCCAGGAAGAACTTGTGTACTGAAATATAATAGGGTGAGCTGCAAAGCCCAGTAAGGTTTTAAGCTCCATGGGCCCTTAATAAGCATGCATGTAAAACAAATATTTTATGGATACACCAGCTTGACAAAATAGCCTTCATACTATTTACGTTGATCTTAAAATAATTTATGAACTTTCACATAAAATACTTTATTTTCCTTTCATATAATAATAAAAGGACATGATAAGGAACGTAACATAATTCAGAAGTCTTATCTTTGAATAGACTATGAAATACTTTATCATAACTTATCATCAGACTTATCATAATTTCCAAATAGCTTAATGGTTCACTTACAATACATATTAGTTAGTCCAATTGTAAGTCTGTCACAACTTTGGGAGGCTTCCAGCACAAAGTGCTAGGCATCCAGCATTCCCCACAATGCCAGGTAAACCCGGGATCATATCATAATACATAACTTCAACCATGGGGGTAGGTTGACATCCTCCACAAGTTGGCTGTTACCAACAAGGGCGGGTACAGCAGAGCCAGTCCCACTTTTAATGGCCAATTAGAATTTCCATGGAAATGCCAGTACTATAACCCCTACTGGCTGAGTTCAGATCATAACAATGGAATAACTGAAAACTATATTTTCTTTCTGATATCTTGCTTTTACATAATTGTTTCACAACAGTAGCATATCCACGTCATTCTTAAAAATTATGTTCGTGAGCATCAATATGCTAAAATTATCAGGTATATAATATTGAACAATTCACGAACATATATTTTACTCAAATCATGCTTACATATAATATTTTCAATTAAAAGGTTTTAATGCATAATAATTTTCTAAACAATTTATACTTATTAAGCGCACATATCACAAATCCCTTACCTGAAAACAGAAGACGCGAGAGGTTTTACATGAGGAGCTCAAGTGTCCGTATTCTCGTTCTCGTCACCTAAACGAAAGACCAAAACTCATTACTACAAACTCTTCCTAAGGATATAAACTTATACATCTATCAAAACCTAACTCTTAAACTTAAGAAAAATCCTAACTCCCATCACATAAAGTTTCCCCAAAGCACATGATACAACCATCAAACACATTATGTATCCAAACCATAGAGAAACCAATGTATAAAATTTATATATGATCCAAACATACCAAAGAATAAGCATATTTAATTTTAGCTTAAAACATTCACCCTAACTTCAAAATTAAATCCACAAAATCAAGTGTGTCAAAAGCTGTCCACTGCTCATTACAGCAGCGTAAGCCCCATTTGTAAAATACAAATGGACTGTCCGTACACTTCCAATTGTCATGAAATTTTACAGTGTTACTCCCCTGTATGTCTAGTATATACCATAAAAATTTCGGAGTCAAAGAACATAATTATGATTTATTAAAAATCATACAAAGCAATGTGCTCAAATCTGTCCTGACAGAAATTTATACAACTTAGAAATTAAACCATTATTTTTATACTCATCCAAAAGCTGTGAAACCACTTCCATAACAACCATATGTGTCTTAGGATTCATAAAAACCATTCTTAGCATCCTAATTCACAGCAAATGATTTTATACATATTTTTCTTGTAGTAAACATCAAATCTGTCACAGTGACAGCTTCAGCACATAATCTTACTAAAATCATAAACAAATAACAATCGGCCTTCCATTTATTTGGGTATTTTTATACCAATACCAGACATAATAAAAGACCTTAACAAGCATCCAAAAGACCCATATCATCAATCTTTAAAATTACTAAAAACAGATTCACAAATTTAGTTCCTATAATCAAAATAGAGAGCAAAGAAGAGGGAAAATGAACAAAACCCTTAACTATCAAAATAACCAAAATCAAAAGAGATTTAAGTTACTTACCCACAGACTTTGCAGCTGAAACCTTAGTTTTAATCCTTTAATTTCTTTTTTTGAGAGAGGTTTGAGGTTTTGGTGGAAGAGTGAGGGAGAGATGTTCAGCCGTGTGAAAGAGCAAAGGAAGAAGCAACAAATGACTAAAGAAAAGAAGAGCAAATGAGGCTTTCTGATGCAGCAAGGAGATAAGAAGAAATGGACTTTGGGTGGGATACGTATAAAGCTAAGGGAACATGCACTTTTGGGGTGTGACACATGTAAGACTAGGAAGAGAGAAACAACCCACTTTTCAACTTTTGGGTAATTACACTTTTCACCCCTTATGAACATATATTCTTAGAAAAGCCCAAAGCATTATATAACTTTATATATATATGTCCTTATCTTTATAAATTACCTTTCTACAACATTAGAAAAAAGCATAGATATTTTATAATATCACAATATCAAACTTTATGCACTTAAAAACACTTAAGATGATAACAAGCATATATACTCATAAAATTAATTATGCAATTGGGTTGGGGTGTTACAGATACGACATAGTTTTGAAACTCGGACTATTCAAAAAATCATAAAAAAGGAGAGGTTTAAGATTTTTAAGGTTAAATTGAGATCAAATTATGATGAAATAAAAAAATTTAATTCGATTATATACATCTATATATATACTAATAGGTAAAACTAAGAGAAAATCCAATTAGATTTCAAATTGGAATTCAATTAGAGTCTAATTTTACGCCATGTGTCCTATTTAATCTAAGTTTTAGATTTTTGTGCTAAGTGAGTTAATTCAATGTAAAAATTGGATTTCAATTAGAGTTAAATTTTGTGACATGTGTACCATCTAATCTAAGTTTTTTAATTTTTGTACCAAATGAATTAATTTAGTGTAAAAAACGAGAAATCCAATATAAGTAAACCATAAAAAAAAAAAACATAAATTTTGAATAATTTTATATTGATGAGCCTTTTTCTTTGTAGAACTAAAAACAATTCAAGTTTATAAGTCGTCTATATATATATATATATATATATATATTAATAAGTAAAGCAGAGAGAAAATCCAATTAGATTTTGAATTGAAATTCAATTAGAGTTTAATTTTACGCCACGTGTCCCATCTAATCAAAACTTTTAAATTTTTTAACCAAGTTAATCTAATCGAAGTTTTTTAATTTTTGTGCAAAATGAGTTAATTTAGAATAGAAAACGACGAGTACAATATAAATAAATCATAAAAAAAAAACATAATCATATATCTAACACTATATATAAAATTAGAGGAAGAGAGAGTTTGAATGATTTTATTTTTATGAGCATTTTTTTTATAACTAAAAACAATTAATTTTGCACAAAAATTATATATATATATATATATATATTAATAGGTAAAGTTTAGAGAAAATTCAATTAGATTCTACAATTGAAGTTCAATTTTGTGCCATGTGTCCTAAATTATTTATTTTTAGAGAGTTTTATTTCTTAATTTTGGAATCAAATGTGGGGACCATATTGTAAATATCCATTCGAGTGAGTTATTGTGTACAAAAACCAAAGAGTCTAGAATTAATAAACATAAAAATATTTTAAAAAATGAACAATTTACATTTTCTACCTAATAACATTTTTACAAGACTTTTTGAGTTAAAAAAAAAAAAATAAGAATGACTATCAATAATATTTAAATTATATATGTAAGATTATTATACTATGCATCTTAATGTGTATCTTTTAAGTATATTTATGCATATGCATGGGGTTACAAGCTAGTTGTTATAATATATAGTTTGTAACATTGGGAAATGTTTTTTTTTTTGACATGTGACTGAACTTGGTAAATAATACCAAGCTGCCTACGTACCCGTAAGGAGATCAAGTCAACACGTAGTTCAAGATGAAGGGAATTTGATTTTGGGAAGGTGTGACTGAACTTAGTAAATGATACTAAGCTGCTTACAAACCCGAAAGGAGATCAAGTCATCACGTAGTTCAAAAGGGCTTTTCAAATGGGAGATTTTTTTTTTTTTGATTTTTTGAAGATGTGACTGAACTTAGTAAATGATACCAAGCTGTCTACGTGCTCGAAAGGGGATCAAGTCAACACGTAGTTCAAGGGAGAATTTCATAAGGAAGATTTTTTTTTGAAGATGTGATTGAACTCAGTAAATGATATCAAGCTGTTTACGTACCCGAAAGGGGATCAAGTCAACACGTAGTTCAGGGGATGGTGATTTTTTTTTTAGGGTGTTTATTTTTAAAGGTGTGAAAGGGTTTTTTGAAGGTTTTATTTTTTTTTTTTGAATGGTATGACTGAACTTAGTAAATGATGTTAAGTTGCCTACGTTCCCAAAAGGGGATCAAGTCAACACATAGTTCAAAGGGCCAGAGGTTTATTTTTTTATTTTTTTGCCCTAACTTTTGCCTAAGCTGCCTTATTAGCGGACTTTTTTTTTTTTGGTGCCCTAAATTTTGTCTAGGTCACTTTATAAAAAAGTTTTCAACCTGGGCTCTTTTTTTTTTTTTTTTTTTTTTGTGCCCTAACTTTTGCTCAGGCCACCTTATAAAAAGGTTTTCAACCTAGCGGACTCTTCTTTTTTCTCTTTTATTTTTTTTGAGCTTTTTAATGAACTTCTCATTCACACAAAGGTAAGCACATTGTCCCTCACCCTTCTTCCTCGGTATCCTTGTTTTTTTTGGACAAATGCATAAGCATGGTTGTTGCTTAAAATTTGGCATCAAGATAATTCACCTCTTCTCCCATGAAAGGGTTAGGATAAGTGTACACCATTTTCACATTTCCATCTTCATCACAAAGTTTAAAGCATTGATGAAGTGCAGAACCGATTATGCCATAAGTGTGTACCCAAGGGCGTCCCAACAAAACGTCGTAGGAAGTATCGGCATCAATTACGTGGAAAAGAGCTTCAGAATACAATTCTCCTATTTCCACTTTTAATGAAATGGTTCCCATGGCTCTTTGTCCAACTTGGTTGGAGCTTTGAATGGTCAAGTTGGATAGGGACAATTGTTTGGACTTCATCCCCATTACTTTGAGTGCCTTATAAGGGAGAAGATTTACAGTTGATCCGTAATCCAATAGGATTCTTGATAACCATACATCTCCAATTGTGCCCTTGACATATAAAAACCTTTCTGAAATTTGTCCTTATGCTGGAGGTCCTCATCACTAAACATTATGCATGCCAAACATGAAACGCATAGTCTAGGTGACAAGGATTGTGAGGAATTGTCTTCTTTCCCTTTAGAAGCATCATCTTTTGCATTTTGGCTTAATTTTTCCTTTTGTGGTAATGACAAATGTTGGCCTGAAAGCAAAGTTACTTCATCTACCTCTCGTTCATTGTCATCAATTGAAACCATGCAACATTGCACAATGTCCTCTTTCATCTTATTCTCGGAATGATTTTGAAGAAATTCCTTTGGAAGATATTCAACTAGAGTTATTGGCATTCTCTCAGATTGAATATATTTTTCTTCCTCTAAACTCATGCTTTTCTTTTGAGTGTTCTTCTTTTTCTTGGAATCCTTCTTTCTACGAATTTTGACTCCTGGCTTCTCAAATGGCATAATAATTGGTAATGACCATTTAGCCATTTTCTTGGATCTCTTACCAATATAGATTGGCCACTCTTCTTCATTTCTATCGAATTTGTCCTAACAATCTAATTTTGCTTCAGTCATAAGTTCATAAATACTTAGGAGATCGCTTGGCTTGGCCTTAGGAGTCTTTTTAATTTTTTCAACATCATTTGATTTTGCCCCCAATGGGCAAGGCAAAGTGGACTTTGGTTCCTTCTTAAGCAGAGAAATGCTATTAGACGCAGCAACTGATGCTCGAGAGGAACTATCTACCTCAATTTCACCATCGTTTATCAATTTTTGAATTATGTTCTTCAAAACATAGCATTCTGATAGAGAATGGCTGATTCAGTCACACCTTCCCAAAATCAAATTCCCTTCAACCTGAACTACGTGTTGACTTGATCCCCTTACGAGTACGTAGGCAGCTTGGTATTATTTACTAAGTTTAGTCACATGTCAAAAAAAAAAAAAAAAACATTTCCCATTAAAGATCAATCTTATGCACGCAAGAAAATTTTCATAAGTACAAATCAATGTTCAAACAAAGAAACAAAAATAAATAAATCAATCAATCAAGACAAAAAATGCTGAGGCCAAATCAATCTGCCAATTGGGATTTCAGATTTAATAGAAGGAGTCCTATACTTATCGAAGTCAAAAAGAGGTCTAGTCCTAGCAGGAAAACACTACTGTTCCTAACAAACGTGTGTCACACAAAGAATTCTAATTCTTGCATGACACACAGGGGGCAATTGTTGAAACTAAAAAATTTGTCATTAAAAAGAATGTCACTTCACGGCATGTGGACTAGTTAATAGGATGAGACCAAATGTGTGGTGGTCTACACGCTCAATTTGTAAGTTCAAAGAAAAAGGTGTCAATCATTGATTTAGCCGATGCTCGACAAAAGTCAAATGAAAGTGTCAATGACTTCATTACAAGATGGAGAAGCCTAAATCTCCAATGTTCTGAAAATTTGACTGAACAATATGCAGTACAAATGTGTTCAAACAATCTCTTACCAGAGATTGCCACTTTCATAGGGACTGCAGAACCTCAGAGTTTTGATGCATTGGTCTCTAAAGCGAGCAATGTTGAAAGACAAATTGCCCGACAAAAGAGTACCACGCAAAGGGGGCGTAATTTAGAAGAAAAAGATACAGAAGGAAAAAAGTCCCGAAATAATGGAGAAGTAATGGCTATCTTTGTCAATAGTGGAAGGCAAAATGGAAAAGGTAAGAAAGGCTCGAAAAAGCCCACTCTTGAAGAGAAAAAGAAAGCAAAATACTCATTCCATGATGATGATGTGGAAGGGATTTTTAATGAGTTGATGAAAGAAAAAGCAATACAACTCCCTAAGCCTAAAAGACCTTCTGAAGTTGATAAGGTAGATGACCCTAAATATTGCCGCTACCATCGAATCATTAGCCATCCTCTATCAGAATGCTATATTTTGAAGAATATAATTCAAAAAATGATAAATGATGGTGAAATAGAGGTAAATAGTTCCTCTCGAGTACCAGCTACTGCATCAAATAGCATTTCTTTGCTTGAGGAGGAACCAAAGTCCACTTTGCCTTGCCCACTGGGGGCAAAACCAAATAATGTTGAAAAGATCAAAAAGTCTCTTAATGTCAAGGCCGAGTCAAGTAGTCTCCCAAGTCTTTATGAGCTTATGACTGAAGCAAAATTAGACTTTTGGGAAAATTCCTCTAAAGATGGAAATGAAGAAAAATGGCAAACATATATTGGAAAGCAGTCCAAGAAAATGGCTAAAAAGCCATTACCAATCATTATGTCTTTTGAGAAGCCAGGAGTCAAAATCCACAGAAAGAAGGATTTCAAGAAAAACAAGAAGAAAAAGAAGAACACTTAAAAGAAAATCATGAGTTTTGAGGAAGAAAAATATATTCAATATGAGAGAATGCCAATAACTCTAGTTGAATATCTTCCTAAGGAATTTCTTCAAAATCATTCCGAGGATGAGATGAAAGAGGAAGTTGTGCAATGTTGCATGGTTTCAATTGATGACAATGAACGAGAGGTAGATGAAGTAACTTTGCTTTCAGGCCAACATTTTTCATTACCACAGAAGGAAAAATTAAGCCAAAGTGCAAAAGATGATGCTTCTAAAGGGAAAGAAGGCAATTCCTCATAACCCTTATCACCTAGACTATGCGTTTCATGTTTGGCATGCATAATGTTTAGTGATGAGGACCTCCAACATGGGGAAAATTTTCAGAATCGGTTTTTATATGTCAAGGGCACAATTGGAGATGTATGGTTATCAAGAATCCTATTGGATTATGGATCAACTATAAATCTTCTCCCTTATAAGGCATTCAAAGTAATGGGGATGAAGTCCAAACAATTGTCTCCATCCAACTTAACCATTCAAAGCTTCAACCAAGTTGGACAAAGAGCCATGGGAACCATCTCATTAAAAGTGGAAATAGGAGAATTATATTCTTAAACTCTTTTCCACATAATTGACATCGATACTTCCTACAACGTTTTGTTAGGACGCCCTTGGGTACACACTTATGGCATAATCGGTTTTGCATTTCATCAATGCTTTAAACTTTGTGATGAAGATGGAAATGTGAAAATGGTGTACATTGATCCCAACCCTTTCATGGGAGAAGATGTGAATTATCTTGATGCCAAATTTTAAGCAACAACCATGCTTATGCATCTGTCCAAAAAAAACAAGGATACCGAGGGTGAGGGACAATATGTTTACTCTTGTGTAAATGAGAAGTTCATTAAAAAACTCAAAAAAAAAAAAAAAAGCCCGCTAGGTTGAAAACCTTTTTATAAGGCAACCTAGGCAAAAGTCAAGGCACAAAAAAAAAAAAAAAAAAAAAAAGCCCGCTAGGTTTAAAACCTTTTTATAAGGCGGCCTAGGCAAAAGTTAGGGCACAAAAAAAAAAAAAAAAAAAAAAAAAAAAACCCAAAATAAAAAACAAGAAAAAAAAAAAAAAAAAAAAAACACTACCCCCTTGAATTGCATCAAAACTCTGAGGTTCTGCAGTCCCTATGAAAGTGGCAATCTCTAGTAAGAGAATGTTTGAACACATTTGTACTGCAGATTGTTCAGTCAACTTTTCAGAACATTGGAGATTTAGGCTTCTCCATCTTGTAATGAAGTCATTGACACTTTCATTTGACTTTTGTTGAACATCGACTAAATCAATGATTGACATATTTTTCTTTGAACTTACAAATTGGGCAAGAAAGGCTCTTTGCAAATCATCACAAGTGTGAATTGAACCCGGTTATAATTGTGCATACCAAGTGCATGCGGAACCCTTGAGAGATTGCACGAACTGTCTTACCAACAAGGCATCTGTTAAAGCAGATTCTCCACAAGCCAAATAAAAATGTGCCAAATGTTCTTGAGGGGAACCGGTCAAACCATCAAATTTCTTCAAGTTTGGTTTTTGATAACCGGTTAGGAATGGAACAGTATCATAATAAGCTGGATAAGGCTTTCAACACCCATGAACTGGTAAATTTATAGATGCCTAAAATTATTTGATTCCCTCAGCAATAAGTGTCTTTAATTCATCTTGTGTTATAGAACTAGATGATGTGTGCCCTTCTTCGGCAGTAGGCACATGAGTTCGAGCAAATGTACATGCTTGAGACGCTACTTTGGTTGCTAAGGCTAGGGATGGCAATTTATGCCCAACCCGCAGATACCGGGCCCGGCCCTAATGGGTCGGATTTTACCCGGTCCGATTAAAAATAGGGTCGGGTTTGGGTTGAAAAAAAAACCCGAAACGGGTTTGGGTCAGGTTCAGGTTTTTACAAAAACCCGGCTCAAACCCGGACTTGGCCCGAACCCGGTTATAAATATATATGTATAATTACTATAATAACCTCTTATATATATATATATATATATATATATATACACAAATTGTTATGACCCTAACTAAAAAACCTCACTTCACACACATTCTCTTCAGACTTCAGAGCCGCCTCTCATCTCTTTCTCTTCAACGCACAACTCTAACTCACTCTCCTTTCCTACTCTCACTCATTCTCCTCTCATGTCTCACACCGTTAGCCTCTCTCATGCTTTCATGTCTCACGCTGTCAGCCTCTCTCATGCTTTCATGTCTCACGCCGTCAGCCTCTCTCATGCTTTCAGCCTCTTGGTCTCACTCTCTTTGCCGAAGAAGATGAAGACGAAATCCTAAGATTTTTGCCACAAAGATTCTCGGTCTCACACTCTTAGTCTCACTCTCTCATGCTCTCATGTTCTTCTTCCATTTTTTCTTTATTTGATTAGTGGGTTTGGGGATTTAGATTCTCTTTGTTTAACTTGTGGGTTTGGGGATTTAGATTTTGTTGTTAAGATTTGATGTTCTTTACATGTACTTGTTTTAGATTTTGATTTCAAATGTATTTGGTTTCTGTGAATAGGAAATTTGAATGGGTATGGTGGATTTGATTTGAGATTTATTTGGATAATTGGATTTGTTGTTTGCGCTGCACTGCTGCTGTGATTCTATTTTCTCAGGAAAACAATTTTTTTTTTAATGGGTTGGACCACGAATTAGGCCACTGTTAGGGGCTAAAGATTGGGCTCTGAAGTGGCCTGGCTGGGCGGGGCCTGCGGGGCGGGTCTGGGCCCTGGGAAAAAAATCTGTTTAATAAACGGGCCGAGTCCGGGCCGCGGGTCTTGGCTTGCAGGTCGGGTACGAGTAAGCAAAAACCTGGCCCGAACCCGACCCGTTGCCATTCCTAGCTAAGGCTGCTATTTCGGCATCTTTTTCAATGAGTTTCCTTTGCAACTATTGAAGTTGCTCTTCTAAATTTTGTGGTGCTAGTTACTAGAACCGGCATGTCTTTAGGATCACTTTCATCTGAGATCTTTAACACTCTGCCAAATTGGTTAATTATAATTTTTGGAAAGTCTTCTTCTTGAAAAATAGACCCTGAATCTTTGTATAGTGGACTATGAACATCACTTTGTGTTTCCATAGTATCGAAAGAAGTGGTGGAGATTAAAGAATCATCGATGATGGATTGAGACATGAGGCGGGCCTTAGAGCATGTGATAAGACCTGAGTAAGGCCTTGGTGACTTATTAACCTCCTCACAAATCTCTGTCACATTTTTGTGCTTTGAACTTGTCCCTAATCCAAAATTTTCTTCTTTTGCCAACAAATAGCCTAAGAAGAATGCCCATTTTTGAACCTCCAAGTTTGACTTGGCCTTTTTTGATTGTTCAACACTAAGAGCCATTAACGGAAAGTGATCAAATAATTCAGAAGTTTGGCTTTCTTCTCTCCTTAAACTTTTTCTAGGACCTTGCTTGGTTAGTGGCAATGTTTCAAAGGAGGCATCAATGTCCATGGCTACTTCTTTTCCCTTGACAATAGGATCACTCTTTGGTGAAGTCAATTCAAGAATGCGAGGCCGCATTGCCCTTGGTTGAGGAGTCACCTTTTGCTTTAGTGATGCGTTCTTCAAAATCTTGATAGATTTCTTAGTGACCTTAACCTTCGAGGTTTCAGGATGACTTGCTTCCCTTTCTTCAGTTGAAGTCACCATTACTGACTCGGTTGTTCCCAATGTGATTGGGATGGAGCCAATCATGATTTGGATAGGGAGAAGCCTTGGGGCCATACCTATAGTGTTAGAGTCATTCACATTTGGACCCTCGGTTTGGGATTTCTTAGCTTTAGCACTTTTCCTTGCCCTCCTCTTCTTTGAACTCTTTGAAGTTGATGAAATTTGGATGTTGGTGATGTGTTCATCATTTGGTACTTTGAGCTTGACAGAAGGGCGACCAAGGGCAAATGTCATGCGACAACCACTTGCTCCTCATGCAGTTGCAGGAAGCTTGTGGAAGTAAACTATCACTTGGGGAGCCATTTGTAAACCTATCACAACACGAAGATTGATGTATAAGAAACATAGTTGGAGATGAAAAGGAGAATGTGTCCCACCGGGCATGCCAAAAATTATGTTGATAGATTATTGCTAACTTGTTAGATTATGTTTAACAAACATTGTCAAATTATGTTTAACAAACGCTGTCAAATTATGTTCAATAAGAATTGTTAAATTATGTCTAATTCATCAAACATAATTTCACCCATAGCCCTTTTAGCGTATGAATTTTATTGATGTGAGTTATGCCCATTCAAGATAATGTATCTCTTAATTACAACCCTTTGTTTCAAGGGAAAACCCTTTGATTCCAACTATGTTGTCTTTGTACATGAGTTTATTTATTTTCATGTTTAAGGGGATGTGTGTTTTTATTTATTTGTGGCTGCACCTAATAATTTGTTTATGTTGCCTATGTACCGTTGGTGGGGATCAAGCCACTTCGTAGTTCTTATTTTTGAGATCTTAGATTTAAAGTCCCAAATATGGTTTTGTCTAATTTTAATGGGTCTTTAAATATGGGTCTTTAAGTATTGATTTTAGTCTCAAGGACCATGCTTTTATGACAATTGATCAAATTTCTCTTTTTTTCATTTGCTTATTTGTCAGAGTTTTAATAATATCTTGATTGAAATTCTCAAATTTAATGAAGGGAAAGGAAACTCCTTTCAAGCAATTTAATCATTGTGAACATATTTGGAATTAAAAATTTCCCCAAATCAATTTTATGGTCATTTTAATTTAAGAATTATTAACTTTAAAGAATTAATAATCCCAAAGAATTAGTCACAATTAATTTGGTAGAGTTAAAGACTCCATTAATGGGTAGAGTCAAGGACTCCAATTAAAGAATCAATAATCCCAAAGAATTAGTCACAATTAATTTTGTAGAGTTAAAGCTTTCATTAATTTTGATGGCGGAGTCAAGGACTCCGTTGAAATGGTATAGTCAAGGAGACTCAACAAGCCCACTTGCCTTAATGGTTAAAGTGTCGAACAACTTTTCATGAAATTGGTTTAACCTTCAATTCTCGGTTGAACCGTTGGTCTGGTTGAGAAAACAACGGCATTTTATATTTTTTTATATTCATAGCTATATTTAGCCTTCCAATATAATATGTAACTTTTAATTCTTCAAAGCTTTCATAAAAAAATAAAAATAATTCCCCAAGCTAAAATTTGTTCATATTATTATTGGGCACATTACTAACTCAATGATTTTTTTTTTCTGACAAACTTAATGATGTTATTTCAACTTGGAGTTCTTAATTTTTTTCACTCGATGAATCACCTACAACATTGAATTTAAACAGTCAATGTTTCAGTGATCCCCAATAAAATTTAGCTCAAATATTTGTAATATCATAAATTTTCTCTAAAGAGAATTAATACGAAGAGTAGTGGTATAGGAATTAAAGTTTTTGAAATTCCTTTTTGGGAAAATTACCTTCCTTTTTTTTAATAGTAAAACCATGATGTTACTTAAAATATTGTCAGTGTCACCCTAAACTTTAAATTTTAACAATCAACCGTATAAATTGAGGAATTTTTTTTTTAGAAGATAAATTGTGGAATTAGTTTCAATGTCTCCCTACGGATAAGGTTTGTCTACCTTTTGTTTTTCTTTACCTTAATATTTTTATAATAAAGTTTGACTAGGCTAAATTTAGTTTAATTTAATTCTCTTTCTCTCTTGGATTCCAGTTAGCTTAAGCGGTAAAATCTTCTATGGTTGAATAAGAGAATTTTTTTTTTTTAGATATACGAACATGGACAAAACTTAGGTACAGTACCTTAGGTGTTGTTCGTTAGGTTTCCCTCTTAAGATTTAGCCATGCGACTACTTAATTAAAAAATACATTTCCATCCCATGAGAAAAAGTCTATATAGCAAAATCTTTAAAGGGGAACCTAAGAAACAGTAGGCCTTGTTTGGGAGGAGGAAATGAAATAGAATGGAAAGAAATAAAAATAATAATTTTAAAATATTCTTCCCTTCCCTTATTTGGGAGTTTTAATAGAGGGAATAGAAAGCTCATTCCTTTATTTGAGAGTTTACGTGGGAGAGAATGAAATAGGTAGAAGGGAACACTCATTCCTATCTATTCTCTTAAAATCTCAAATTTTTATTCTTCTGAAATTGGGAGGAATGAGAGGGAATGAAATTAAATTTAATGATTTTTTTATTAAAACTCTCAAAATACCCCTATATATTTAACCTTTTATTTTAAAATAGGGGTCTAGTAGTAATATTGTTATAAAATGATTCCATTCCCTCCATGTTGCTCCCAAACAAGATTACTTACATTCCATTCATTTTCATTTTTTTCCATTCCTTCATTTTGAAACATCCAATTAAGGTTACTTAATTCTATTCCATTCCGTTTTTTTTCCATTCCTTTCCCTTACTTAAATACATTCTATTCCATGCCATTCCCTTATGATCATTCTATTCTATTCTATTCCATTCTCTTATGAACTCCTAAACGGAGCCTAAGTACTGTACCTAAATCTTGTTCTACGAGCATATAACAAGAGATTTTATCAATTTTAAGTATACAAAATAAATGAACAATTGATTCAATGAATGGAAAATGTGAGGAGACAAAGAGAGAAATCTAAAATCTAATAGAAAAAAAAAAGTTATCTGTGGACGTTTAATTGTAGTCTCTGTTATAACATATAGTAGAGATGCATATCAGTATATGGTATGAATTATTTTGTTATTGTTGTCTTTACCATTACAAAATTCTTCAACTTGTTAAAAACTAGACACTAAAATGTTAATGAATGATATCTTACTTTGATTCTTATCAAAAAAAAAAAAAAAAAAAAAAAAAATCTTACTTTGATAAAAAGCATGGCTTCAGAATTCAGATGTACTTCTCTTTCTCTAATTGTCTAATTATTTAGATATTGTAGGACTCGCAAGGAGAGTCCATCAAGAACATTTTCGAATTAGTGAGAAATTCACGGGGCGATGTCGGAGCACTTATGATATCATACGTGGTACTTTTTCTTGTATCGAAGAGGACAACGCAATATTGGGAAAATGCCCATCAGGAAGGTGCTTTGCTTTTAGTTGTACTAGGGGCAGATCCGTATATTACGCTGGATAGTTTTTTAGATAATATATTATTATAGTTTCTAGACTTTAGAAAGAGTTTTTTTTTTTAAATAATTTTATTATATTTTTCATAATCTTGTTTATAATATTTACCATTATCATATATTTATTAGTTAATGATTTGCATAACATATATAGACATTAAATAAGAGGTAGAACTATTTATTAAATTTTTTTAAGTCATAGTGTATGAAGATTATGATTATTTATATATATATATATATATAACTTCCCTAATTAGAGTTTGATTAATTAGTTTCAAGTATAAATTTTTTATTATTATATTTAATTGTAGATTATTGATTTAATTAAATGAATGTAATGATTGATTTTATTGCACTGTAAAGTTTTCAATGTCCTCTGTATAGCCATTTCTATTTTATTTCTTACTCTTCTTGACCACATTTTTATTTTTCGAATAACGGTTATTAATTGACGTTTGATTTCATTTTTTTTTCCTTGCTAGTTGTAAATTTTATAGTTATCAATAAGAAATAGATATCATGGATGGTTTAAATAGTTATAGATGTAGTTAAGTTAGTGGTATGTCAAAAGTTTTTTTTTTTCCCTTCTGAATTTTCAAGGAAATATGAAAGACATTTCTCTAGTTTGGTCTCAATCAATTAAAATATCCATAATATATTAACAAAGATAATTTTTTTTTTTGACCAAAATGATAGTAAAAGGCCGTTTTTAGAAAAAAAAAAATTGTGACTTTTTGAATTGTAGAAATATGATTGTTTTAATTACCTTGTTAATAGATTTCATTATTAAGTTATAAAAATCTAAATTAAAGTAGATGAATATATAAATGCAAAATTATATGTAAAGTTACAACCGCACAAGATAAATATGTATAGATAATTTTTTTATTATTATTCATGAATCATTATTTCATTGTTTATTTATATATATCTAAATTAAAGTTTTTTTTTTTTGAAAAAAAAATCTAAATCTAAATTAAAATAGATAAATATGTAAAAGTAAAATTATATAAAAAGTTAAAACTATCCAAGATAAACGTTTAACCATTAGTAGATATGTGTTTTTTGAAGACTAAAAGTATATACGATTACTTTAGTTGGGACTATATAACTAAGCCAATATTGTTGCGAGTGGTTCCATCATTTGCAAATTATCAAGTTTGGTGGGACTATATAACTAAGCCAATTTTGTTGGGACTATATAACTCTCATTTTTTATTATTTTTTTTTTGTTGAAACAACTTATTAATATTAAAACTTAAGTTAACAGATGTGGTAGTTGTAAAAAACGTTAGTGATATAAAAAATAGAAAGGTTTAAATATTTAAAAAATATTTTTAGTAGATTGTAATATAAAACATTTTTTTTCCTCAATTTATGTAACTTTTTCCATAAGATCAATATTGTTGGCATCTTTTAAAGATGATACATAATATTTTTGAGAAGTAAAAGAAGAAGCAGAAACGATGCTAACACACAATATAAAATTATTAAATTTGCGTAATTTAAATTTTTGGCAAAAAAAAAATAATATTAATGTATCTATGATAAAAGTTTTTATCTAAATGATATATAGTAGCTCATATTTTTTTAAGACTTGATTCAAAAAGTTCATTCCTAATAGCCTTTTAAGTCTACAAATTTCTCAATCTATGGGCCTATACACATTCAAAGGGTGCTATCTAAATTATAAATTATATGATCCTTTATCACACAAATATTTTGATTCCCCCAATGTATGGTAAAGGAAGACAAGTTTGTGTCTAGCCATTTTCTTGATTTGTGTTGTATAATTTAATAGTATGGAGGATGTGATTAAATTTAAATGTTGAATAAAATAAGGTGAGAGGAAAAAAGAGTAAAAGTAAAATATATAGCAATAAAAATCCAATTATCCAAGTCATTCTATGTAATATAATAACATTATATTATTATATAGTATATGTATAATGCAGTAGGATAATATTTAATCAAAGATAATATAAAAGATGATAATTTAAAATACAAAACTAAATTGCATCAACCCAAAGTATAATTCTAATTAATACAAGAATTCATCAACCTAAAGAATTGATGCAATAGAAATAAAAAAAAATAAACAAAAAATGAAAAAAAAAAATTGAGAGAGAGAGAGAGAAGTAACTTTTTTTTTTGTGTGAGAAAACTATGTATAGAATAAAAAAGAAAATATCAAATTTATAGTAAGAAGTTGAGAATAAGAAGAGAAGAGTCAAAATAAAGGAATATAAAAAGGTAGAGAAAGAATGATATTAAAGTAGAAAGTGGTGAGGAGATGAAGAGGTAAAAGGAAGTAGAGTTTTGAAAAATTAATAATAATAATAATAACAATAATAATAATAATAATAATAATAATAATAATAATAATCTATATATATAATAATAGGTAAAGCAGAGAGAAAATCCAATTAAATTTCAAATTGGAATTTAATTAGTGTCTAATTTTATGCCACGTGTCTCATCTAATCTAAATTTTAGAATTTTGTGCCAAGTGAGTTAATTTAGGTAAAAATTGAATTTCAATTAGAGTTTAATTTTGCTCCATGTGTTCCATTTAATATAAATTTTTAAATTTTTGTGCCAAATTAGTTAATTTAATGTATATATATAATAATAGGTAAAGCAGAGAGAAAATCCAATTAAATTTCAAATTGGAATTCAATTAGTGTCTAATTTTATGCCATGTGTCTCATCTAATCTAAATTTTAGAATTTTGTGCCAAGTGAGTTAATTTAGGTAAAAATTGAATTTCAATTAGAGTTTAATTTTGCTCCATGTGTTCCATTTAATATAAATTTTTAAATTTTTGTGCCAAATTAGTTAATTTAATGTAGAAAACGAGGAGTCGAATATAATAAATCATAAAAAACATAATCATATAACTAAAAAAATTCAAATTTATAAGTCATATATATACATATATATATGTAGCTAAAACAGAGAGAAAATTTAATTAATTTTAAATTGGAGTTTAATTTTGTGTCACGTGTCATTTAATTTTTAAATTTTTGTGTCAAATGAATTATTAGATGCAAAAATCAAAAGGTCTAAATTTAATTAGATTTTAGATTGAATTTTAATTGTGGTTCAATTTTGCGTCACGTGTCTCATCTAATTTGTTAATTTTTATGACAAATGAATTATTGGGGGCAAAAATTAAAGAGTCTAGATCCAATTAGATTTCTAATTTTATATATATATATATATATATATTATATGTAATTGTGATTTTTTTAAATGTACCCGTGCATATGCACGAGGTTACATACTAGTAATAATAATAGGTAAAACTGAGAGAAACTCAAATTACAATTCCAAATTAGAGTTTCAATTTTGCGCCATGTGTCCTAAATTATTTATTCTTAAAGAGTTTTATTTCTTAATTTTATAATTAAATGTTGGACTACATCATAAATATTCATCCAAGTGAGTTATTAACTACAAAAACCAAAGATCCTAGAATAAATGAGTTGTAAAAAGAAAAGTGCTTCACAATAATTAAAAAAAAAATGAACAATTTATATTTTATACCTAATAATATCCTTACAAAATTTTTTAAAGAGTTAACAAAATATAAAAATGACTATCAATAATATTTAAATTATATATATAGGAATTATATTATGCATCTTATTGTATATCTTTAAGTGTATCTATGTATATGCATGTGGTTAAAAGCTAGTAAAAATAATGGTTAAAAGATATTTTAATTTTTAAATAGTGGAGTTTTTAAGTTACCTTTAATGAGAAAATGTTTAAAAAACTATATAAGAAAAATTGGAAACAAAAAATGATGACGTGGCTGCTGATGTGGCTCAACGTGAGTGTAGCAACATTAAATGCTATGCTTCAGCTTTTAGTAATACTAGTCGCAAACTTGCGCGTTGCGCGTAATATTTTTAAGTAAAATACTATTTTAGTCCCTAAACTTTGTGAAGAACTTAAAAAATAAAAGTTTTATCATATTTTTTATAATCTTGTTTATAATGTTTCTTACTATTATCATAAATTTATTGGTTGATAATTTGCATAACATAGACACTAAATAAAAGATAGAATTGTTCATTAGATTTTTTTAAGTCATGGTGTTTATATATATATATATATATATATATATATATAAAAGGTTAAATGAAATGTCAAAAAATGAGATTATAAAATTTTTTAACTTTATTTCTAATATAATTTCTAAATTACTAAAGAACATCTCATTTTTAGTTATGATAGGAAATATAATTTCCCTAGTTAGAGTTTGATTAGTTTTAAGTTTAAATTTTGTATTATTGATTTAATTAAGTGAATGTAATGGTTGATTTTGTTGCACTATAAAGTTTTCAATGTTCTCTGTATAGTCATTTCTATTTTATTTCTTACTCCTCTTGGCCACTTTTTTATTTTCCAAATAATGGTTACTATTGACGTTTGATTTCATTTCATTTTTTCTTCCGTCATTTTTTCTTGATTACTTTGTATGTTCCCTCGCTAGTTGTAGTTTTTATAGTTGTCAATAAGAAATAGATATCATGGATGACTTGAATAGTTATTGATGTAGTTACGTTAGTGGTATATCAAATGTTTTTTTTTTTTTTTCATCTTCTTCTAAATTTTCAAGGAAATATGAAAGACATTTCTCTAGTTTGGTCTCAATTAATTAAGACATCCATAATATCTCAACGGAATTTATAATGAGCATTAAATTTTTTTTTAATGTATGAAGCGGTTAGGTTAGTGGTATGTCAAAGTTTAAAAAAAAAAAAAATCTAAGGAAATGTAAAAGGCCTTTTTTTGAAAAAAATAAATGGGAAATTTTTGAATAGTAGAAATATGATTGTTTTAATTATCTTGTTTATAGACTTTATTATTAAGTTATAATCATCTAAATTATAGTAGACCACACAAGATAAATATGTATAGATAATTTTTTTTTTTGATTATTTATGAATCATTATTTCATTGGTTACTTACAAATATCTAAATAAAAGTTTTTTTTTTTAAAATCTAAATTAAAATAGATGAATATGTAGAGGTAAAATTATATGAAAAGTTAAAATTATCCAAGATGAATATTTAACCGCTGGTAGATATGTGTTTTTTGAAATCTAAAAGTTTGCTTGATTGCTTTACCTAGAACTATATAACTATGCAAATATTGTTGCAAATGGTTCCATTATTTGCAAATTATCAAGTTTGGTGGCCTTACATGAACTCCTGTTTTATGACAACTTTTTTTTTTTAATTTTTTTTCTTTTTGCCAAAACAACTTAAGAATATTAAAACCTAAGTTATCACATATAGTAATTGTAAAACACATTAGTGATATGAAAAATATAAAGGTTTAAATTCTTAAAAAGCATTTTTAGTAAACTGTAATATAAAACATTTTTTTTCTCAATATTTTATGCAACTTTTCGCATAAGATCAATATTATTGGTATCCTTTAAAGATGATGCATAATATTTTTGAGAAGAAGAAGAAGAAGAAGAAGAAGAAGTAGAAACGATGCTAACACATAATATAAAAATATTAAGTTTGCATGATTTAAATTTATAGCAAAAAATTAATATATCTATGATAAATGTTTTTATCTAAATGATATATTGTAGTTCATATTTTTTTAGTCTTGATTCAAAAAGTCCATTCTCAATAGCCTTATAAGACTACAAATTGCTCAATCTATAGGCCTAGACACATTCAAAAAGTGTTATCTAAATTATAAATTATATGACCATTTATCACACAAATTTTGATTCTCCTAATGTATGGTAAAGGAAGGCAAGTGTGTGTTTAACTATTTTCTTGATTTGTGCTGCATAAGTATGGAGGATGTGACCAAACTTAAATGTTGATTAAAATAAGATAAGAAGAAAAAAGAGTAAAAAAAAAAAAATAATAATAATAAACATCAAATTATCTAAGTCGTTCTATATAATATAATAGTATTATATTATTATATACAATATGTATTGTTAGGTTTTAAAAGTTTAGAATAATTGACAAATCATGAACACAAACTTGTCTAGATATAGATCCTAGAATCTATAGGTATTATTAGACAATGTTCAGGGTGATTTATGTCAAGATTCAAGAACATACAAGCTGCAAAAATAGGAATTTGAAATCTGCCTGGTTCGATCGATCGAGAAACAGGCTCGACTGATCGAAAGTCGTATCTGCATAATTTTAATTAAGCCCAAACAGCAGTTCAAGCCCATTAAGGATTAGAGTTTCAGATCTACTTCTCCCAGTATATAAAGGAAACCCTAAGCACTTTTTTATAAGGCTTTTTAGAGAGAGAAGTTTGTGCCTCTTTTTGTATCTATGGTTTTGTACTCAAAAAGCTCTCTTATGTCTTCTACTAGTGTTATTCCTTGAAAAATCTCAAGATCCAGTGTTGTTGAAGTTGCTGCCTTTTCTAGTCATCAAAGGTGCTGATGATCTAAAATTTCAAGGGTGGTCTTGGAATCACAAATAAGAGAGTTTGTGTTTTTTTGTCACAAGTGTGAGTGCTTATGTTGCAAAGACCAAGGAAAGAAGTAGTTCGTGGATTTGGAGGTATCATGAGGTCGTGGTAGTAAGTTTTCTACTCGAGGTAGCAATAGGATGTTAGTGGTCTAAGTCTTATTGAGCAAACTTCAATTCTTTCATAGTGATTTTGCTTTTTACCTTGAGGATAGCTAGGTTAAATCCTCCTTAGATTTTTTATCAGTTTAGTTTTCCTGAGTTATCATATCGTTGTGTTCTTTATTTTTCTGCTACTTTACATGAAATAATTTACTTATGTTAACCTAGATCTGAATAATTTACCCAAGTTAATCACTTGGCTAAATAATTAGGTTAATCTGTGTGTGTTTAAGGGATCTAAAAGTTTACAAGTGGTATCAAAGCGGGTTAGCTCTTGATTTAGGTTATTATACCTAGAGTTGATCCTTGATTCCTATTATCATGGATAATTTTAAGTGTTTTATTGTTTTTGATTGTGATGATTTGAATGAGAAGGACACTTTTGTTTCGGTTGATCTTATTGATGCTTGTAAAACTCTCTGTAAGGAATTATTGAAATCTATGAGAATTGCTAAGAAATTCAAGGAATAGTTAAAATTGGCTAATCTTGAAAAAGAGGAGTTGGTTATTAGATTAGATGAATTTAATAAAAAGAATGAATTTTTGAGAAATCAAATTTCCTCTCAAGATGAGAAGATGAAAAGTTTGGAACAAGAGTTAGTTGAATCTAAAGCTAAAATTTAAACTTTGACTAGTACTAAGCCTTCTGATGATAACAAAAGTGTTTCTGTTTCTCTTAAGCCTAAACTTGAGAAAGTTTATATTCTTCCTTTCAAGAGAAATAATAAAAAAAAGACTTATTTTTGTTTTATTAGACAAAGGTAAAAGTTCTGATGTAGACGTTGAAGTTTTTAAACCTAAGTCTAAACCTACTGTTAGAGAGCATAATAAATATGTTTTTGTGCCTACTTGTCACCTTTGTGGTGTTGTTGGTCATATAGAACAAATTGTTCTTTGTTGAGGAAAAAACCAAAATCTGAGACTAGATTTGCTGTTATTAATACTGATGTTCCTAAATTTGTTCCTGTCTATCACTTTTGCGGTGTCCGTGGTCACATTCGTCCTAATTGTCATAAATTGAAATTTAAAAATTATGTATTTCAATCTAGGATATGTGATGATATTTCTCCTGCCATAAGTTCATACAAATTGTTTCATATTGTTTTGAAAAGTTTAAGCTTGTTGGCTTGTAAAAGGAATTTGCAGGATTTTAGTCTTGCTCAGAAGATTGATGTAATCCCTCAAATACACTCTGCTTCACATGGATTTTCACCTACAAAGCTGAAGACTCATGCTATATGGGTGAGAAAAGATTCTCTAAGGTGACTGTTGTTGACTTGGTCCCTGATTTAATTCTTTCAATTATTTGTGGACATGTTTACTTTTAGTTTTTGATTGTTTTATTTTTCTTTGGTTATTTTGATTATTCAAAAATCCAAAAACATTGAAAATTTTCAAAAAGACAAAAATATTTTATTTTGAGTCTTATTTTACTTTCTCTTGAGGATTACATGAATTATGATATCTCTCTTTTGATTAAGAATATGTTTGACATTGTGGAGAAACTTAAATAGTATGTATTGCTCAATTAAGTGCATGATTATCTTGAGATAAATATGATTTTGTGTGAGTATGCACTAGTTTATACATGCACTCAAGGGTTAATTAAGAAATTAATATTTTTTGTTAGTGTACCATTTATAGCTTAGTTAAACACTGTCATGCATTGCATGCGCATTTTTAATCATTTAGCTTAATGTGTGCTTTTTGTTTTTTGTCATAAATTTTTTTAAAACCAAAAAGATTTTTATATGTTTTGTATTACATATCATGGATTTATAGTTAAGGTTGGCAATATTATCTTTACATAACATGCTTGTATACCTTATCTAGCTTGGCTTAGCTTATTTTACTACACTTTGCTAGTTTTAGTTATGTAGTGCATGTTGTGTGGGATTTGTTTATAGTTTTTGATCACATGATCTTGATTTTGAAGTTACATGCTTTTTTGATTGTTAGGACTTGAACTTAATGAGAAATGCATAAATAACCATCTCACCACTATTTACTTGCCAATCACGAATGCCTTAGTACATATCATAAGATTTTGTGCTCGAGAAAGTATAGCACAAGAACAAAAAGAACATAAGGTGTAGCCTCAGCTTAATGCTAAAATTGGTGTGTACATTATTGGGCTATAATTAAATTCACAATTAAATAAAATTGGTGTGTACATTATCTTGGCTATTCTAATAATTTTCAACTCAAATAAAATTGATGTGTACATTATGAGGCAAATCAAGAAACTTAAATGACTGCAAGCTTGTTTTCTAGGAGATGTGAGAGTTATATGATGTAACTCTTTAGGTGATAGTCCCTTTTAATTTTATGTGATGAATTTTGTAGAAAGTGTGATTGATTACTATCTACATATCACCTCTAATGTATCTCAAGCTATTGCTAGTTGCACACACTACACAAGTTATTCTTTGCTAAACTTAGTACAGGATATTGTGTGTAAATTTGTTTTGGCCATCCAAGATTATATGTTCCTTGATTTTGATGCAAAATATGTTTAATGTTTGAGTTTTAAGGAAAAATTGATTGAAAATCTTGTTTTTGGAAGATTTGGGTTGAATTCAAGTGTTTTTGAAAAACTTTTAAACTCATACTCATGCATTTCATTCATGAAATATGATGTTTTGAGTGATTTCTGCATAAACTTGCTCTGTTTTTCAAAAAACTCATTTTTCTAGATTTTCGATCGATCAAACTTGTTGCTCGACCGATCGAAATTGCGCTTAAATTTTTGGTTTGAATCTGCCTGACTCGATTGGTATTCGATCGATGCTTGACCAATTGAAACTGAAAAATTTTCAGTTTTTAAGGTTTTAACCAATTTTTTTTTCCTGCATCATTAATGTTTAGGATTCATATGCATTGCATTATTTTCTGTATCCATCTTGCAGTTTTGCAATCATATCTCTCATTGTTTTCACACATAACATGCATACATTTTGCTAAATTGGGTACTCAACTTAATTTAAAAATTGATTGATTAATTTTTGAGTCCTTTGTACATTTTAGTATATCCTATTTTTCTTGATGTGTGAAATGCTGAAAACTGAGGAAATTTTTTTTTTTTTTTTTTGAAGATATGATGGATAATAATTGTTCAAATATTTTCTCTACTTGATTTGAGTTCATAAGACCATTTGTTTATGGGTCACATAGTGTCAAGTTTGCATTTGTTAAAAGATAAAATATTTGTGTTCATGTGTATCCTCAACTTAGTTTTTAAGTTTGGTTTGTGTCTTTTTATTTATCCTCCTAAAGTTTCCCCAAAACTGATTTACCCAAAACTTGTTTTGTTTTTCCTATTTTTGTAGGGGGAGAAATCTGTTTTTAAAACCTAACAAGTGTTCATAAGGGGAGTTTTTGCTCTTCATTTGTTTCCTTGATTCTCTATTTTCTCTTGACTTTTGTTGTGTATATTTTCTATTTACTCTTTGTTTGAGTTGTCTTTGTCAATACGTGACAAAAAGAGGGAGAAATAGATGAAATGTGGGATCCTATTTAAAAAAGGTTTTTAAAATGTTTTGTTTAGGGGGAGATAAAATTGTTTTTGAGAGGCGGAGAATATAAAAACTTTTTGATGTATCTAACTTAGGAGGAGAGTTAGAATTTACTTTTTTTTTTTTTATATATTTTGTTTCATATTATTGTTATATGTATTACTTTCCATGCTTGCGGTGATGTGTTCTTTTGAGTGTTTTCAGGAAAGACAAGTATATTCTAATCAAGACCTTCTACCTCTTCTTGCAACTTCTAGATTAGGAGTCTTAGATTGAGATTTGTGATGAAATTGAGCATTTTATTGTATTGGGTTGTTCTTGTATTTGAGCATTGCATTTTGTATGTAAGTTTTGTCACGAATTGCCAAAGGGGGAGATTGTTAGGTTCTAAAAGTTTAGAACAATTGGCAAATCGTGAACACAAACTTGTCTAGATATAGATCCTCGAGTCTATAGGTATCATTAGACAATGCTCAAGGTGATTCATGTTAAGCCTCAAGAACATACAAGCTGTAAAAAGTGGAATTTGAAATCTACCTGGTTTAACCGATCGAGAAATAGGCTCGACCGATCGAAAGTCAAATCTGCAGAATTTTAATTAAGCTCAAACAGCAGTTCAAGCCCATTAAGGATTAGGGTTTTAGATCTACTTTCCTAGTATATAAAGGAAACCCTAAGCACGTTTTTATAAGATTTTTTAGAGAGGGAAGTTTGTGCCTTTTTTTGTATCTAGGGTTTTGTACTCAAAAAGCTCTCTCATGTCTTTTACTGGTATTATTCCTTGAAGAATCTCAAGATCCGGTGTTATTAAAGTTGCTTCCTTCTCTAGTCATCAAAAGTGCTGATGATCTAAATCTTCAAGGGTGGTCTTGGAGTCACAAATAGGAGATTTTTTTTTCACAGGTGTGGGTGCTTGTGTTGCAAAGGCCAAGGAAAGAAGTAGTCTGTGGACTTGGAGCTATCATGAGGTCGTGGTAGTAAGTTTTCTACTCGATGTAGCAATATGATATTAATGGTCTAAGTCTTATTGTACAAACTTCAATTCTTTCATAGTGGTTTTGTTTTTTAGAATGGAAGAGATATTGACGAATTTGCTTTTGTGAGGGAAAAGTATGCATACAATGAAAGAGATATTGACAAATTTATTGTAAGAGGGTGTGAATAAGAAAAGACAAAAATAAAGGAAGATAAAGGAGAAAAGGAAGAATGATATTAATGTAGAGGTAGTGGGGAGATGAAAAGGTAAGGAAAGGAGCAATGTTGGGGAAGTAGTGGGGAGATGGAAAAGTAAGGGAGGGAGAAAGGTTGGGGAAATATAAATATTAAAAAAATAAATGTTAAAAACAATTATAGAAAAATTGAAAAGAAAAAAGATATTTATAATAAAAATAATGGTTAAAAGATATTTTAATTTTTAAATAATGAAATTCTTAAGTCACCTTATTAAATAAGAAAATGTTTAAAAATATTTAGGAAAAATTAGAAACAAAAAATAGTGACGAATTTTTGTAGGTAGACAAGTGTTTTGTTCTATTTAAGATGATACATGTATTGATATTAAATATATATATATATATATATAAATTGAATCTATGGTTAATGTGTTATTGTGGAATACTGATGATCAATAGGTATATTTGATCGGAGATTTTGGCATTTTACCCTCATTTTTTAAAAAATTTAGCAATATGCCCCTGTTTTGAAACTATGTAGGAAAATGCTCCTGTTTCGATACTCGATTACCTCAAAATCGAGTTTCAATGAAATACTCGATTTGTATAAAATTGAGTTATGTTTGATCAAACTTAGGAAAAAAAAAAAGAAAAAAAAATTGCATGGAACTCGAGTTCATAGAACTCGAGTTTCAAAACACCACTATAGGTGTTAAAAACGCCGTTATAGGTCTTTCTGAACGCTGCTATAGCTGATCAAACTAAAAAAAAAAATTGCATGGAAGTCGGTCATAACCTATAGCTACGTTTTTGTTTTCCTATAGTGGCTTTTTTAATGGAACTCGAGTTCCATGCAAATGCAAATTTTTTTAATTTGATCGGGCATAACTTATAGCAGCGCTTTTGTTGTCCTATGGCGGCGTTTTTAATAGAACTCGAGTTCCATGCAAATTTTTTTTTTTAAGTTTAATCGGGCATAACTCGATTTTGTATAAATCGAGTATTTCATTGAAAACTCGATTTTGAGGTAATCGAGTATCGAAACAGGGGCATTTTCCTACATAGTTTCAAAACAGGGGCATATTGCTAAATTTTTTAAAAAATGAAGGTAAAATGCCAGAATCCCCATATTTGATCCATTACAAGCTTGTGTTAGTTATTGTTGAATTTTAAGCAAGTTTATATAGCATTTTTAATATATATATATATTTTTTTTTTAAATAATGAGTAGGTTTTTGCGGCGTTTTAAAAACGTTGCTAAAAAGTAAGAGGAAATCCTTTTTAGCGACGCCTTTAAAACGCCGCAAATAATCAATCATATAGCGACATTTTAAAAATGACACTAAAAAAGCAAGAGGAAAAACAAAAACGTCGCTATAGGTGTGATTATTTGCGGCATTTCAAAATGTTGCTAAATGTATGCCATTAAAGAGTAACATATGGCGACGTTTTTAGAAACGTTGCAATAGACGTATAGTGACCACTCTATAAACGTCGCCAAAAAAAAAAAAAAAAGTCGCTATAAACCGTTTGTGTCTATAGTAACTTTTTTTGGTTTTTTAGTGACATTTTCAAACATCACCTAAACCTAGATTTCTTGTCGCTGCTTAGGTGGCTCTACCGGAGCGTAGCAACAATAAATGTATGCTTCAACTTTTAGATATATAATAGATATAGAATATAGATGAGCTAAAGCTTCATGGAACTCATGGGTAAAAAGAGAGATAATGAGATATATAAAATAAAGGATGATGATGATGATCAGTGTCCTATGAAAATAGTTTGCACCTGTGGTTTCTTTGTTATTAATTGTATTTCGTGATTGAAAAGAAAAACCAAATAAAATAAATAAGTTGTATATTATTCTGATCTTTGAAATCATTTGTAAAAGTAATTTCCAAACTACAAAAATAATAGGTCTATAGCTGGGTTTTGAGAGGTGCTATGTCCACAACATTTTTACAACATTTTCATAATAAATCATAAGTGGTTAGTTGTTATTGGTTCAAATTTGAACTTAACACCAAAATTACTTTTTAGCTCCAACAATAACAACCAGTAACAACCTACCACTTAGGATTTGTTATAAAGATATTGTGAAAATGTTGTGGACATATTATTTTTCCCGAGTTTTTGTGGCTGCGTTTTCAAAAAACACCGCTATAAACAGCCTATAAATGCATTTTTAACCAACCCCACTTAAAACTCTGATCCATAGCAGCGCTTTAAAAGTGCTGTAGTAGGGAGGTCAAAAGCCGCATTTTTAAGGGTCTTTTGTCGAGTTTTCAAATATAGGGCCTATTACAGCGTTCGGAAAATGCTACAATTGGCCAATTAGCTCAAATGGTAAAATCTTTTATCGATGAATAAGATATTTGAGAGTACGATTTACGAATCTCGCCTACACCAAAAAACCAATTAGTATATTAGCATGATAATAAAAGACAATCGCCATGAAACAGACGTTATAGTGTTGGAAAATCATATGCATCTCATACATATTATGTGCAACAAAAAAACAAAACCAAGATCTACTTCTAAAATGCTAGAACACGAGCTCTTTTCTATTTTTATTTTTATTTTTATTTTTATAGATTTAGGATCAAAGAATACTTACCTTGATGCAAGAAACTCCAAAGAAAATTAAATTTAAGCAACTTTGGTTTTGAGATGTCATTGATCTTCACCTCAATATCCACAAGATTTCCTAAGAGAGTGTTCTCTTCCTTCAGTTTAAAAGTGAAGAACAACCAAAAACATGCAAAGATCAATCAAGAACATGTGAAAAGCATAACAATTAGCATTCTTAGATCCCAATTTCCATAACAATACAAAAAAAAATATTTCTAGCATTATAACAAACCTAACCTACACACAAATCTAACAAAGAAAAAAAAATGGGGCAAAATTCCTTCAAAATCCTAGAGGGTGGCATTGAAATAAAGCCAAACTTTAAGACTCAAGAAGGCTGGATTCACAATGATATTTCTTGCTTCCTCTAGAGACTTAGGAAATTTACTCCAGAATCCTAGAGGAGAGGCAAGGACGTTCTCACTCACACTCTAAATCTTAGGAAGACCAAATTAAATGTACGATAAGCACTCTTTGCTACCTCTAGAGTTCTAGGGAAATGGGTGCTTTCGAATGAGAATTCACCATTTTTATAGTGGATGAGAAGGTTCCTGAAGAGTGTTTAGTGAATTAATAATTCAGAGTTGATTTAAGTTAAGAGAAAACAAAGGAAAATGAAGGGGGCCAAGAAAATCCTATAGCTTCCCGTAACTAACATTAGAGCCTACTTCAAAAATCATATTTCATTTGTTTCCCATCCAAAACAGGGGACATTCATGTGCTCAAATTTAAGCCCCAAATGTATACTTTTCAATGGAAAAAAAAAATCTAATTAAAAAATTTGTAGTTGGTTAAGTGATATTTACAAAAGAGTAAGCAAATATTGTTGTTTCTTTAAAACGAGTTTTAGCACAATTAATGTCATTTCTTTAAAATGAGTTTCTTTAAAAAGAGTAATCAAAACCTACAACTCAAGACATATTTTGTACGTTTTGGATACAGTTTGCCAATGCACATGGACACATGACGCTAACAAAAATGTATGGAGTATAACTATTGTTAGCACATACTGCGGTGAATTTGGTGATTAAATTTTCTACTAAAAAACAAAAGGTCAAATTTTAAAATTATAAACTTCTATTTTTTATATATTAAAGTTAGAAAAATTATAAAGTTCTTTTAATGGATAAATTTTAGGTGAAAATACAATGCTAGTCCTTAAAGTTTACCTACTGAGCGCTTTTGGTCCTTGAAGTTTCTAGTGAGCATTGTTGATCTCTAGAGTTTATAAAATAAGCATTGTTAGTCCCTTCTTTAACTTCCATTAGTGGAGTGGTGATGTATCAATTTTTTTAATGACGTGGCAACAATTTTTATTATTAACAAATTACTTGTCAGCAATCCTCCCGTGCTCTCTAGTCTCTATCATCCCAAGTTTTTCTTTTCCGCCCTCAAGTCTGCGTTTGTCTCAAACTCCACAGATGGCTTCGGTCAATACTTCACTCCCTCCTCTTGGTTCTGCTCCCAACCCCTCCTCCTCATCACTAACATCACAACGACCGCAAAAAAACTCAACTGCCATGAAAAGCAATCAAATGAATACCCTAGATTCCAATTTAGTCCATATTTTAAATCGCCCCTTGTGTTTTTGAGGTTTTGTGAGCTTAAACCTGTTCTCTAACAGACCTAAATTTTTTTATTATGGCTGATCTTGTTTCCAAAGAGACCCACTTCAAGATTTATAGCCAGATTTAATTTGTCGTAGCTGGGGTTATTGGTTTTCATAAGAGATGTTTTGTAATGGGTTGCATAATTCAAGCTTAGATCTTGGGTTGATCTTCGTCTAATATGGATTTGTTGCTCTTTACGGAGTTCAGTTTGTTTCATGGAGGTTGAATTTGTTGCACTGGTGAATGGTGGTCATGAGGCACTGGCCACTAGGATCGAAAGAGAGAACTTGGGATGGATTTTTTTTCAAAATAACAATAAAACCTCAACTATATAGTTAGTAAACTAAAGTTTGAAACAATTTTGGTTTATAACAATTCGAGTCTAGAGGACTTGATTTTGGGGTCAGAAATCAAGTCTAGAGCACTCGGTTTTCTATTACGCGTTAGCTAAGCTGGACAAGTTGTTGTCCACGTGGGCTGGAAATCGAGTCCAAAGCACTCGGTTTTGGTTCATGGAAATCGAGCTCAAAGGACTCGTTTTCCATTCATAAAAATCGAGCACAGTGGACTCATTTTCCATGAATAAAAATCGAGCACAAACCTCAATACTTCAGTTCACCATCTTCTTCCTTCTTCCTTCGTTCTTTCTCTTTTTTTTTTTTTTTTTTTTCTTTTTTTTCCACCGCCTGCCATTCCATTCACAAAAACATAGCCTCCATAGTTCCTCACTCCGTCGCTGGCGACAGGGACCTCGACGACGCCGATTCTGACCAAACCCAAGCAGCGAAAGCTTCAAGCGGTTTCTCGCCGCCGCTCCAGTGGAAGAAAGAAGCAACCCAGATGCAAAAACCCAGCAACCCAGGCACCAATTCTGACCAAACCCAGGCGGCGAAAGCTTCAAGCGATTCTGACCAAACCCAGCAACCCAGGCACCGTTTCTCGTCGCCGCTCCAGTGGAGGAGAAGAACACGTTGGAGAGTGGGTTTGATTTGTTTTGGATTTGATTTGTTCATGGATTTGATTTGTTCATGGGCTTGGAAGTGGAGAGTGGGACGGCAAGGAAGAACATGAAAAAAAATGGAGAAAAAAGGTAAAGAAGAACATCAAAAAAATCTGTATAAGTTTGAGTGATGTCTGAACTGAAATCGAGCCCTTTGGGCTCGATTTTCATGAACAGTAAAATCGAGCCTTAAAGACTCGATTTCCACGTGGATCACTTCTCTACATCAGCTCTACTAAAATACAAAAATCGAGTGTCTTGAACTCGATTTGCTACAGTGAAATCGAGTCCACCGAACTCCAATTGTT
Organism: Lithocarpus polystachyus; assembly: GCA_033629205.1. NCBI lineage: Eukaryota > Viridiplantae > Streptophyta > Magnoliopsida > Fagales > Fagaceae > Lithocarpus > Lithocarpus polystachyus. The sequence continues at coordinate 71,833,563 of CM066163.1, forward strand.
ATAAACCAAAATTGTTTCAAATCTTAGTTTACTAACTATATAGTTGGGGTTTTATTGTTATTTTGAAAAAAAAATCCACTTGGGATGGGTGGTGGGTTTGCCACATCATGTAATAAGTTAATAATAAAAATCGTTGCCACGGCATAAAAAAAATAACACATCACTATTTTAATAGACACATAAGCAATAAAATTTAACAAAAGTTGATGGAAGGACCAATTGAGGTCATTTTTTAAACTTAAGGGATTAATAGCACTCATGTGAAATTTTAGGGACTAAAAGTACTTACTAGGTAAACTTTAGGGATCAATAATGAATTTTTGCCTAAATTTTATAACAAATGATAAGTAGAAGAGAACTGCTACGTTCACAACATTTTTTACAACATTTTCACAATAAATCCTAGTTAGCAGGTTGTTACAGGTTTTAAATTTAAATCCAACACTGAAATTACTTTCTTACCCACTATTAACAGCAAATAACAACCTGCCAACTAGAATTTGTTGTGAAAATGTTGTGAAAAATGTTGTGGATGTAGTATTTATCTAAGTAGAGAGGTAATCTACCCTCAACTGCCATTGAACAAAATGGTAATAAATTTACAGAACACTATACACGGGTCTTAATATGACACGTCTAAAATAATTTATTGTGAATTCATGTGTGTAGTATGTCTCCACCCTATCAAGCTCACACCTTAGGAATTTATTATTATTATTTTTAATATTACCTTGAAAAGGAAAATTTAATGAAAGCATCATTCATTTTTCATCAAACCATCACCTTATATTATTCCAATATATATATATATATATATATATATTTCCTCAATGTGTTGTTTTGGTCTAGTTTAGCTTAATTGCTGAACTTTTTTTTATAATAAAGAATAAACTTTTTTACATGAAGTAACATTTTAGAGTATTTTAATATCGATGTAGTGGTTCAAAATAAAGCTGTTCTTACTATTTTTCAAACTCAAATCTAATTAACCCTTCAATTTTTTATTTTTTGGACGTAACCCTTTGGACTACTCCATGGTTGGCATTAGCATCATTTTGAAATATAACAAAGTTACTTGTGCTATAAATACGTACTCTTTTCTTTTTTGCAATTCTATTGGGCAAAATTGAGGAGAAATATGCATAAAGTTTTCAATTCTACTATTATCTTTGTTATCTTTTTTGTCTACGTATGTTAGGTTCTAAAAGTTTAAAACAATTGGCAAATCATGAACACAAACTTGTCTAGATATAGATCTTAGAGTCTATAGGTATTATTAGACAATGTTCAAAGTGATATAAGTTAAGATCCAAGAACAAACAAGCTGCAGAAAAGAGAATTCAAAATTTGCTTAGTTCGATCGATTAAAAAACATGCTTGACCAATCAAAATACGAGTCTGCAGAATTTTAAGTTTGGCCCAACAGCAATTCAAGCCCAAAAAGGATTAGGGTTTCAGATCTATTTCTCTTAGTATATAAAGGAAACTCTAAGAACGTTTTTATAAGGTTTTTCAGAGAGAGAAGAGTGTGCCTTTTTTGTATCTAGGGTTTTGTACCCAAAAAGCTCTCTCATGTCTTCTACCAGTGTTATTCCTTGAAGAATCTCAAGATCCGGTGTTGTAGAAGTTGCTGCCTTCTCTAGTCATCAAAGGTGCTGATGATTTAAACCTTCAAGGGTGGTTTTGGAGTCACAAATAGGAGAGTTTGTGTTTTTTGTCACAAGTGTAGGTGCTTGTGTTGCAAAGGCCAAGAAAAGAAGTAGTCCGTGGACTCAGAGCTACTATGAGGTTGTAGTAGTAAGTTCTATATGTGGTAGCAAAAGGATGTTACTGGTCTAAGTCTTATTGTAAACTTCAATTCTTTCTAGTGGATTTGTTTTTTTTATCTTGAGGATAGTTAGGTTAAATCCTCTCTAGGTTTTTACTGATTTGGTTTTCCTGGATCATCATATCGTTATGTTATTTACTTTTCCATTGCTTTACATGATATGACTTTATTGTTTTAACCTAGATCTGAATAATAAATCTAAGTATTCACTTGGTTAATTAATTACATTAAACAATCTAATTTACAGGGATCTAAAACCTAACAATGTGTTTTCTGCAAGCAAAGGTAAATTGTATTACAACTTTGTTATTGCACTTTTTTAATTTATTATTTATTTTTTATAATAGTTAAAGGAGGAGGGATTTGAGTAGATGTGTTTGTTAGAAATACTCGGGCTCAATACTGTCTTTAACATTAAAAATTATTCAGCCTATTAAATATTAGCCATCGAAATTTAAAGATTTCAATTCTTTTGTGGTTGTAATTAAAAGACTATAAGACTGACAGAATCGAGATGTACCAAGTTCCTAAGCAATTACTTAAGTCTTCCAAATGAAAGAAGTTCTCATACTTTTGATGAATAATACTATATACTCATACAACAACATATGGTAAAAATAAATTTCATACCTTTTGACTTTAAAAAAAAAAAACAGTAACTAAGTTCAAGCAACCAGGCTAGAGTTATGAAGTGTGTTCAGACTCACTTTACACTAAAAAAATTGAAATTCCATCCATAACGTTGCTTCCCTTCCGGTCAATTCCAACCGAAGTACCATCCATCTCAATGGTTTGGGGCTTTTTTTTTTTTTTTTAATCTTAATAAAATATTAACTCCCATGTTTAAATATTACCAATACTTTTGAGTAGAGTTGTGGTGTGCCTTTGTGTTAGAACCTCTTTTCCTCTCTTTTGTGTGTGTGTTTGTTTCTCAAAAAAGAAGAGAAAAGAATGGGTAATGGCTCTTAGGAGTTTCAATTCACCTAGGTTGAGCTTGAATTGAGAGACCTGAGACAGTGGGGCTTGAGAGTGAGAGCCATCTTGCAGTGGCTCGTGGTGGTGGCTTGTGGTAGTGGCGATTGGAGGTTTGTGGAGGAGTAGTGGAGGTTTGATGAGGAGAGAGAGATGTGAAAAAAATGAAGAACAAAAGGAGATAGCGCATAGGTTAGAGAGAGTGATTGAGGCCAACTGATTTTTGCATAAAGATTGATTGGGATGAGACTAGTCATGTGAGTGGGTCCCACTCATTTACTTAATTTTACAAAAATTTCACTAAAACTCAATTCTCATCACTAGAAAACATTAAAACATTGTTCTCAGTTTTTACAACTCAAACTCAATTTTTTGAATATTGAGTTATGAAAATTGAGTTAGGAAAAGAAAAAACAAGTTCTTGTGGGATCCACAAAATTTGAAAATAAGTGATGAAAACCCGTAAACCAAACATGGCCTAAATAACTTTCATAGGCAGCTTGATCCACTCTAATACGATTTTTCCTTTCATCCATTCTAGCTTATTGGATGTCCTTTCAATTTTACAAAAATTTCATTGAAACTCAATTCTCATCACTAGAAAACATCAAAACATTGTTCTCAGTTTTTACAACTCAAACTCAATTTTTTGAATATTGAGTTATGAAAATTGAGTTAGGAAAAGATAAAACAAGTTCTTGTGGGATTCACAAAATTTGGAGAATAAATGATGAAAACTCGTAAACCAAACATGACCTTAACTTACTTTCACAGGGAGCTCGATCCACTCTAATACGATTTGTCCTTACATCCATTCCAGCTTTTTGGATGTCCTCCTTTCAATTGCTAACATCCACTTGTTCCCAAATTAATGCAAAAATGCGTGACTTCTTTTGGGGTTTAATAGTCTCAAAAGCACCATCTTTATCCCAAGGCTCGGGAATCCATATGCAAACCAAAAACCTCAGGAGGTCTTGGATTCAGAAGAGCTCACGATCTAAACAAGGCATTCATCTCCAAATTAGGTTGGTGCATAGCTTTAAAGGCATATAAACCTTGGGCCAATCTCTTCATATCCATATGCTTGAGGGGCGTAACTTGTTAAATGCCACAATGAAACCCACAAGTAGTACTTCTACAAGTAGCAAAGAACTGTTTAACACAGTGAAAATGGCGGAGTCATAATTTGGCCCACTTAATGAAGAATGAGGGCTTAGGCCCAAAAGTCCAAGAACAGGGAACCCAAAGATAGCTAGATGATGGAAATTGGGCAGTTCTGTCCAGTCCACAACACTCTCCTAAACCGAAACAAAAAAACAAAAAAAAAAAAAAAGAAAAAAGAAAAAAAAGAAAAAGAAAAAGAGATCAGTGGTAAAGAGGAGAGAGTAGGCACACAAGAAATCAGCAACCACAACCATTCGTTGAATGAGAGGGCTATCCAAAATCTCATCCTCTCATTGTTTCCCAAACGTCCACACCGTAACCTCTTCTGCTGGTTTTTGCTACTTGTAGTAGTACTACTACTTGTGCTGCAGCAGCCACGCTTTTTTAATTTGCTACTATACATTAATTCTCGCTTTGGCTGCCAAACATGGCTTCGGCTACTCTTTCTGTAGCCAAACCATCTCTTCAGGTTAATGCACCTCTCTCTCGCTTTCTCTCTTCAAATATATAAGAAAGAATACAATATACTTGTTCGTTAATCCAAAACAAAAAAAATAAGAAAACAATGCTTCTTTGTTCATGTTGTAGCTTGTTTTGATTATGATCGAATTGTTAAACCAATACTATATGCTCTTTACTTTCTTTCTTCAGGCAAATGGGAAAGGATTTGCAGAATTCTCAGGCCTACGCAACTCATCAGCTTGCCTTTCCTTTGGGAGGAAAAGCTCAGATGACATCTTTTCAATCGTCGATATCCAGACACATGCTGTGAGTTACTCGCCAAATGCAAAATTGACCATTACTGTTCCACTTCCAGTCGTACTTCTCTTGTCCATAGCATACAGTTAATCGTATAATCCTCTCATATTTTATGTTCCACCATTATATAACAATGGTTTGGTAAAATCATTAACCATACCGGTTTGAATTTTTTAAAATTTTATAAATACAATATGATTTGGAATTTATGACATTCAGTTCCATGATAATTGATATTTATATTACTTAAACTTTTTGATCCAATAATATTTGTTAGTGAAGAATGTGTAATATATGAATACTTTTAACTAATATAAAGTCCAACACAATGGACATTTAAATATTGTTAAAGTTTATTGCACACTTTCGTACACATTTTTAGAAATTGTGTTTTAATGGTGATAATTTTGAAATTGTGTTTTGAAAACAAAATTTCATAAGTTAAATTGTGTTTTGAAGACATGATTTCAAATGACATGATGTATACACTTCGTACACACCCATGTGTACTAATCGGCATTCTTTAAATATTTTTACTAAATAGAGATTTGAAGGGTGACAAATGACAATCATCACCTACAAGAAATATATGCTCTTGTACGTAAATCATTGGAATTTATGAAAATCTCGAAGGGTCTTGAGTAGCTAATACAACGAACAAAAGGTTCCGATTTAAAATTCTTTTTCTTATATAGAATATTGATATCATTAAGTAGTCAAGTTACATTTGCTTGAAAACAGAAAATTCTTTAAAATTGCAGCATGTGAATTACGATTCTAAAATTCCATACGGCACTCTAACCTAGACAGACGAGCAGGCACATGATAAAATTAAAGTGAATGGCCTTTAACTTGAACGTGTGTGATGTGTGACTATGTTCGTTTAAAAAACTTAATTGGGCGCCGGAGCTTCACTGTGTATATGTCGCACACGTGAATTGGTCCATTAGCACAGTGTAGAGTGAACATAGTATTTAAACTCAAGAACACGTTTTGATAATAAATTATCATTTATCTCAAAAACAATTATAAATGAAGTTAATCATTTCAATTATTGTTCTAACATGATGAATTAGGCTGGAAGTGGAGGATACAGGAGAGGGGTAGTGGAAGCGAAGCTAAAGGTGGCCATAAATGGGTTCGGTAGAATAGGCAGAAATTTCTTGAGGTGCTGGCATGGCCGCAAGGACTCCCCTTTGGATGTCATTGCCATCAATGACACTGGAGGTGTGAAGCAGGCATCCCACCTCCTCAAGTATGACTCCACCCTTGGCATCTTCGATGCTGATGTCAAGCCTTCTGGCGACGAAGCCATCTCCGTTGATGGCAAGATCATCAAGGTCGTATCAAACCGTAACCCCGTCAACCTACCCTGGAAGTAAGTTCACTTCTTTGTTCAGTAATTAGTGATTGAATGGCTTTGAGATTTTTGATATTTTTTAGAGACTTAATTGTTGAAAAGGAACTTGCCACCACAAGTGCAGGGACTTGGAGATCGACCTTGTAATCGAAGGGACCGGGGTGTTTGTGGATAGAGAGGGTGCAGGGAAGCACATTCAGGCTGGGGCTAAGAAGGTGCTTATTACTGCTCCTGGGAAGGGTGACATCCCTACCTACGTGGTAGGAGTCAATGCAGACGCCTACAACCCAGCTGAGGCCATCATCAGCAATGCTTCTTGCACCACTAATTGCCTTGCTCCCTTTGTCAAGGTCCTTGACCAGAAGTTTGGTAATTCATATTTCATCCCATTCCCTTGACCTTTAGATTTCCATCAAGTCTGAACGACAATATTTTTCACATTTTTTTTTTTTTGGTAATCGTTAACATGTCCTGTTATGATTGATTCATAACAAAATCGGTGTTATTGGTAGATCGAAGTGAAAGTGATGTTACTTCAATCACAATAGATCATGTCAATAATTATAGTTAAAATTCACATTAAGTAATATATGTTAGAAGGTGAATTTAAAGTCTAGGTCTATTATGATTTATGAAGCTAATTTTCAAATTGTACAACAGAAAATTTCATGCTCAAATTTGAAAATTTTAATCTTCGGTTGTTTATAAATAATAGAAATGTAAATGTGTGACAGGCATCATCAAGGGCACCATGACTACCACTCACTCGTACACCGGTGACCAGAGGCTACTAGACGCCAGCCACCGCGATCTCAGGCGTGCACGAGCTGCAGCTCTAAACATTGTTCCCACTTCAACAGGTGCAGCAAAGGCTGTGGCCCTAGTTCTACCATCTCTTAAAGGCAAACTCAATGGGATCGCCTTGCGTGTGCCTACTCCAAATGTGTCTGTGGTCGACCTTGTTGTCCAGGTATCAAAGAAGACCTTTGCCGAAGAGGTGAATGCCGCTTTCAGAGAAAGTGCTGAGAAGGAGCTCAATGGTATTCTTTCTGTTTGCGATGAGCCCCTTGTTTCAGTGGATTTCAGGTGCACTGATGTCTCCTCAACTGTTGACTCATCATTGACATTGGTCATGGGAGATGACATGGTGAAGGTAATTGCTTGGTACGATAACGAGTGGGGTTACTCTCAAAGGGTTGTGGATTTGGCTCACATTGTTGCCAACAACTGGAAGTGATAAAAACTAGTTGTCAACTGCATTGTTGTCTCTATTTTTGCCCCTCTCATTTTATGTTTTGTTTTCTGAATTACATTTCTTTTTTACCCTTTTCATTTAAGCAATACCGCCTAATATTGATGTAGGTCCTAAGAATGTATCTTTGACCCGCAATAATTTTGAATATTTCTTTTCTTCATTCTTCTTGTTGGAAACAGAGTTGCTAAAGCTATTGTCTAATGAGAGTTACTTTTAATTACCTCTAAGTATCGTCTTACGAAGAAAGTATCTCATGTATCCGATATATGTATTCTTTTTTTCACATTTTTTTTTTCACATGATTGTGAGATTCACAAATTATGAGAAGAATAATGTATACATCAAATAATTTTTGTATATTATGGCATGGTTGTCGCTCTATATAAGTTTCTAGTTGTGCACTTGTGCTAATGTAAATAAGCAATAAACACAAGGTGAGCAGAATGGAAATATATATATATATATATATATATATTGATTATTTTCCTAGTAAATCAAACGTTTTTAAAATGGCTAAGTTTGAAGTTTCTTTTTTTTTTATTTATGGGAACCACACAAAACTATATTATTCATGATTGAAAATAGAGTGTACATCCTGCATGCATGCATGCACAATACAACTTGGGCATTCCTCAAGCCAAACTAGGGAGTCCTCTACGTTCACTGCATGTTGGGCCAGAGTGTGGGCCGGGGCATTTCCTTGTTGGGCCTAGTGATTGATCCAAAAGCTAAGTTTGAAGTTTCAAATGTAAGTAACTACAAATCAAAGCTTGTTGGACCTAGTGATTGATCCACCTAATAAGAGACATCAAGGCCCAATCCTAGTTAAGGTTCAAGTCTATATAACTCTTATCCAAGTCTATTGCATCTAATTCTACTTCAAGTGCAATTAAAGTAATTATAATTTTATTTGTACTGCAAGTAATCATAATTATACTTATGGTGCAAGTATTAGAATCTTGTGTTAATCTATGGTCAGTCTGTGATCCAACTATAAATATCCTTCAATATCACTTTAAAACATAAAGATTAATAGTAAAGTGTAATCATCAAACACTTTTTGCTGTGGACCTTTAAAGCGAAATCATGCTCTCTCTCTCTCTCTCTCTCTCTCTCTCTCTCTCTCTCTTAGCTTTCTTTATATCTCTTATGCACATTAACATGTGTCCAAGCTATGTCTCACATTGTCTAACATAGTATCAAAGCTATATTTTACTAATTAATATGATATGGTATTAAAGTCAGACTTTTGTGAGCTCCATTAATTATCAAATTCGAACTTCTATGATCTCCAACAGTCCATAGTTTTACTTGCAAGATTATCCTAATCTATTCCCTATCATGACAACATTAAGGTGCTAACTCGCAAATGCTACTGGTCACTATGTAAGCCACTATGTAATTAAGCTCATTTTGATTTATTCCATATAATGTACAACATCTTAAAAACCTCATACACGTTTTCTCAAATATAAACGATGATGTCAAGAATCAACTTAGTAAGCTACAGGGCCTTCTCGCGTTCTTAATGAACCTGCACAGGTAAAACGAACTTCTAAGGGGAGTACCGGCGTGGTACCGGCCAATGACCCTTTGATGGTTAAGTTAGTATTGCTCACAACTCTAGAGTGCCAGAGTCAGGGAGAATGATACATACCTCGATTTGTAAGGGCTTAGGGTATTTATAGTAGCGTAGGGCCTTAGCTACGGCGTACTTGGGAAGATATCCCTTTATCGGAATTGACCTTGATTAGCGTGGAGCGCAAGATTCTTCTTGGGCAACAAGCGTGTTGGGCAAGACATCTCTTTAGGAGCAATCGTGCTGCGCAAGATATCTGTCCAAGTATCAGCGTATGCGACAAGCTTCTTCTCCTTGTAGAAGCGTACATGACAAGATACGTGTTGGTTCCTTCACCTTTGTCCCGACACTTATCCATCCCGTCAGTTTGGTAGGCTATACTGTCGAGGGCACGCTGGGGGTGTCGGCCTTGGATGACGGGAGCGTAAGGCCGTCAGCCTTCATCACTCCGTCGGTGTGGTAGAGGCTGACGGCATCCTCCAGACGATTCATCCTTATCAGTTGCCCCCTACTCCTCAATCCCGTCAGTCTTAGCTGACGGTTTGGGTACATCTCCTTGTGGCAAACAAGGCATTAATGGCTAGTCTCGTCGAGCCGTCTTGGTGTCGAGACACGTGTCTTGGGTCAACTGGACTGCTTCCAGACGAGGATGTCGCTTCGTCTCTCGCGCTCAGATTCTTGCCTATATATATGTCCCACCTTCCTCATTTCTTCTTCTTTATTTCATTCCTTCTGATCAGAGCGAGACCGGCAGTTTAAAGAACCAAGATTCGCCGATCGTGATCCCGTCCACATCTGTTTACTGAGATCGTCAGTTTTTTCAAAGCCGTTTCCACTACTTGGTGAGTCATTCTTGCTTTTATTGTCTTCCATTTATTCGTATACTGAACTTCGAAAATTTTACTGGAGAGGTCGTCACTTGGGTTCTTAGACCGCCCCCGTCGCTTGTAGGTAGTCAAATGTCTAGGGAGACGACGAGTGAGCAGTCGTCGGTCCGCAACGGAGTGGGCTATGACGAGGTCTTCTAGTTAGGTCACGAGCCCGGGGAGGGCTCTTCTTGGTCGTCGGAGGGTTACAACGGGGGTAGAGTAGTAAGTGAGGGTGAGGTTGGTGATGGCCGGGTGGACGAAAGCTCGAGTGACGGGAGTTCAACTGGAGGCGACGACTTGGAAAGTACGTCCGGAGGTTCCGGGAACGACCGTCCATTCATCCTCCCTAAGGAGTGGACGGTTAACCACTTTAAGCCGACGATGACGAATAAAGTGTTTAATTCCCTCAAAGCCCGTTTCCAGATCCCCGACGACATTCCGATCCTTCTACCCCTAGAAAAGGAGAAGTGTTACTCCGGGAAGACCGCGGACGTTGGCATGTATAACGCCATGTTCGCGGCGGGGTTGAGGTTGCCCCTGACGGCACTCCATCGTCAGTTGGCCAACTACCTCGGGTTGTCCGTCAGCCAGATTGCCCCCAATGCCTAGAGGGTGTTCATAGGGTTCGAGATCTTGTGGGGTAGTTTGAGTGGGAGGCACCGTCAGCTGACCCTTGATGAATTTTTCTGGTGCTACCGTCCACACCACATCGCCTCGTCCCAGGGGATTTATCACTTCTTCGCGAGGAGGAAGGAGCTGAGGCTGGTGTTGGACATGCCTGACTCCAAAAGGAATTGGAAGGGCAGGTACTTCTTTGTGGAGGGGACTAACTGGGTGTGCCGTGAAGAGGAGTGGAAGACAATTCCTCAAGGTTTCGACAACACCTGGGCCTTTGTCAGGGAATCAGGTCGTCACCGTCAGCTTTTCCTTTAGGTTTATTTGTCCTAAGATTCTTACCCATTTTTCTTTTTATTTCAGCTCTCGTCTGTCCGGCGATCACAGAGGAGCAGGAGGCTTTCATCCTTAAGGTGACGAAGATACCTTTGGAGGAAAGGAAGTGTCGTGACCTCATCACGCCTGACACCCTTCACGCCTACTGTAGGGGGCCTGAGCCAACAGAAGAAGCACGTCGTCTAAATAACCTCTCCCGTCAACGTAAGCTTCATCAACCCCTTCTTTCCCGTCACCTTTACTTGTGTATTTTTACATTTTGTATCTGTCTTGTAGAAATGGAATCAGCGAAGTTGAGGGCGTAGGTCAGGGCCGCCGCTGCGCGTAAGAAGGAGGAGAGAAAGGGGAAAGAGGGGGCGTCCTCGTCCCTCCCGAAGGTCGTCATTAAGGGCGCGCCTAAAAGGAGGGGTGACGGGACTGAAGATCGTCCATCGAAGAAGCAAACCGTCACCCCTGGGGATCACCGTACAAAGCCCCCGTCTCCCAAACACGAGGCCGGGAAAGGGTTGATGTCGGCCCAAGGTCCCGTCGGCCAAGCGGACGAGCGTTGTCTCCTTACCCACAAGCGGTACACGCTTGAGAGGCTAGATGCCATCCTTGGAAAGAAGGACGCCGATTCTTGCGTCAACCAGTCTGTGCAGGAGCTGAGGGACTCGGGTCTCTTCGATCTTGCCCGAGTACGTATATTTATCTTCAATTTGTTCCGTCCGCTTCTTGTGCTAATGGGCTGACGGGAGTTTTACTTCGCAGGCTATGGTTCACATGAGGGCTATGTAGGTCAAGGGGGCGAAGAGTGAGGAGTTGCTGGCCCGTCAATAGAAGCGTATCAAAAATCTGATTGACGGGTTGGATCAATACAAAGACGCCTGCCGCACCTTGAACGGGGAGATAAAGGAGCTGAAAGAAAATGTCAAGGAGAGAACCCGTCATTTGGAGAAGGAGCGGGAGGCGAGGGTGACGGCGGAGAAGGAGCTGACGTCTCTCTTGGGTCAGGTGGAGACGGCTAAAGCAGATGCCGTGGCGGAGTTCAAAACGTTCCAAACGTTCATTGATTCCTGCGCCGAGTATTATGGTGACGGGTTCGAGGACTGTCTTAAGCAGATAAAGTCCCTCTACCCTCACCTTGACTTGTCAAGGGTTTCAATGGATGATCCTGTGCCGTCAATGCCTGTGGGCAACACTGTCTTAGTGGACGACGACAGCCCCAGCGAGTCTGGGATGCGTCCGAAGAATGACGGTTTCGTCCTGGCACAACCGGCGCTTGAGAAGTCCGTTGCCCTAACAATCCCATCAATTGATCCTCCCGATTTTGAAGGTTTTCCTGCCGGCGAGGCTCGGGAAGCAGACTATGTCATGAGGGAAGTGCACAAGGGAATATGTGGAAACCATTCAGGTTCGCGATCACTGGCGCACAAGCTGATTTGAGCAGGATACTACTGGCCCACGATGCAAAAAGACACTCAAGCTTATGTCAAAGCCTGTGACAAGTGCCAAAGGTTCAGCAACATCATCAGACAGCCGCCCAAAGAACTGACCCCCATGACAGCCCCATGGCTGTTCGCTCAATGGGGACTGGATATTATGGGCCCATTCCCAACAGCTATGCGACAGTTGAAGTTCCTAGTAGTGGGTATAGATTACTTCACGAAATGGGTAGAAGCCGAAGCTTTGGCCACCATCACAGAAAAAACCATACGGAGCTTCGTCTGGAGGTCCATCATATGCAGGTTTGGAATCCCGAAAGTCCTAGTCTCAAACAACGGGAAGCAGTTCGACAACGGTCCCTTCCGAGAGTTCTGTTCGCAGCTGGGAATAAAGAATCATTACTCTTCCCCTGCCCACCCCCAGGCCAATGGTCAAGTAGAAGTAACGAACCGATCCTTGCTTAAGATTATCAAGACTCGGCTCGAGGGGGCAAAGGGGATATGGCTTGAAGAACTGCCAAGCGTACTATGGGCATACAGGATAACGGCGAGGACCCCTACTGGAGAAACACCATTTCGGCTAACCTACAGAACTAAAGCAGTCATCCCGGCCGAAGTAGGACTCGCAAGCTACAGGGTGAACGCCCACGATGAAGGAAGGAACAACGATGCCATACGTCTACAGCTCGACCTGATCGACGAAACAAGAGTGGCAGCAGAACAGAGGCTCGCACGGTACCAAGATCGCATGGCTAAACACTACAACTCTCGATTTAAACACAGGGACTTCCAGGTCGGAGACCTTGTTCTAAGAAAAATCATGGGCGCCACCAGAGACCCCGCCCAAGGAAAGCTCAGCCCCAACTGGGAAGGACCTTATCGGGTCACGTCATGGCAAAGAAAGGGCACTTACTACTTGGAAACCCTGGAAGGACAAAAACTGCATCACCCATGGAATGCCAAGCACCTACGAAAGTACTACCAGTGAGAAGGAATGACAACCCCCTACTTGCAGTCTACTTTAATGTATTCTGGGAACCTAAAGGGCATGTTTCCCCCCTTCTTAAAAATTATGCAAGTTTCAGAAGTTTATTCAAAGCCTCCCCTATACTTTATTGAGTGTTGAACATGAAAACTTGCCAAGCCTAAAAACTGACGGTTTAAAAGCTGACGACTCAATCCTAAGGATAGGCATAAAAGCCGGTCAAGCCTAAAAACTGATGGTTTAAAAGCTGACGACTCAATCTTAAGGATAGGCATAAAAGCCAGTCAGGCATAAAAGCTGACGGTTTAGAAGCTGACGGCTCAAAAAGCCAATAATCCTATCTTGAAAGGATACGAAGCATAAAAACCGGTCAAGCGTAAAAACTGACGGCCCAAAGCCAGCGACACTATCCTAAGGAAGTGTATAAGGCACAAAGGCCCGTTAAGTATGCAAGCTGACAGCTTACTAGCAGACAGTTCTATCCTAATTAGATAAAAAAGGCACGAGCCTGCTAAACATAAAAACTGACGGCCACGCCCTAAACTTTATAACTTCGAAACTCATCAAGGGATAATCCAAAACTGACGGCCCTACCAGAAAGATGACTTCATCACAAAAAGCATCAAAAGTCCAGAATTAGATTACCACGAAGAGATAAAAAGCCGAGAAAATCATCCACAAGGCTTAAAGTAAAAATAAGCAATACACTACAAGTGACGGAAATAAAGTATTATATCACAAGAATATTGTTTTTACAAAAAGTCCTCAAAACAACGGGGCACCATGTACAAAAAGAAGAAAAGAAAAATTTTACAAAAAAATTGAACTCAAAGGGTGGGAGCGTCTGGAGCAGCCTCGTCATCTTCGGGATCCCGAGCCTCGCCGGTAGGAAAACCTTCAAAATCGAGAGGATTGGTTGACGGGATTGTTGGGGCAACAGACTTCTCAAGGGCCGGTTGTGCCAGGACGAAACCGTCATTCTTCGGACGCATCCCAGACTCGCTGGGGCTGTCGTCGTCCACCAAGACAGTGTCGCCCACAGGCGTTGACGGCACAAGATCATCCATTGAAACCCTCGACAAGTCAAGGTGAAGGTAGAGGGACTTTATCTACTTAAGACAGTCCTCGAACCCGTCACCATAATACTTGACGCAGGAATCAATGAACGTTTGGGACGTTTTGAACTCCGCCACGGCATCTGCTTTAGCCGTCTCCACCTGGCCCAAGAGAGACGTCAGCTCCTTCTCCGCCGTCACCCTCGCCTCCCGCTCCTTCTCCAGATGACGGGTTCCCTCCTCGACCTTTTCTTTTAGCTCCTTTATCTCCCCGTTCAAGGTGCGGCAGGCGTCTTTGTATTGATCCAACCCGTCAGTCAGATTTTCGATACGCTTCTGCTGACGGGCCAACAACTCCTCACTCTTCGCCCCCTTAACTTGCATAGCTCTCATGTGAACCATAGCCTGCGAAGTAAAACTCCCATCAGCCCATTAGCACAAGAAGCGGACGGAACAAATTGAAGATAAATATACGTACTCGGGCAAGATCGAAGAGACCCGAGTCCCCTAGCTCCTGCACAGACTGGTTGATGCAAGAATCGGCGTCCTTCTCTCCAAGGATGGCGTCCAGCCTCTCAAGCGCGTACCCCTTGTGGGTAAGAAGACAACGCTCGTCCACTTGGCCGACGAGACCTTGGGCAGACATCAACCCTTTCCCGGCCCCGTGTTTGGGAGACGGGGGCTTTGTACGGTGATCCCTAGGGGTGACGGTTTGCTTTTTCGATGGACGATCTTCAGTCCCGTCACCCCTCCTTTTAGGCGCGCCCTTAATGACGACCTTTGGGAAGGACGAGGACGCCCCCTCTTTCCCCTTTCCCTTCTCCTTCTTACGCGCAGCGGCGGCCCTGACCTGCGCCCTCAACTTCGCTGATTCCATTTCTGCAAGACAGATACAAAATGTAAAAATACACAAGTAAAGGTGACGGGAAAGAAGGGGTTGATGAAGCTTACGTTGACGGGAGAGGTTATTTAGGTAACATGCTTCTTCTGTTGGCTCAGGCCCCCCGCAGTAGGCGTGAAAGGTGTCAGGCGTGATGAGGTCACAACACTTCCTTTCCTCCAAAGGTATCTTCGTCACCTTAAGGATGAAAGCCTCCTGCTCCTCTGTGATCGCCAGACGGACGAGAGCTGAAATAAAAAGAAAAACGGGTAAGAATTTTAGGACAAATAAACCTAAAGGAAAAGCTGACGGCGACGACCTGATTCCCTGACGAAGGCCCAGGTGTTGTCGAAACCTTGAGGAATTGTCTTCCACTCCTCCTCACGGCACACCCAGTTAGTCCCCTCCACAAAGAAGTACCTGCCCTTCCAATTCCTATTGGAGTCAGGCATGTTCGACACCAGCCTCAGCTCCTTCTTCCTCGCAGAGAAGTGATAAATCCCCTGGGACGAGGCGATGTGGTGTGGACAGTAGCACCGGAAAAAATTCATCAAGGGTCAGCTGACGGTGCCCCCCACTCAAACTACCCCACAAGATCTCGGACCCTATGAACACCCTCCAAGCATTGGGGGCAATCTGGCTGACGGACAGCCCGAGGTAGTTGGCCAACTGACGATAGAGTGCCGTCAGGGGCAACCTCAACCCCGCCGCGAACATGGCGTCATACATGCCAACGTCCGCGGTCTTCCCGGAGTAACACTTCTCCTTTTCTAGGGGTAGAAGGATCGGAATGTCGTCGGGGATCTGGTAACGGGCCCTGAGGGAATTAAACACTTTATCCGTCATCGTCGGCATAAAGTGGTTAACCGTCCACTCCTTAGGGAGGATGAATGGACGGTCGTCCCCGGAACCTCCGGACGTACTTTCTAAGTCGTCGCCTCCAGTTGAACTCCCGTCACTCGAGCTCTCGTCCACCCGGCCATCACCAACCTCACCCTCACTTACTACTCTACCCCCGTTGTAACCCTCCGACGACCAAGAAGAGCCCTCCCTGGGCTCGTGACCTGACTGGAAGACCTTGTCATAGCCCGCTCCGTTGCGGACCGACGACTGCTCACTCGTCATCTCCCTAGACATCTGACTACCTACAAGCGAC
Source organism: Lithocarpus polystachyus (assembly GCA_033629205.1). Taxonomy (NCBI): domain Eukaryota; kingdom Viridiplantae; phylum Streptophyta; class Magnoliopsida; order Fagales; family Fagaceae; genus Lithocarpus; species Lithocarpus polystachyus. The sequence continues at coordinate 71,849,800 of CM066163.1, forward strand.
GGGGGCGGTCTAAGAACCCAAGTGACGACCTCTCCAGTAAAACTTTCAAAGTCCAGTATACGAATAAATGGAAGACAATAAAAGCAAGAATGACTCACCAAGTAGTGGAAACGGCTTCGAAAAAGCTGACGGTCTTAGTAAACAGACGTGGACGAGATCACGATCGGCGAATCTCGGTTCTTTAAACTGACGGTCTCGCTCTGATCAGAAGGAATGAAATAAAGAAGAAGAAATGAGGAAGGTTGGACATATATATAGGCAAGAATCTGGGCGCGAGAGACGAAGCGACATCCTCGTCTGGAAGCAGTCCAGTTGACCCAGGACACATGTCCCGACACCAAGACGGCTCGACGAGACTAGCCATTAATGCCTTGTCTGCCACAAGGAGATGTACTCCCTAAACCGTCAGCTAAGACTGACGGGATTGAGGAGTAGAGGGCAACTGATAAGGATGAATCGTCTGGAGGGTGCCGTCAGCCTCTACCACACCGACGACATGATGAAGGCTGACGGCCCTACACTCCCGTCATCCAAGGTCGACGCCCCTAGCGCGCCCCCGACGGTATAGCCTACCAAATCGACGGGATGGATAAGTGTCGGGACAAAGGTGAAGGAACCAACAAGTATCTTGTCGTGTACGCTTCTACAAGGAGAAGAAGCTTGTCGCATACGCTGATACTTGTTGCCCAACACGCTTGTTGCCCAAGAAGCATCTTGCACTTCACGCTAATCAAGGGCAATTCCGGTAAAAGGGATATCTTCCCAAGTACGCCGTGGCTAAGGCCCTACACTACTATAAATACCCCAAGCCCTTACAAATCGAGGTATGTATCATTCTCCCCGACTCTGGCACTCTAGAGTTGTGAGCAATACTAATTTAACCATCGGAGGGTCATTGGCCGGTACCACGCCGGTACTCCCCTTTGAGGTTCGTTTTACCTTTGCAGGTTCACTAAGAACGCGGGAAGGCCTTGTAGTTTACTGAGTTGATTCTTGACATCATCAGCAAGTAACTCATTACTTTTTTTGGTAAAGAACGGGCTTACATTTCATTCAAAGAAAAGTCAAATAGATAAGCAATAATTTTTTTTAGCCAAGGCACTATAAGAATCAAAGTCCTTTCCAAAAATTTGCATGGTTGAAACCATCATCTATGAAGATTTATTACTCCAAATTGGAATTGTAGTTAACTATGATTGTGCCAAGAGTTTTGTAATATATTGGCACTATTTGTTCTTTTTTACCAAGAGAACCAGGGGTTCAGACCCCCATCTCCCATAGTTTTAGCTATCAAATAATAAATAAATACAAAAAAAAAAAAAAAATTATGATTGCACCAAGAGCCTTATAACTTAGAGACATTACTTACTCCCCTTTAAAAGAAAAACTATGGTACAAACTATTTTCCTTGTTATAACTACTGAAATTATAAAATATAAAAAATATAAAAATTACGATGTTTGACTCATGTTCTCTACTTTGTAATGGATTTAATTTGGCAAAAGGGCGTCAAAATTAATGACATGTTTGGATAAGGAGAGGAAGGAGGGGGAGTGAGGGAGAATAGAGTAAAGTTGGCTAAAAATAAACTAATTTTGTGCTAAATCTACTTTACTCTATTCTACTCCCCTCTTTTCTCTCCCTCAATCAAAGAAACCCCCTCCATGTGCTTGAGGCAAGAACCGGTGAAATATTCACTAGAGAAAAACCTTGAAATTTGACTTGGAACTAGCAAGTTGGTGTTGTGGACGCAAATCTTGAAACTAGGAGGTTGTTGTCTAGTGCAGCCACGTCCTACATGCAGAGCGTGTATGTAAATCAATGTAACCTACAGAGTTTGTACCTCTGAGACACTGACAGAGGAATCAGATGTTTGTGAAAACAGATAATGATATAAAATGTAGTAGTAGTACAAAAAACATCATTAATAAATAGCAGCAGTAGTAAAACTAAAAAAAAAAAAACTTTTAAAGTTCTAAACATCGCGGTCTCGTTTGCACTCGGGTGGGAGGCTAGGGAAGCGAACACGATCTGTACAGTAGTTGTAGACGGTGTATCTATGGCGGACCCAACTGAGCCTTCTGTATTGGAAGGCATCAAGATCCTGAAACTCCTTCTGGTCCCACCATCTCTTCCCTTGAGTCTTGCAGAACCTTGCATTCACTAATGCCTCACATGCATCAATGTGGAAGCTCTTGTAAGAGGCTACAAAGGGAGCCTTGGACCAGTCTGTCTTCTCCAAGCCACCCCTTGTGGCCCAGTCGTCTGCGTTCCAGAGGCTTGAATATATCTTCATGGGTTGGTTAAATGGGAATCTTACCCCTAAGTCTTTGTTGTTCTTGAACACCCTTATTGGCACATCATCCACAAAGAACCTGCATTACATTCATATGCCTTCATTTTAGTTAGTTTGTACGACCATGGAAAGTACTAGTCACATGTGTTCTTATATCTAAAAGAACTAATTATCAAGTTATAATTAGTTTATATGCGAGTATGAATTAATAAACACTCAATATAAGAATCAATATACATGCTTATCCAATCAAATTTACATAATCAAACTATAATAGGTGCAATATAAAGTGGAACACAAAAAGGGCAACATAAGAATTCTCTCATATACTAGAAATTTCAAGGAAAGAGAAAGTGGTCAAATGACAAAACGGAAGGCTTACACAATCTGATACAAGTTCCATAGGACAGAATAAGTGTGGTAGGTTTTGGTTGGGTCAAACCAAAGATAGATTCTCTGCTCTCGATTTCCCTTCCCTCCGCTGTACACATTTGTTTGCAAAATATAAGGTTGCCCTGTTCTGTTCCCCAAGAACTCAAAGTCTATCTCATCGTGCTCCGAATTTTGTGAAGATAACTGTGACCAGACCAACAAAAATCACCCAATAGCTTTATCTACTATGTATATATATGCTCTTATACTAAAGAAGAGAAACAGATTTTACATAGAAAGCAGCAACTGTTCCAGCTGAATCTCCTGGAATCATTTTTATTTGCATGCTGAAGTGACCGAACAAGTAAGATCCTTTGGATTGAAAACCAGTTCCTATTCAATATTACAGAACAAAGCTTTAAAACATAAGAACCACTTATTAAACTGCTGAGATTTCAATGAGCAATGGTAATTGCCTTTGCTCAGCTCAGCCCTTACCTGTGAATTTGTCCAGTGAGAGCTGAATCTCTGATCCGCCATTGAAGTATTTGATGTGATCCAAAGCCCACGTGGGTACATAGTTTCGGCCGAATGGTACGTCTATGGCTTTCCTAGGCGTTGCACTCATTGCCCCAGAGGTCAAAAGCAAGAAACTTAGGCATAGAGTCCACAAATGAGAAGCCATGATAATATCTTTGTTTTCGTTGCAGCGAGAGGTGATTTTTTGTAGTTTCACTTTCACCAGGTAAAAGTTATGTATAAGCAAATAGTCTTTACTCTTTATATTATATAGCCATAGTACTAACATAAAACACACACACACACACACACATATATAAGGTGTGCAACTTAACACAGAGGAAGAGTGTCTCGAAATTGTATTTCTTTATTAGTGTCAGAGGCAATCTGTCATAGAGATCGAAGCCCACTTCATCATCCGATATGATTTAAAAATGTAACAACAATCTCACCTCATCATTAATGATAATAATTTGGAAATCCTTATATCAAGCTCTATTCATCTGGTTCATATGAGAAAAATCTTTAATCTTAAGCACGAGTCTCATGACCACTATCTTTCCAATAATAGAATCTTTTATTATTAAAAAATAAGAAGTAAATTAGAAGTCCCCTTACCTAGTTACATAAACTTCGGGTACAACAACCTATTTGAACATTATTTTTTTCGAATACATGCATAACATGAACAGGTTTTGGGTTTATCCATGACCATCTACACACGAGGACATCTACTAAAAGGGATAAGATGGTCTTCTCTTATCCATATTTCTAAATTCGGATAAAGACAAGACTGAATCCTCTAGTAAAATATATATGCCAAAAAAAAAAAAAATAGTACCAAGCTGTCGGTATATTTTGGTTCTAGTTTCAGGCTTAGTAAATGGAGTCATGGAAAGGCCATGAGGGCTATCATCACCTAATGTTAACCCATCTCACAAGCTTAATGTGCTGAGTGCAGAGACAATTGGACAAGCTTTAATTGTCTAATTGATTAAGGAAAATTGTGACTAGAATTCTTCTACTAGTATAGGCGGTGATGTGTTAGCCAATGCAAGATGGATTAAGGGGCGTCATGCTGTCATGACATGTGCTGTGCCTGGCATGCAATTTGGATCCCCACTTGAGCTCTTTTGTTCTGTTCTTTTTTAAATTATCAGCAACAGAGATCATGTGAAACTTTTCCATTGTCGATCACATAAAGTTTCTCAAAACTCCATTTCGTAATGATAAGGTTATATTCCCAATTGATGATAACACCAAATTTTGTTTTTAAGCATCTAATGTAGTGTGGCCTGTTGCTTTAAAACAGTAATAGGTTCCATCAAATAACAATAGAATTCTGGCACTTCTTATTGCCAAACCAGATGTGTAAATCTATCAAAATCCAGTGACTTTTTAAATAATTTCACCATCATATTCCGATGTGGTACTGGTATGCATAGTCATCTGATAGTAAAAACTTATTAAATTGATCATCCCAGGCCCAGCCAACAAAAGAAACTCCATTTATCTGCAAGATGACCTGTTAACTCTTGTTTGTTTTATTGTATTTGAATGTATCTTTGGTAAGTGGCATTGGATTTGAAAATGCATGAAGTTTGCCAATCTTTTGTATGATAATCTGGACGAAAAACCAAACAAACATCTATCTATTAGTATTTAAAAGTTAAAATGTAGCATCTAATGTTGTATTGTTGCTACACTCCTATTGATCCACGTTATCAACCACTTCACCATTTTTTTAATGATTTGTTCCTTAAATATTTTGATAATATTAAATATATTAAATCCTCCAATATATTATTAAAATAAAGAAAAATATTGTCCAAGATGAATGTGTAAAGTCAACCGGTTAATATATTTAATATTATCAAAAAAAATTAGAAGAACAAATCAATAAATATATAAAAATAGTGATGTGGCCGTTGATTTGGTCCAATTTGGTTTACTTCAGTCCATTAAGTCCATTTTGGTTCATTTCAGTCTACTCCGGTCCGATTCAGTCCATGCAGTCTATTTCGGTCACTGCATCGGTCTGATTTGGTCTATTTGGTCCACTTGAGTCTATTTTGGTGAACTTACTTAAGAATGGAAAAAGATAGGTTTAAGTTACGAATACCTATTCTAAATCTGAATTTATTAAAAAATAGTGGGTTGAACCCACAATTTCAATTGCAAAACACAAGTGTGTAACAAACACTTCCTTTATAAATAAATTTGTTGTCATCTCCATTCTTTAACAAAAATGATTATATATTTTTTCATAAAAGCACTAAAAATAGTTGAGATGAAGAAACAAGGTCACACGAAATAAGCTCTTTATGTTATGACTCTGTTGTGTGATTGTAAGAAGAACCAAACATTTTACTAAACAATAAATAAATAAATAAATAAATACAAAATAATATCAATGCAAAAAATTGTAATGCAAACAACTAAAAAATAAGATGTAACTGTCAAAAGCTGTTGCCAATCCATGCATTCGAGTTTCAATAATGGAGATCTCTAGGATTTTCTGAAATTTTCACGTTAATAACTGAGAGTGATTCACAGACTCGGGACAGATAACAACCGTAGCACCATAGAGTAAAGTAAACGCTGCAGATTGCTTGTCTCAACACAGACGATCATCTCGACATGCATGACAAGATTTTTCTATTCTTGTTTTCCTTTTCTTATCAGAATTGTTGGATCTTGCAACAACACAGAGAGAAGACAACACCCCCCCCCCCCCCCCACCCCTAGATAAATGTAAAAAATACGGACAGAAACACATAGTAGATTGGCTAATTTCTAAATGAATCCATCTTTTAGTCTTTGTGATGCTTTTCAACTCAGTTGGCGAACTTACTACCCAATTTTGCTCATGGTCTCATTCTGATCTTCTTGACTCATTCACTGAATCTCAAGACACAATCTATCATTCATGACCACTATGAGAGTATGCAAACATGTGTATTTAGTGTGAACCCTACTAAATGAACTTCTGAACTTAAAAATGTATAAAAATGCATTTATATATATTACTTATGTAACGACCCAAGGAAAAGCGCTAGCCACATCTGCGCTATACCTCAAAAGGACTAGTCACTATTGAGGCTTCTTGTAGTTATTAATAAAGCCCAGATCTACCAAGTAAATACCCGATGTGGGACTCATTACACACCCACACACATCACACAATTAATCAATCAAATTGGGGCATCACAATCTCCCCCACTTAAATCCCTAATGTCCTCATTAGGGCCCACTTTGTGGGGTAGTGTCTCCGAGCCCACACGGGGTTACTGGGCCGGCTCTGATACCATATGTAACGACCCAAGGAAAAGCGCTAGCCACATCTGCGCTATACCTCAAAAGGACTAGTCACTATTGAGGCTTCTTGTAGTTATTAATAAAGCCCAGATCTACCCAGTAAATACCCGATGTGGGACTCATTACACACCCACACACATCACACAATTAATCAATCAAATTGGGGCATCACAACTTAAGTATAGACCATGACGTTAAGAGATCTCTAAACTCAGCAGCTCACTCAGCTGCTAAATATGCTATTGCTCTTAAAGTAGGTTTCTTGTGTAATAACTGTGATTTGCCTTCCCCTATCTTGAAAGTATGTAGGCAAGATTGTTGTACCTCCTGTTGTTCTTCTTAATCTAATGAAATGGCAGATTATCAAAAAAAGTATAGACCATGACAATAATATCCTTGATATATTAATAGTCAACAAATCCCAAAGCATTCCAATTCAAAAATTGATTTTGGAAAATGTTAAAAATACAAACTTGAAAAAAAAAATTTACAAATTGTTGATGTGATGAATGATGTTTTTATTATTATTATTATTATTATTATTATTATTATTATTTAAAGAAGAAGATGAGCAGTTATTAGAGAGTAAAAAAGATTATGTAAGTGATAGGCCCAGATGAGATTGAGAACTAATAAGAATTTTTTAACTCATTTTGTAAAAAATTTATAGCTATAACATTTCCTCATTCATTTGATTCGAGTACTTGCTATTTCTAAGTGTAGTGTAAACTGACCATACGCTTAGAAAATATATGTAGAATTGGCTGTCATAAAAGGAAAATGGTATGGTTTATCTTCAAAAGAAAATGAGCAACCATACGATCCACAAGGTTCATCAGATCAATGAAGTCATCAGCTTAACAAGACTCCCATGATTTATACGAAGATTAATTGATGTCAATACCTAAAACCATAATTCCATGTAATCCACCATAAAGACAGCCAAACCCAGTTTGAAAAGCTCAAGAATACTGAAAGGCTTAAGGGCAGTGCCACAGAATTTTACATATACGTTCCCATGTCGTACAGATTTGAAATTCTTTCGCCTTGTAATAACTTTCCTCTGTTTTCTTTATATCTTTTAAGCTGAGATAGCAATAAAAGATATTAAGAAAAAGATTTTTACACTGTGATAGTCAACATAGATTAACTGCAAATTTCTTTAGGACAAATCAATCTGATTTCGTTGAAACAAAGAAAAGAATCCATCTTAGAAAAAAAAATTACAAAACTCGCTGTTTAAAATTTATAGTAGTAAAACTGTTACAGACATAATTACAAAAAAAAAAAAAAAAAAAAAAAACAATTAAACGAAAACAATGAGTTAAAAATTACATCATGATTTCAATACGCACTGTATAAAATTTATAGTAGTAAAACTGTTATTAACATAACTACACCCAAAAAAAAAAAAAAAAAAAACACAATTAAATGGGATGAAAAAAAAAAGAATAAAGAAAGAGTATAAAATTAAGGGAAAAAGAGGTGGAGGGAGGTGATGTTCGAAAATATGCACAATAATCTCTCAAAATCCTGAATGCTATACCAAAATGAACAATCTGCTTCGCCTAGAACAACCAGTGTTTCTTCTTAGGCTTTGGGTGTGGTGGAGCATCTGCAAAGCAACAAGTAATTCAAAAAATTATTAAACTATTCGATATTCCTTAACAACCCAATAACTTTGAAGTTCACCGCTAGAAATTCAGGTCTTAAAGGCAATACACACCTCGAATCTCATATAGTGAATTGTAATGAACCTCAGACCAGAAACTTAACCACAACTCTGCACCATTTTGTTTAAAGAAAATGGAAACTGTTAGAATATGAAATTTGTAAGGAATAATACTTCTAAAATAAAAAATAAAAAATAAAAAGAAAAGAAATTTGTAAGGAATACTGAAAGTCACTCTATATCTTAAATGACCATTTCTGGAGATAAAGCTTGTCCCCATACCCTAACCTATTGAGTTACATTTTTCCTTTCCTCCTAGTACCCAGGTACAAAAAAAATCTTTGCCAGAAGTGAGTGTCCATAAAATAGAAGGCCTGCTATTATAACTCATTTGAGACAAATTTTCTTTGCTCAGATACTTGTAAAAAAGAAACTGCCTATTAATGTTGATTCCAGGAGCAATTTGGAGAAAGAAGTCAACTGTTAAAGTTCTAATTCTGAAAAACAAAAGAACTACTATACCCTACACATAGAGAGCACTTGGAACTTAATTAAAATAAAAAATTAAATAAAAAATCTAAAACATGCAATTTCAATGACCCACATGGCGAATAGTTCAGAAAAAGAAATGGCTATAGAAGAGTTAGAAAAACAGGATTTATTTGGAGATTTTGGAGTCTGTGTGGTGGCCAGCAACTTTAGGAATCTTAAATACAATGCACGCATGCACACACACACACACAGTTTTCATATGACGTAATTTTTAAGCAACAGAATAAAATAATATGGTGATGGTGGTATTTTTATGTCTTACCTCGTTTAGGCGCCTGGGATCTAGGTATGATCTCAATAAAACAAGTATCTCTGAATGATGTCAAAAGGCATATCTTTGCTGCAAACTGCATGTTAATAGGCAACTATTTATTACCTGCTGATATTGAAGTACATGAAATGACGGTACACAATAAAAGTTAACACCATTGCACCAAAAAAAAAAAAAAAAAAGAGAAGCTTGACAGTGCATTGTGTCAATTCTGTTGAAACCAGGGGCAGTCCTAGGTGAACCCCATAATCTATAAGGACGCTTTCATGAAAGTATATAAATAGCCTCCCCAAGGTCACACAATTTTTCAATATGGCACTCCCAAATGACACATTTTTATTTTACCTTTGTTCCATACTAAAATTTGCAAAACATAACTCTACAAACACAAAATATTACTACCCCCCACTAAAGGTATGAATTATGATGCAGCCATGAAATAGTTATACTAGCTAAATCTTCTACCCAAAAAAAAAAAAAAAATTACAGCTTATGATGCTTTAGGAAAAAATACCAGACCTTATCAGCTGCTGCTTGTAAGGTAATATGGTCCCCCCACTCACCAGATCTGCATAATTCAATATATCAGAAAGTGAAGATAGAAATCTTTTCTACCAGCAACTTGATGAAGTACTACTAGACCACAGCATAAACACATCCATAAATTTAAATGCTTACCACACCAAACAATGGAAGAAATGACCTTTAACCAAAATACTTTTCCATGTATCCAAAAAAAAAAAAACTTACTTTGCCATTTTCTTGTAATAACGTTTGTACTTCATTGGGACATAGCCTTCATATAAAGTACGGTAGTCTTTGAGCTGTAACAGGAAAAAGTAGCGCAACATAAGCAAACTTGAATTAACCACTCAAGAGTATCTATTTCAATAAAACGACCACTGTTAAGACAGATAGAGGGATTTGTAACCATTCACATCTTATATTTATTACATGGTGCATTTGTGACAACTACAGTCCCCCTGTACCAAAATAGCATAAGAAAGGTGGTGTGACTTCAACAGGTATCTAAAAAAAAATGTGAAAGCAACCACTATGTTTAGTTCCAAAAATTATCAAAGGTCTTTACAAATTTAATCCAAAAAGTTCAAAATCTTGGAATAGGAAAGCAACACACACCCAATGGGCTTTGAAACCACCTCCTCACCTTGTTTTTATAAGGGGGTGGAGGTGCACAACTTGAGTTAAAGTTCATTGGCATTATAAAAAATTTGTTCTTAGGATGGATCATTTTGATTCCCATCTAGTTGGGACCTGCCCATGAGTTGGTAAATTTAAATATTTTCTTACACATTTTGGAATCTAAAATTGAGAAGGAAAAAGTAAATGAGTGCAATAGATCCCATATAAGAGTGGTAAACCCAAATCCATACAAAAACTAGGGAGGTGTGACAATCCCTATAAATAAGGGTGGCAGTATAACCTTTTCTGTTAGTGTTTGAGAACTGAAAAACAAAAGTTTGTCTAGTGTATGAGCTAGAGTGAGAGCACCATTGAATTATTTAGGTCTTCAGTCTGAGAATGTTAGTTTATGAGTTTTAGAGTTGAAATTTTGTAATCCTTATCGTTGATGGTGGATTTACCAAGGACGTAAGCAATTGGCAGAACCTTGTTAAAAATGTGGCTTGTAATGTTGCTACTTTTGTTGTTTTGTGTGCTAATCATAACACATCCTTCTCCAAGTTTGTGTTAGAGGTGGTGGTGTTTCCTATTAGTTGAGACCAGTGTACTTTCCATTGTCAGAGGCAGAGGTAATTAGGGATAATGCTGATTGTGGTGGCCATGGTAGATTGCCGATGGTTATATAGTGGTAGTGACAAGTCATGGCAGGAGGTGGTGATAAGCAATGCCAGTGGTAATAGTGACAGAATGTTGACAAAGGAAAATGGAGATGGTGGTAATGATTGTCACTGGAGATTGTGGTGTGGTGGTGATGGCCTACAGATAGGAAATGAGGAAGGAAGTGGTAGCGCTGATATCAACCACAGCAATTTTGGTATTGTTCTAGGATAACAGCAAGAGTAATGGTATTGACAGCAATGGTGGCAGAGGTATTAAAATAAACAATAAAGTAATGGTGGTGACCATGTCAGTAATATCCAGTTTTTCTTTTTAGTTGTTCATTCTCCTTTCTCTAGAAGTCTTGTTATAAGGTAATGAATTAGAATCTCATCGAATGAAGTTCTAGGTATTCATCTGTCAATCAATCTCCCATGCATTTGGCCTTTCAAATCCACCCTACCTGTTTCACAATATCCTTCCGAACATGCTTGTGATACTCAGGTGACTTGTACATCTGGTCTGAAAGTGCACGAAACTGCAATATAAGGGAAACATCAATAATAATAAATAAATAAATAAAAACAGAAAAGAAAAAAATGGCATTTCTTGAGTATCATTGCACATGCCTGACAGTTTCCATCCCCAGAAACCTTCACTTCATATAAACCATAGATGTTCAGCCTGAGAGAAAATGAGAAGAATTTTACTTAATGCTAAACCAAGATTGCACTTCACACAACAAAAAAGACCCAGTATCAAGAATATATTAATTGGTTGACTCAATATGAATAATTGGAAAGGGAAAACAAATCAAAATGTATGTTTCTGTATGTGAACAATTTCAAGGATGGACTTAATGAAATTCTAACCCAGATAATAGCATCTAACCCATCTTGAAAAATACCATGATATGAAACTTAGAGATATAAATTCATACTCGCTAATATTAAAATAAAAACTAACATGACTTAGAGCTACACACACACACACACACACACACACATTGAAATTTTTAGAGGTTTGGCCCCCCCCAAAAAAAAAAAAAAAAAAAAAGAGCTGCACCTCCCCCCTTCCAAAAGAGCTGGCCCCCCAAGGTCACAACAAATATTTAGGGATTTTTTTTCAAAGTTAAAATGAAACTACTCTCTCAGAGAAAGAGAGATGCAGCTACAATATTGCACCAACCCCCCCCCCCCTTCTCCCTCCCCTCTTCTTTTTTTCTCACTAAATCAACTAACGCCTGTGGTGCCAAAGAGCCAATGAATTTTTTATTTGAAAATTTAGTAATTATCTTGAAAAGGAAATTGCTTTCACTACAAAGATGATAACAGGTAAATTTTATGCTATGACAAATCATCGTTAAGCACGACTTTGAAAGGAGATGTTAACTTCTTTTTTGGATATTAAATTCACATATTTATAGCAAACTAGACAATATATGTATATTTATTAGAGTTTTGGAAGATTATAAATCCTTTTCAGGCATTAATTTGTAAATGTATATGGCAAAGTTGAAATCTTTTTATACACTGTATGAGTTATGACTTACAAGCAACTTAATTAATGTTTAAGCACTTAAATCAATGCTCATTCATGTGAGTGAAAAAGCATGCCAATAAATATTAAAATGCCATTTTACATACTACTACTAGTAATATTTTCCAGCAATGAAATCTATTCAACACTTTTACAAGATTCCCCTTCAAGATATCTGTAGACAAATTTTTTTAACTGTCAAGTGTAAAAACATACCTCTGGAGAAGCCGTTGGTGATCCAAACTTGCATCATTAAAGTCAGGGATGAAGGTATTTATTCGTGGGACATGCTGGAATTTCAAGAAGTTAAAAGCAAAGAAAAATTTGTAAGGGAGTTTTGTTTCATTGAATAAGAAGTGCTCCACATCAAAGAAGCAATGAACAATAAGGAAGTCGAGGATTTATTCTACAACAATCAGATCAGGTAAAACATGATGCAGGATAATAATTTTCTGAGAATAAATTATTATATCTAACCAAAGTCCATAAGATTAGAAGGGAGGGGGGAATTAAGCAGAAAAAGATAGAGAGAAATATTGAATTAAAAATGATAAAACATAATAAATAAATCTTCTCCATCATAATCTTTTTTTTTTTTTTTTAATTTCTATAGGAATTATGAAAAAGATTTTGAATGCAATACTGAACTAAGTTCTAGATACATATCCACAAAAAGATAACTGAATATAATTTATTCTTAAATAACTAAAATTAAAAGCCTAGTTACAATATAACAAGAAAAGAAAAAATGTTAAAGTATTCTTACAGGAATAGATGCCAAACTGGAAAGGCGTCTACCCACTGCACCATCTAACTTGGCATACTCTTCAGATAGCACAGCAGCAATCATCCGGTCATCCTCAATATCCTGCTGACTGCTCATTGAAGTTGAACTAGAACTTTCACCCACACTGTGAGTTCCATTCTGAGCTCCGTTCCACATAATGTATCTCGGAAACGACTAATAACTTCTTCACGTGAAATCAGAGACTAAAATAATCCTCTGCTGCTGAACTGCCAGAGTTAAAAGCTTATCACTGTTACAAACACTTCAAATACCATATTGGAATGCAAAGTACCAACAGAAACCAATTACAAGGTTTCCAACTGCACCATCTAACTTGGCAAATAGTCAAATACAATATCGGAACACAAAGTACAAGTTTTGGCAAAGATATTTTCTCAGAATTTATAAGGTTTGTACAAAAATAGAGAAACCAAGGCATGTTTAACCGGCTATTGTTACAAATTGATATAACAAACTATGTAAGTGAAGTTAATTACTAACATCTCATATAACACCAAGCCTATTCATATCATAAGCGCGTTGTTGAATAAGGCGTAAATATGGATGACCAATCATATACACTAATCCTATTCAACAGGTATTACAAATTTAAAGACAATGCCTCTGTACCCGAATAAATAAATAAAAAGGTTTAAGTTTGCCTATCAATCACCTCTCTTAGACTACACCAAAAAAACGGAAGCTTGTGAACTGGGTACAACCTTTTTTATTTAATTTTTAATTTTTAAGACGATTAGGTATGTTTGATTTGAATTAATACAGCTCTAACATCTAATATAAATAAAAAAAGATGCAAATACAAAATATATCCAGGACCCATATCTTAAATAAAATCACAAAAACGCAGACCGCATCAAATGAAAATTATAAATATAATATACACAAAAAATGCATACATCTGAGGAAGAGCATCATCCAAATTCAATCCAATCATCTATAAACTACGATAAAGCACAGCAAGAGAGAGATGGAAAACCAAGAAAAAAAAAAAAAAGGAAAAAGAAAAAACAGAAACAACGAGTTACATAGGCAAACAAGTTTGATCCTGAATCTGGGTCGGTGCAGCAATAGCAATCAGAAAAGAAAAAGGCAAAAAGAACATGAAAATGAAACAAAACATGAATACCTGGGAATGCGATGGACAATCTTGAAAAAAGGTTTGTTTTGATTGTATTGTAAACACTTTTTGTAACACGAGAGATTCGTATTGACTTTTCTTTTTCTTTTCTTTTTTCTTTTGTGTGTGTGTGTGGACTGGAGATAGATATATATGATGATGATGGGTTGTTTTGGGTTGGTTGAGCAAAAAGGTTTAAGAGAAAAGAGGAAGAAGCAGAGAAGGTGGTGATGATTTCATGACCAAATCATGAAATCATGAATGGAAAAAAAAGGAAGATAGATTATAGTTTATAGATAGAGGGACAGATAGATAGATAGATTAGATCAATTCGTAAAAACACCTATTAATTTAATTAATTAATTAATTAATAATAATAATAATAATAATATGGGCGGTTGGTTAGCTTTCAGTTTCCCGGAAGAAACAGGACACACGGTCGCGGATGTTTTGGGACCAACTTTCACTTCATATCATATCTTACCTTTTGTAAGCATTTGGTGGACCCACAACTCTCTTGCCCTTTCCTTTTTTTTTTTTTTTTTTTTTTTTAAGAATAATGTCAAATTCCTTCGTCTTTTTTTTTTTTTTTTTTTAATATTTGTTAACATGATAAGTTGATTGCTGCCCAAATTTTTTTTTTTTTTTTTTGATTGGGAGAAATCATTTTTAAAGGAGTATACCATTAATATATATATATATATATATATATATGCAAAGTTTAGAGAAAGTTCAATTAGAATTCAATTTTGCACTGCGTGTCTAAGTTTATGTGAAAACCATACTATAATTATTGACTTAAGTTTGTACCATGTGTCTACTTAAGTTTGTTAATCTTTATACTAAGTGAGCTATAATGAGTGCAAAATCTAAAAATCTACTATTAATAAATTATAAAATTAAAAAAAAAAAACCAATTACATATACTCAATTAAAATTACAGCACAATAAAGTTCACTACACATTTTATCTTATTAAAAATTAGGAAAAAAATTATCATAAGTAGTATTAAATTTAGGAAAAAATTTTAATATGTTACTAATTATGCTTACTTTAAAAAAATAATTTGACTAATTATTTATATTTTTATTATAAAAATTGGGTTTAATTTTAAATGTATCTATACATATGCATGTGTTATATGCTTTTTTTTTTTTTTTAATAATTTGACTATTATTTATATTTTTATAATAAAAATTGTGTTTAATTTTAAATGCATCCATGTGTTTGAATAATGGCTATGAGTCTTTTAACTCAACTAGTTAGTAATTCAAAGTATTTTTAACAGGATCATCTAAAATTCAAATTCTTTCTATCTTTTAACCATTAAATTATCCAAAAAAAAAAGTTAATAAAAAATTACTATCACTTCATTTACGCCACTTAGTCATGGGTAAAACTTAGATACACTTCTATATGTGGATGATCTTCAATTTCCAAATTAAATTCGGCCATATAATTATATTATCAATTAATCACATCCTTGAATTTAATTGCGTTTATTCCTTAGAAAAAATAACATGGTTCTTATTGTTGTGACCAATAGTGAGCAATGTCAAGGATATTAAAACAAAAAAAAGGGGGGGGGGGGGGGGGGAAGACTTAGGTGTTGTTCCTTAAGTTCCTCTCTTAAGATTCTGTCAAATGGATTTTTTTTTTTATGAGATATTAGTGTATTTTTTTAGTTAGTTAAGTAGCCAAATAGCTAAATTTTAAAAGAAGAACCTAAATAACAGCATCTAAGACACCATACCTAAGTTTTGTCCAAAAAAATAAAGTTAACAACTTTTGTCACAACTCGTCATGTTATTTTATCTAAGTTTTGTCCAAAAAAAAAGTCCACAAATTTTGCACAACTCCACATGATAAGTTGTGATAAAAATTGTGAACTTTTTTGTGTCCTTAACATTTTCTAATCAATACAACCATGTGATCCAATTTGATCCATATCCTAATCATGATACTAGTTATCATGTGATTGTGCACATTTGTAATGATTAAAAGAAAAATATTTCATCTAGCTTGAAAATCTACCCAAGTAGTGTAGTTTAGGTAATTATCATAGTGTATCATGAAATTGTGCACATTTGTAATGATTAAAAGAAAAATATATCATCTGGCTTAACAATGTACCCAAGTAGTGTAGTTTAGGTAATTTTAAAAAGTATTACGTGACCGCCATGATGGCTCACTTTCTTATTGTGCCACTGGAATAAAAGAAATAAAATTTTACACTTAGTCTAAGCTTAAATTTGCTAAATAATTCTATATTCCACATTAGGCTTATGAGAAAATGTTGAAAATATAAGGATATAAAATGGGACAATTATTTTTTTGCTAAATTGGAAGATAGAATTTACAAACGTTTGAGTGAATTACTATTTTGAAACGGGAGGGAGTTAGAAAATTAGTTGAAAAAAAGGGGTCAAACTGTAATACCTATTCGCCTATTTGTTAATAACAGACGAATGTTCTAAGATGCAGAATATGCCATGACCTGGTAATAATTTGAACAGATTCGTTAATTTGACCTTAAAAGGCATTTGACATAATCCAAATTTTGGAAGCCGAAACTAAATAAGAGACAAAAGAAAATTATTTGCTTCTTTTCCTTTGAACAAGCAAGAGTATCTTGTTTTTGAGAAGAAACTTGGTATGTTCAAAAACGATTTCACCATTTGGAAAACACCATAAATGTATATATAGAGTAATACAGCAAAGACAAGGTCATCAAATGCTCTAATAAATTCATCATCAAATCAGCCTATAATGGAAGACTATTGTACAGTCTGTGACTTTCAAATCAGACCATATCATCCACCCAACTTAAGCAAAGCTCTTAGTCAACACGTTGTTGAGCAGATTAAAAAATTTGGGAATTTAGATCGATATTGTTGCTTAGCTTCAAATCCACTACTACCACCATAAGTACTTTCCCTTCACATTGCAAAAGATTTAGTGCTAGGAAATATCATCAGTCCAAATTAACAAATTTATATAGTCCTCACTTAAAATCAGTATGTGTGGTACAGTCAAGAGCGTTTGGTACATAGCATCTGTCCATTTACCTCAAACAATCAACTTCCCAAGCTCAACAACCCACCAAATATGCTCCTCGTTTTCTCCCATTGGTCTAGGCACAAGAAAGGATAACAAGAAAAAAAAATGCAGTACTTTGATCACCCAATGCTAGGTCTGAATTCTTTTAGACTACTTACTATTCAGGAAATTTTCAAACAAAAATAGTAACCTGCATTCCAACTATATACCACTTTACAATGCAGGGACAGAATTTCAACAAGATAATCCAGCATTTCATAAACTCTGAAAGTGATACAGATAGAAAATGGGTGCATTTAAAACTACACAAGTAGATAGATTAGTTAGTGGATTCACACAGATAGATTGGAAACAACCAATCAGCTGGAAGGTCTAATGTCTGTGAAACATAAAACAATGAAGCCAGCTGACAAGCTAAAAAATTCCTGTTGTTAATGTTCTATTAGAGATCTTACAATCATCTGAAGTGGCTCATTGTTTGGCATACAAAGCTCTAGAAGGTCGATGAGAAATTTACGTACTAATGCCTATAACTTACAAGCCCAAACAAAAAGCCTTGACATAGGTTCTACGTGATCTAGATAGCAAGAAACTCACCATGAAATTTCTCTATCTAATGCTTTACCACATAACAAATCCATCAACCTGGTGTAGACAAAATTATTCAGCATACCTTACTTGCAATTGCAGAAAGTATATGCCTCAATTTTGTATCAATGTCCAAATCCAACAGAATTGCTAACTGCACTGAGCAACTTGAAATAAAGCCACCCCATTGTGTACTCTATTCGCTTCACTATGCATTCGAAACAGCCCCAGAACAGCAAATTTACAAACTGAAGAATCTTTCTCATCAAAGTATTTTTTGGCTATACATTGAACTCTACACTGTGTGCCCACAACTGCCCAGCAAAATTATTTTAACTCCAAGTTTTCTAGACCACGGGATGTAGAAGTGAAATAAGTTTATCAACCCCAAACATGAAAGTTATTGATGTGTGTAGAAAGTGCTATCAGCACTATCTCTGGCCCCATGCAGATATCCAGTGAGTTCACTTGTTGTAATAATCATGACTAATGCAGCTACACAGGGAGTTCAGCAGAGCAAAACATCATTTTGCCTTCTTCCAGTAGCAAAATGTCCATTTGGGTCATGGAACATGTCCACGGTACCCAATTGAAGCCAAAAATTCTATAAAGCATTTGAGACTTCAGCGACCATGCTTTCTCTTTTTCTGGCCCTTGCCAACTGAGAAAGAACCAACTGCATACCATGAATTAACAAGCTCCCGAGGTACAGCTGCTCCAGAGGATTTTAAAATTTCAATCAGCTCTGGAAACATATTCTTGTTTTCCTCATTCAAAAACACAATTGCTGTACCCTCATCTCCCAATCTGGATGCCCTCCCAATCTGATGGATGTACTCTTTAATGGAATTGGGCATGTCAAACACTATTACCTGTCTCACACCCAAAAGATCAACACCCCGACCCAAAACTCCAGTGGCCACAACAACGGGAATCTCTCCCACCAAAAATGACCTCATGATTTCTCTCCTCTCCTTCATGGACTTCTCCCCATGGATTGATAAAGTTTTCATCCCAGTGGTGACTGTAATTGCATTAGATAGTAGATCTGCCCCAAGTCTTGAACCCACGTACACCAAAACAGGGGGCATAAAATGCTGCTTACTCATTAAAATATCAAAAAGCTTTTGCTTTTTGTGCTTTGATTCAACCCAGATAGCCAGCTGCTTCACAGACTTACTTGGCCTATTAGGCTTGCCAACAGAGATGACAACAATACCTTTTGCCATAGAGCTAGCCATCTTCTCTACCTCAGGTGAGATTGTTGCTGAATACATTAAGACCTGTGGTTGTGATAGAGCCCTAAAGATCTGCATTACCTGATCTCGGAAACCCCTTTGGAGCATCGAGTCGACCTCATCCAGAACAAAAAAGATCACATCATCTAGTTCAATATCATGCTTGGTCAAAAGATCAATAAGCCTGCCTGGAGTTCCAACAATTAATTCCACTCCCCCCTCAATGCGATGTCGTTGTCCAGCCATGGGATCACCACCAACAACAAGTGCAGTTTTAAACGGCAGACCCTTTGCAAGTAACTTAGCATGTTCCTCAACCTGTATACAGAGCTCTCTAGTTGGTGTTAAAATTATTGCCAATGGCTTTTTCTGGTTTGTGGAGCTCTCAAGGCGAACACTTGCACAACGAGAAACAATTGGAACTAGAAAGGAAGCAGTTTTCCCTGAGCCTGTGTCAGCTGAAACAAGCAGGCTTTTGCCTGTCAAAGCAGCAGGGATTGCTTGCATCTGCACAGGTGTGGGCATTTCATATCCTGCAGCTTCTATATTTTGCAGAAGCTTTTTAGGAAGATTAGATGAAGAGAATGATATAATGGGTGCTGCAGTTAATTCACCCTTCACATGAATTTCAAGTTTCTTTCTGAGAAGTTCAGCTTGATCCATAGGTAAAGATAGAGGTCCTGATTTATCATCAGAATCTCTAACATAAAAGCACTCATCAGTTGCAGGTAATTTTTTAGCAGGTGGGAGACGAACTGGCTTCTGTGAGTTGGCAACCCTGCATAGTAGAGTTTTTTTACATTCCAAGCTGCAAATATCATCATCTGTCTGGTCACATATATACTCACCATAGCGGCCACATATGACACATTTAGGCTCCCCTAGTACAGCTTCTCTCTGGTCCCAACACCTCTCTTTAATTTTATCTTCTGCATCAAGAATTATAAACAAATTCATAACTCACAAGTCTAAAGTGAGAATTCTTTCACGAGCTGCCTATAGACTTAAAAAACTCCATACATGTATTATCTTCTAATTTGCAATATATCAGCTCCACTATAGAAAAAACTAGTTCTTGCAGTATTTCTGTCACTCTTAAAAAATAAAGAGTAATAATTTTAAAGTTTAAACGGTTCTAATCAAATTGGTATTAAGTAATAAGGATGCCAGAGTTGACATTCCACCTATAACCATTCATTTGAAATCATATTAAAGAAATTTCAATAAGTCCTTGTCATTAAAATTGTTACCTATTAAAAAGAAAAGAAAAAATCAAAACAAAACAATACACGATTAACAGGTTAGAACTAAATATATGGCAATGTAAATGCAATTAGACTTGTAAATTGTGGCAATCAGCCAAGGAAATCATAGGAGTTAAAGCAAATGAAGATTGTCTAAATCTCGTTTATGATTTTAAATTTAATGATTAAGATTAACATAGTTCTATGATATTACCATTAGCTTCTTCACCATCTGTTGATAATATCGGACTCTTGCATCGAGTATCACAGTTCCCATCTTCCATGAATTGTACTTAATGAAGACCCCAGTTAACAAAAAATTCAGGAACAGGCAGTCTCAGCCAAATCCTATAAAAATGAAACAACCCCACACAAACAAAAACAGTTATCAGCACAACAAGACTTGCTTTGACGATTCAAAACTAAGGTAGAGTTCGTCTACACTAAGATAAACTTATCCACATATGTCTAATAAATGACAAAACTATTTTGCCCAAAAAAAAAAAATGAGAATTAACAATTATAAATACCCAAAGGGGTGTTCAAATGTTCAATAGATCATTCAAAATTGTATGGAATACATTAACTCAATCGAATAGTCCCTAAATTTACTCGAATCCATAGTATAGAATCAGAGTAAGAAGTTTACTATACAAATTTGCGATTTAAATGATTGGAATTGTTGGAGGATGCTTTGAACAAATGAAAAAGAGGCATACCAATCTAGGAAAACGCTCTCTCTCTCTCGACTTCACAGTGTCGCCGACGACGATGGTGAATTTGTGATACGCTTTCCAAACTTTTCACCTTCAGAAGACACTTGTTTGGCTTATGCCAAAATTTTTGGTATATATGAACGAGTAGATCTCACAATAGGGCCGAGTCGGACCGGATTTGGTTTGACCCAAAACAATTGAATTGGAAAAAGGGGCTGTTTGGATGGCTTGTTTCCATAACTCAATTCTCAGTTTTCATAACTCATAACTCAAAAATAGTGGGACCTATAGTGAGAAGTCTGTTTGGAAGCACCATAACTCTGTTTTCATAACTCTGTTTCCATCACTCAATTCTCTGATTTTTGAGTTGTGAGTTATAGAAACTGAAAACACATTTTGGCTGTTTTCAGTTTCCATAGCATTTTTGTAATTAAACACACATGAGGGACCTACTAGTCATAACTCAGCCGCAACTTTCAACTGACTTTTTTTTTCCTTCTTTTTTTCACTGGGTTCAGTCTTCACTCTTGTTCTTCCTTTTTTTTTTTTTTTTTTTTTTTTTCTTTCACTGGGTTTGGGTGATCTGGGTACTGAAAAAAAAAAGCTGAACAGAATGACAGGTATGGGGCCCACAAATAGCGGGAAAAATATTGAATGATGGCAAGTGAGTAATGGAACCAAACGGGTGTGGTATTTTAAAGTGATGAGTGATGAAAATTGAGTGACGGAAAGTGATAAAAAAAAAAGCCATCCAAACAAGCCCTAAGATTTGCTGTAATCAGTATCAATTTGGAGTAGCCCTTCATTGTATTTTAAGAGATGCTAAGTCCACGACATTTTTACAATATTTTCATAACAAATCATAGATGGTTAGTTGTTATTGGTTCAAATTTGAACCTAACACTTAGATTACTTTTTTGCCTTAATAATAACAATCAATAACAATCCGCCACTTAAGATTTGTTGTAAAAATGTTGTGGACATATCATTTCTCCAACATTTTTACAACACTTTCACAACAAATTTTAATTATTAGGCTGGGACAGATATTTTTTGAAAGGTGCTACGTCCACAACATTTTGACAACAAATCATAAGTGATTATTTGTTATTAGTTCAAATTTGAACCTAGTATTAAGATTACTTTTTTGCCCCAACAATAACAACTAGTAACAACCTACTACTTAGGATTTGTTGTAAAAATATTGTGGACATATCATTTCTCATATTTTTTTTATTTAAATTCACTTTTGAAATTATTTTTTTGTTCACTAGTATAGCAAGTAACAATTTGCCACGTAGGATTTGTTGTGAAAATGTTGTTTATATAACATAAGAGGATTCGGAAAATTAATTATTGCTTCTTTTTTTCTTCCAAAAACACCCCTAATTTAGTTAACTTATTTTATTCTTAAATCATGAGAAATGAGGTTAAAGGTTAAAACCGCAAATTGACAAAAAAAATTCCATCGGTAAAAACCCCTCATAGATACTAGATTGTAGGTAAATATAAAGCTCCTACCCAACGTTTATCATAAAAAATAAATAAAAATGAAAAAAAAAACCTATCTATCCCACATTCCTATAAAAAAAAAAAAAAAATATATATATATATATATATATATATACACACACACTAGACTCATTACACACACTTTTTATGCATTCAATAATATTCTTTTTTTATTTGTTTTTTTGGTTTAGTGTTATAATATTTTAAAGTGATATATAAATAACCATTTGTATTTAAAAAAAAAAGTAAGATAATATGGAATAATGTTTAAAAATGAGATAGAAATAGTGTTCTAAGTTTTAGGTTGAATAGAAAAGATAAAGGAAAAAGTCTAAAACTTAAAAATAATAAATTACGCTTTTAATCTGTTTATGTTTTTTAATTTAAAATTATTTAACTAAAAGATAAGAGTATTTTAGAAAGTTTAAAAATTCGTGTTAGGGTATTTTAGTACGCAAAATATTGAAACTCAATCAAAGAATTCTGTTATTAATAGTACACACACACACACACACACACTAACCTTATCACACACGCTTTGCGTGTGCAATGCAACTTTTTTGTAGCGAAAAAAATATGAATTTTTATTTTATATATATAATTTTTATTTTAAGAATCTAATTTATAAATGGATAAAGCAATTTGAAAATCAACAGGAGAGTAGCCCTATTTTTTAGGCAATATTTTAGTGGGAGTTAAAGTTGTATTTTTACTCTACTTAACATAGGGATGTAGGGGTATTTTTAAACCAAAAAATAAGAAATCTAAATAGGAGAAGTCCCTTAAATAGTAGTGTGTAAATATATATTTACTAGCCTCGTCACACACGTTTCGCGCCTGCGATAAGGCTTTTTTTTTAGTGGTCCTATTTTGTAGCAAAAAAAAATTTGTGTTTTTTTATTTTATATATATAATTTTTATTTTAATAATCTAATTTATAAGTGAATAAAGAAATTTGAAAATCAACAAGAGAGTGGCCATATTTTTTAAGCAATGTTTTAATAGGAGTTAGAGTTGTATTTTTATTAGATTGTCTTTTAGTTTTATCTCTACTTAAATATAGTAGGGGTGTCAAATGGGTGGGTTTAGGGTGGACATAATTGAGTTAGTTATATAAAACTCATTTATTCATTAAAACCCATTTAACTAATTACTTCTAACTCAAATCCAACCCAACCCAATTATTATGAGTAAACCCCAATGTTGTGAAATTTTAAAGTACTCGCAAGTGTACGAACCGTACCGAAGTATAGTTTGACAAGAACGAGGTCGAACCCACAAGGACTTAAATGAATGTAGGACAATTAATTAAATCTTAACCAAATTAATCCTAATCTAGTTTAATAAAAATTGGTTTTTCTGAGATTAAATAAACTAAGCAAATAGTTAAACTAAGCAAAAGATATAAAGCAATAAAAAGATGTAAACAATCAAGAGAAAGGAATTAAGGTTTTGGAATCCGCCTTGTAAGTCATATCAGCATATATTTATGATCATTAATCTTTCCCAACTACTGCATGATAATCTAGAAATCACTCTTGCTATCATGGAAAATATCATCATTAAAACTTATGTTTAAAAATCTAAAGCATGTTCTTCTTCGCTTCTTAAATATAAAACCAAATCATCAATTGTATCCGTTGACAAAAAAATCACAAACGATATCCAATTTTATAATCAAGAATTAATAAACCAAGCATTCAATTAATTAAGACAAATCCTAAATCATGAGAAAAACATGATTGAACTCATATCTAGAATCTCATCTTAGTCAATTGATATGAAGCAAGAACAATTTAAATCATTAAAGAACAATTATTGTGGGAAAAATCAAATCACATAAATATTACTAATAATCCTTAACAAGATTTCATCCTCAACCCTAATTATAAATTTAGCTACTCATGATAATAGAAAGAAAACACAAAAATAAAATACTAAACATTAAACTAGATAAATAAAATAGAGAAAGAAATAGTCACAATACTATCATGGAGAAAAGTTACAGAGAAACCACATGTGGCACTGCCTCTTTCTCCAATTTTCTGTTTTGCATCTCAGCCCTAGCACTCGCCTCCCTGAATTTTGCCCTAAAAAGCCTTTAAATAGGTCAAGGAATCCTATTACAAGTTGAATTCTCATTTGGAAAAAATCCCAGATTTTTAGGCTTCACTTAACCGACTATTTTGGCCCATTTAACGTCAGAATTTGGACTTTTGGTAAACTACAAAGTTGTAGCCCTTTAAGTTAAATTTTCAGCCCAACTTGAATCATCTCTATTGGACTTCTGAGCCGAAATTTATGCCAAAAATACTAACTGATGTGCAGGCTGGAATCCTAATCCGAATTGGACTTGGATTTGGTGCAAATTTCCTTTGATTCCTTGCTCCAATTGGACTTAAATTTAATTGGGTTGGCCTTTTTTTAACTTCATCATGGCCCTTGTAAAAGTAAAGTCCATTAGCTTTCTTCTTTGCACAAATCCACTTATTTAATTCCATTCTCCTACAAAAGACAAATTTACGCAATAAGATTCAATTAAGCACAAAATTGATTATTCAACATTATTTTAAAACCAAATATAAAATGCATGAATTACCTCAAAATAAGTATGATAATGCTTTCTAATAGTGATATAAATATGCAAAATTAAGCTATTATCAATGCATATCACCCAACTTATCCAATTACCCAATTATCAAAATTACCAAAATGTCATTAAAGTGAAAACCCCAACACTTTCTTGGATTTCCTTTTCCACTCTCTCTAGTCTCCATTCTTGGGATTAAAAAATTCCACATAAACACATCTACATCAGCAATTTTATTAAAAATTCAAATAAAAAAAATATTTTCTTTTCTTTTCTATTTTTTCTCCCTTTCTTGGCAACCAAACAGTGCAACAAATACAAAGAAATGTCATTTCAAGCTCAAAACTTTCTTGAAATTTCGAAAGCAGCTGTCCTTGAAACAAATAGAAATTCTTCCGAACCAAAAAAGAGAAAAATGAACGCATCCTTATCAATTAATCCATTCTTAAATTACCAAAATATAAAATTCAAACCCAGTAATGGTGTTTGAGATATAATGTGAAAATTATCAAGTCAAAAAGTACATGTTCGAGCGGTGCTCCGGTGGAGATGACGGCGAGCCGAGTCTGGACTTGGCGATGAGCCTTCAAGTTTTGGCGGCGATCTACTCGAGTTTAGGGTGGTTCGAGGAGGTGATTTCGATTTTGGAGCGGGCCATTCAGGTTCCGGATCCTCCTAGAGGCATCGATCACGCGCTCGTGGCATTTTCCGGTCACATGCAACTCGGCAACACGTTTTCGATGCTTGGATAGGTGGATCGCTCAATCGCTTGCTATGAAGAAGGGCTTAAGATCCAGATCGAAGCCTTGGGTGACACTGATCCACGCGTCGGTGAAACTTGCAGGTTTGAATTTTTGTGCTTTTAATTTGCTAAATGTAGATCGGATTGCTATAGAGAAATGTGTTTGTTGTGCCTCATTGTTCTTTGTGAGAGCTAGAGAGAGAAAGAGAGAGAGAGCAAGCGAGAGGAGAGAGAGAAGTGTTTAGAGGTTGAAAAAATGAAGGAAAATGGAAACACTGAAACGTCTAAGGGGTTTTTTTTTTTTTTTTTTTTGGAAAGGGCTGGGTTGAATTTGGGTATATTGTTTTTGGGTTAAATGTGTTTCAATGAGTTTTTAGTTAAAACCCAATAATCACCGGGTCTAATTTGGTTAATGCCCATTTAACCCAACTAATAATTGGGTGGGTTTGGATTCAATTAGAATGGGTGAGTTTGGGAGGGCAAATGGGTTGCCACCCCTAAAATATTGGGATGGAGGAGTATTTTTGAACCATAACACCTCTTCCATAAGAACAAATTTTGCTACTCTAAACCTTAGCTACCGAGATTCTTCCTTATCCTTGGAGAGGAGTTAATCCTTGAGATAGGACACAATTGGTGTAGTCTAGTTTGCTTCCCCGTCTATCTGTTGCACCTCGGGAATGTCTATGCTCAGAATTTATTGGACTTTAATTTGATCGTCAATCAAGTCGTCTGCAAAGGCTACTTTAACTAGGCTATCAGTTTTCATGTTTTCTTCTATTGGGATCTAATGGAACTTTGCCATTGTAAAGCCTTTGATGCAATGCTTGACTTTGCTCAAATATCTCTTCATTCGTTCTTCCTTGGCTTCGGATGTTCCATTCACTTGGCCTATGATCAGTTTTGAATTTCCTTGGACAACCACTGATTCGGCTTCCAATGCCTTAGCCAAATCCAAGCCTGTGATGAGAGCTTCATACTCAACTTTAGTATTTGTCATTTGGAATTGTAGACAAACGACGTATTCCAAATTATCTCCTTCAGGTGACTGCAAGATTACTCCGACTCCTCTTGCATGTTGGGTGGACGAATCTTTCGAATGGGCGATCCATTCTTTTGCCCCCTAGTCTTCATTCTATTGGTCATGAATTGGAGTAAACTCTACAATGAAATCCGTAAGTGCTTGGGCTTTTATTTCTTTTCTTGATCGATACCTTACGTCAAACTCATTGAGTTCAACTGCCCACTAGATCAATCGTTCAGCTACCTCTAGCTTATTCAAAGCCGTCTTGAGTGGGTGAT
Organism: Lithocarpus polystachyus; assembly: GCA_033629205.1. NCBI lineage: Eukaryota > Viridiplantae > Streptophyta > Magnoliopsida > Fagales > Fagaceae > Lithocarpus > Lithocarpus polystachyus. Next base: position 71,877,056 of record CM066163.1, read on the forward strand.
CCATCAAGACGTTGATGACATGAACTTGGAAGTAGGGTCTAAGCTTCTTTGCTACTGTTACCAACCAAAAAAAAAAAAAAAAAGAAGCTAACTTTTCAATTGGGGAATATCATCCTTCAACTCCTCTTAACGCCTTACTGGTGTAGTAGACGGGCTTCTATGCCTTCCCTTTTTCTTTGACTAAGGTTGAGCTCACTACGTGAGGAGAAACTGCTAGATAGAGGTACAGTTCTTCACTTGGCTTAGACGGAATCAATAAGGGAGTTGTTGTGAGATACATCTTGTGTACTTCAAATACTTGTTGACATTCATCTGTCCTTTCAAATGCTTTCCTTAACACCTTGAAGAATGACAAAAACTTGTCAGTAGCTTTTAAGCTAAACCTATTGAGAGCTGCTACTCGTCCAATGAGGCTTTGCACTTCTTTGACATTCTTTAGTGACTCCATGCCTAGTATTGCTTGGATTTTGCCAGGGTTTGCCTCAATCTCCCTTTATGAGACCATGAATCTAAGAAACTTCCTTGATGATACTCTAAAGGCACACTTGTTGGGGTCTAGCTTCATGTTTGTATCGTTTAAGCGCATTGAAAGTCTCCTGGAGGTCATCCAGGTGCAATGTCTCTTTTGCACTTTTTACCAGCATGTCATACACAAATACCTCAACATTTCGCCTAATTTGTGGAGGAAGCATCCGATTAACCAACCTTTGGTAGGTAGCGCTTGCATTTTTCAAACCAAAAGGCATTACTTTGTAGAAAAATAGACATTGACTTGTAATGAAGGATGTTTTTTCTTGCTCTGCCTTGTCCATCTTGATCTGGTTGTACGCTAAGCATGCATCCATGAAGCTTAGCAATTGATGCCTAGCTATTGAGTCTACTAGCTAGTCAATGCATGGAAGGGGATAGCTATCCTTAAGGCACGCATTGTTCAAATCTGTGAAGTTTATGCATATCCTCCACTTGCCATTAGCCTTCTTGACCATTACTACATCTGCTAGCCAATCAGGGTAGTATACTTCTCGAACAAACTCCGTTGTTACTAACTTTTAAATATCCTCCTTAATGCCATTGTCTCTTTCTGGGGAAAACACTCTTTCTTTTGATGGACGAGCTTGTAGGACAATGATACATTTAGATAATAAGTAATCACACTTGGGTCAATCCCAAGCATGTCTTCATGGCTCCAAGCAAACACATCATTACTTTTCTTGAGGAATTGCATGAGGTCTTACTTCGTCTTTTCCTCCATGCTTGTTTCGATCCTTGTGAACTTCTTCGATTTGGATTCATCCAAAGGAACATCTTCAAGTACTTCAATCGACTCGATGATTGTCCTTTTTTCCTCGATATTCATCATCGGCAATTGCTTGTCCATATGCAGCATGGCCAGATAACATTCTCTAGCCGCTAACTAATCACTTTGTACCTCTCCTGTGCCATACTCCATCATGAACTTAACGGATAAGTGATAGATGGACGTTGCAACTCTCTAGTTATTCATGGTTGGTCGTCCTATGATGGCGTTGAATAAGAACGAACAATCAACGACAAGAAAATTCACTTATTTAGTAATTTTTTGTGGATAAGACCTAACTACGACTGGTACGGAGATAGTGCGTACTGGTAGAACCTTCGTCCCTCCAAATCCAATCATTGGGATATTTATTGGACGCAGCAACTCTCTATCAATCTTCATCTACTAAAAGGCCAGGTAGTAGAGGATATCTACTAGCTCGCTTTTTATTGTGTAGTTTGCAATCATCAAAGTGATGACAATTGTATTGTCTTGAGGATAATGTATTCTTCTCGCATCTTCATTAGGGAAAATTATGGTTGGTTCGTCCATCCTTAGTACTCTAGGTGGACAACCAGTAAGTTGAACATTTTGAACCATTCAAAGGTAGGTCTTCTTGGATCTGGGCGAGCTGGCAGTTGATATTCCTACAACAATAACCATTATTTCTCCAAGGGGTGGACGGATTCGCTCTTTTACTTTTCCTTTTGTTGGTGGTCTTTCGTCCTTGTTCTCTCGTCCAATAAAGTTTTTCAATTTCCCTTGTTTGATAAGAACTTCAATTTCTTGCTTTAGATCATGACATTCATCAGTGTCATGCTCATGATCTTAGTGAAAATGACAGTACTTGCTTCTATTTTGCTTGCTAGGATCTCTCTTAAGCTTTTCTGGCCATTTCAAGGACGGATCGTCCTTGATTTGCATCAACACTTGGTCAAGCAAAGTGTTCAAAGGTGAGTAGTTGGAGTGTTTTCCTAAGGACGATCCTGCCTTCTTGCCATTTCGATCTCTTTTTTCTCCTATCTTAGCCTTCTTTGGATGAGGCCCTTGCTTTGAATGATGCATGTATCCTGTCTCCACCCTTTTAGCCTTCTTCTTATTCTTGGCAATGATTGTGTCCTCAACATTCGTGAAACTTTGGGCTAAGTGTATAACTCAGCCATCGTCTGTAGCTCTCCGTCATACAGCTTATGAATGAACAAATCAGAGGTAACTCCATTGTAAAAGGCTACCAAGAGGATTTTGTCATTCATCTCATCCACCAACAGGACTGTGGAAACAACAAAGAGTCGCCACCTAATTTCTACAATGTTTTAGGAACCATATATATAGTTATTGACAAAAATTGTTAACCCATGTTTAACAATAATTGCTAGATTATGTTTAACAAACGTTGTCAAATTATGTTTAACAAGAATTGTTAAATTATGTTTAACAAAAATTGTTATTTAGTCAAATTCATCAAACATAATTTCACCTATAGGCCTTTTGGCGTATGGATTTTATTGATGTGAGCAGTTCCAATTCAAGACAATGTATCTTTTAATTACAATCCCTTGTTTCAAGGAAAGACCCTTTAATTCCAACCACGTTGTCTTTGTACATAAGTTTATTTATTTTCATGTTTAAGGGGATATGTGTTTATTTGCGGTTGCGCCTAATAATTTATTTAGGTTGCCTACGTACCCTTGATGGGGATCAAGCCAATTTGTAGTTTTTAATTTGAGGTTTTAGATTTAAAATCCTCAAATTGATTTTGCCCAATTTAAATGCTGGAAATTTAAGTCAAATACTTTATATTTAATTAAGCATCAACTTAATTTTGCTTTTGGGTGAGATAATTGGTTTTAATCTCAAGGATAAGTCAAGGACTATGTTTTTATGGAAATTTAATCAAGGATTCTCTCTTTGAAAAGTTGAATGTCCAAGCAATTTTCCCTTTTCTTTCATTTGCTTATTTGTAGGAATTTTAATAATATTTTAATTGAGGTTCCCAAATTTAATTAAGGGAAAGACAACTCCTTTGAAGCAATTTTATTTTTTATGAACATGTTTTAGAAATTGGGAATTGGAAAATTTCCTCAAATCAATATTTATGGTCATTTAATTTTGTAAATTATTAACTCCAATCCTAATTAAGAAATTAGGAATCCCCAAAAAATTAGTCATGTTGGAATTTGAAGGAATTAGAATCCCCACTTTATTTAAAATAATTTTGGGAGTTAAGGATTCTATTGATGTGGTAGAGTCAAGAACTCCATCAATTTAGTAGAGTCAAGGACTCTAGTGGAGAAAACGTTGAACCAAAACTTGAGAGAATTTTTATTTGGTAATTTTCAAATTAGATTCACGAGTCAGGGACTCGTATATAAAGCTTCATATATGGAGTTAGGAACTCCTTATGAAACCCAACCCTTTTTTTTTTTACCAAACAAAAATTTAGATTTAAAGAAGAAGGAGAGGTAGAGATTTAGAGAAGAAAGGGACTGATAAAATCTCAACCTAATTTTGTGTGTTCCTCCTCTGCTTGTTGCTCTCTATCTCTGTTTGTGTCTCTTTTCTTTTCTTTCTTTTTTCTCTCTGTGATTTGTTGTGCTTTTCTTCTTTTGTGCGTGCCTCTCCTTTCTTCCTTTTTTTTGACTGCTGAGGCCTCTTTTATAGAGGAATTGAGAAACCGTTTTCCTATATTTTTTCTCTTAATTGATCAATTCATGGGCCAAAACTGCAAGGAAAGTGCTATATTGCCCTAGCATTTTTCCGGGACCATTAACTTCTTTCACTTGTTCATGCCATCACCCACTTTTCAGTTTTCAAAAAAAAAAAAATTATATTAATTTTTTCCTGCCATGGCCATCTTTTCAGCTTTTATCTCCTTTTTTTTTTTTTTTGGGATAATGGCAGACTAGTTTTTCATAATGCTGTGCCCACCTTTCCTTTAGCTCCTTATTTTTCTCTTCTTAGTCCTTTCTTATATTTAATGGCAGACTAGGTAGCTTTTCAGCCTCACGTGAACCCCTATTTTTTTTTTTTACACACACACACACACACACACACACACACATATATATATATATATATATATATTAATCACCTTTTTGTTGATGGCTATACACTTGGTCTCATCCTATTATTTATTCCACAGCATTAGTGTCACTGCTGTTTGTGTTGCCGTGTAGGTGTATGTACCTATGCCACATATTTTTTTTTTTTTTAGTTTCAACAATAATGTTCTCTCGAGGAAGGATCTTTTGATCTTACTACCTGAGATATTGGTTTGGAGTTAAGGTACAGTCTTAGGAAGGTGTTAGGCACTCAAAACCACCCAACCCTAAGGTTGGTTTCTCTTCATTGTGTCTTAGGTCTTAACCCTATTAAAGATATACTCAATATTGTATCTATACTTACACACAAACTAGCATACGTCTAAACACATAACATGACATCAATCATCCCTAACCATACATCCATCATGCTTGTCAACCAAAGTCTAACATTCATCTAGTATGGCAAATCCCAACTCAAACATAGCATACATGTCATATCACCCTAGCATTCATCTAACATGGCATCTCATAACACATTACATCATCCAAGGTAGCAACAAAACAAGGCAGCAAGATAGGCATGACAAATAAACATAGATCATCACATGCATTCCAAACTTCTAGACATAAAATCAAACATCAAACAAACATATTACATTATTAAAATGCATGTTCATACCAATGCATGACTTTCCTCACTTACCTTGCAGCAACTTAGCACCTATGACATTATGCATGAACATGTGAATGCATGTTCATAGCATTGAAACAAGGAAAACATAAAATAAACCCTAACACTAACATGTGAAAATCAAAAAAATAATTGAACATGTGAAACAGAAGCTTAAAACCATAAATATATGAAAGAGGATCTAAGATAGAAGTGTTGCATATGAAATTAGAAATGAAATAAAAAAATAAATTAGGGTTTCTGGGCAGGATCATGCGCACGTATGAACAAGCCTGCTTGCGCATAATCAAGCTTGCGTACGCAGCCAAGATTATGCGCATGTGGGTTGCAGCCCAGAAGTCCTAGCAACACAGAAACTAAAGTAGAGCTTCAAAACTATAAATATAACATCCTAACATGCTTCTAATATAAATTTGAACAACCTAAACTAAGAACAAATATATCAAAGATGCATAAAACAAAAATTATTCCTAACATGCATTGGATCTAACAAAAAATGAAAGCAACACTTAACACATCAAAATATATTCATCAATATATCAAATCATATCAACTCATTAATCAAGACATGATGAGACACAACAAATCGAACACAAACAAATCAAATCCTATTTATAATAAAATATAACGCATAAATAAAATTAAGCACAACAAGAACACATAAATAATCCAAATCAAGGAAAAGTTATGAAGAGAGGCTCACGTTGCTGATGGAACATAACATGATTGATATTTTAACCGACACCTCAGTGCCTACATAACAAGATCAAGTGACAATCAAAGGAATCAAATATATTAATAGTTCATTAGTAATCACAACTCAAAAATAAAATGTTTTGAAAATGTTTTGAGAAGTCCCCAATTAAGAATCAGTTTCTGCCTTTGTTTTTTGAGTTAGAAAAAGGTTTTCAATCCTTGTAAAAAACTTGGTGGTTGCCGCCCTAGAGTTTTTTAGATAGAAAATAGGGTTTAGAAAGAAAAGAGGCACTTTTTCTAGCTATGGTTTGAGTTTAGAGGCATAAAGATTTATTTATATATTTAAACTAGGGTTTTCAGGTTTTTTTAGGGTTTTGGACGTTCCAAAGAGTCAAGGGGTTGGGTCCCATCAAAGAGGGAGACTTTGGGCCATAAAAACTAAAGTTCTAAGGTTCTGGAATGGGCCATGTCTACGCAGGTTTGTGTATACGTACGCAGGTTTGTGCATGCATACATATGAAGTTTTATGTGTACACATAACTCTGATGGCCCAAATTTAAATGATCATAACTCACTCAATTTTAGTCCAAATTAGGCTAAATTTATGTTCAAATTGAAGATCAGGATGTCTACTTTCCAATGCAATAAACCTCACTTAAAAATTCTTTGTGGATCAAAAGTTATGGTCAAAACAATGAGCAAAGATCATTTTTCAACATCGTTTTCAAAGCGATTTAAGCACTTTTGAGTTATGATTACTTCCAAACTATCAAAATAACTTCAATTACCTTTTGTAGACATGTCAAGCTCATCATTAGGACCAGGGACTAAAGTTTATTAATCGGATACAAAATGAGATGTCTACAAGGACTTCCCTATTAAAACGGCAAATGAAAGCCTGTAGACTTTCATTTTCCCCTTGTTCTATGTTCAGTAGGCTAGACGAGGAGCACTTATGTCTTTGACCTCTGTCGAATTTGTTGACAAAAAACTTTCTTAACTCTTGGAATGAAGTTATAGTGTTTAGTGGTAGTTTGACAAACCATACCCTAGCTGGGCCTTTCAGCGTAATAGGAAAGGCCCTGTACATGATCTCGTCTAGTTAGCCTTGGAGATGCATTGTCATTTTGACGATGTGATTACAAGGGTCTCGCGTTCCATCATATGAGTACAAGGTGGGAATTTTGAATTTGGAAGGTAATGGATGACTCGTAATGGACGCAGTAAAGAGAAAGTCAGTTTTGTGGACGAGATCATCCACATGATTCGTCCTCCTCATGGAGTCCTTCATCTCCTCCATGGCTTTCTTCATCTGGTTCATCTCTTTCTCCAAGTATGACACCTTTCAAGTGACAGTGCCTTTGGACTGATTTCCTCCTTTAGCATTATTCTTCGCCTTTCTGTCTTTAGAGTTTTGCCTAGGCTCGTCTATAGGTCGATGTTGACATTGCTTCTTTCTGTTGACCTCCCTAGTTAATTCCTGGTTTTGTTGTGTTAAGTCCACCATTGCGGCTACTACGGACTGTAACTGTTGTTGGATAGACACTACTAGCGTTGCTGGTGCACGGTTTGGATGACTGGAAGCACTTCCATTCTCCGGGTGTTCTTGACTCATGGCCATTGACCTAGTTCAGACCATACAACCTTTTTATCTTAAAAAGCAAGGTGGTTATCACTTGTGCTTCCCTACAAATAGTGCCAACTGATGATGTTGGAAAATTAGTAGGCAGAATGCTACGAGCTTCTACGTTGGTTGGATGACCTGAAGAGAAAGAAAGAATCTATCGAAGGTGATCGAATGAACTGACCAAGGACCCTCCAACAGTTAAGTCAGTTTTCTCTCTAGAACTCAAATATAGTGAGTGGATGAATAGTAGAATATACCTTGATTAGGTGAGGCTTGATCTCTTTTATAGAAAGTTTGGAGTGGGTCTACTTGTAAGGTGCCATTAACATCGTGTAGGATGTGTGGACTTAGTGGGGAGTGGAGAAAATTTCGGGGAATTCACAACACGTTTTGAGATAAGTGATCGTGGTTTAACCATTTATGATCAATAGAAAATATTCATAAATTTACTAAGTGTTTATTGATCGTCCACACCTTCTCATGGTGTGGACGACCAGAATTTCTTTGGATGACTGGTGACATGCTTGGACATCCTTATTATATTTTTGTAGTGCACTTCTCTTTTCTCCTTTTTAAAAATTGTCTTGGACTTCACTAATCTTGGACGACTGTTATGAACGAAGATTACTTATTGTAGATCACCATCAAATCTCTTTACTTTAACATCATTTAAATTTCAACACTTTATTTTACTTGTCTTTAAATTTATATGTGGGCGCAATGGCATATTTAAGAACACGTCATCCAACCAAGCATGTTCATACTCATCATTAAATATATATATATATATATATATATATCCAATGCATGTTCATGTGAATGCATGACTTACCTTACTTACCTTACTGCATCTCAGCACCTAGCATCAATGAATGGACATAGGAATGCAAGTTCATGGTATTAAAGCAATAAAAGAAAAAGAAAACCCTAATCTAGCATGTTAAAGGCAAACAAACAATTAAACAGAGGAATAGAGACTCAAAAACATAAAAAGGATCTAAAACAGAGGAATATGACACAAGGAAATAAAGAAAAAGAAGCAAAAAAACTCAGATTAGGGTTTCTAGGTTGAAGTATGTGTACGTGGGCTAGTTGTATGCATACACATACTTTAAGCATGAGTGCGCAAACATGCCCCCAAAAACCCTCACCAAGAAACTCAGAAACACAAAAATAAAGTAGAAACAAAAACTAAGGAAACTCAATGAATGGACATGTGAATGTATGTACATGGTATTAAAGCAAGAAAAGAAAAGAAAACCCTAATCTAGCATGTTAAAGGTAAACAAACAATTAAACAGAGGAATAGAGACTAAAAAACATAAAAGGATCCCAAACAGAGGCATATGACACAAGGAAATAAAGAAAAAGAAGCAAAAAAAAAAAAAAAAACTCGGATTAGGGTTTCTAGGTTGAAGTATGCATGTGCTTACATAAGCCTGCATACACGGGCTGGTTGTATGCGTATGCATACTTCAAGCCTGTGTGCACATACAAAATTATGCGTGCGCAGACATGCCCCCTAAAAACCTTAACCTAGAAACTTAGAAACACAGAAATAAAGTAGAAACAAAAACTAAGAAAACTCAATGAATGGACATGTGAATGCATGGTCATGGTATTTAAGCAAGAAAAGAAAAGCAAACCCTAATCTAGCATGTTAAAGGTAAACAAACAATTGAACAGAAACAGAGACTCAAAAACATAAAAATGATCCAAAATAGAGGCATATGACACAAGGAAATAAAGAAAAAGAAGAAAAAAAACTCAGATTAGGGTTTCTAGGTTGAAGTATGCGTGCGCATACATAAGCTTGCATACGCGAGCTGGTTGTACACATATGCATACTTCAAGCCTGCGTGTGCATACATTCCCCCAGAAACCCTAACCTAGAAACTCAGAAACACAAAAATAAAGTAGAAACAAAAACTAAGGAAAATAACAACCTAACATGATTTAAAACGTGAAAACCACATAAACCTAAACTACACATGCATATTAAAACATATATAACAAATAAATCAATTAAGAACAAAAGGAACATAAATTATAAAATATCTAAATTAAGAGAGAACCATGAAGAGATACTCACCTTGCATATGGAACATAATTTGGTTGATATTTAACCGTCCTCTCAATGCCTACAACACAAAGAGTAAGTTGAGAGAACAAGAGAATTAAAGAATACAATAGTTTTCAATAATCACAACTCAAGAACAAGATTAGTTTTGAAAAAGGTTTTGAGAAATCAATTTGGGAAATAGTTTCTACCTTAGAACTAACTAAAGAGAGGTTTTTAATTTATAAAAAAACGTGCTAAGGGGCTATTTGTGAGTTTTAGAAAAGAGAATTAGGGTTTTAGAGAAGATGGAAGCCAAAAAATCACTCTCTCTAGCTAGAGTTTTGATTGGAGACATAAAATGAGTATTTATAAGTTAAAATTAGGGGTTTTGAGGCTTTTTAATGATCTCTGGACGTTCTCATCATTGGGGTTGGGGACATATGATTTAGGGGTTTTGAGACTTTATAAGTCAAAATTAGGAGTTTTGATTGGAGACATATGTCAAGCTCATCATTGGGGCTAGAGACCAAAATTTATTAACGGGTACAAAATGTAGTGTCTAAATTATAACACTTTTATTATTGTTGTTCTTTACTTTTCTCATCAATAATGTTGCCATAGATCAATATGCTTGGGTAAACAAATTCCTTTAATATGCTTTTCTAAGGAAATGATTTCTCAAAAAAAAAAAAAAAAAAAAACAAATCACTTTTTCAAATTTGTGTTTTGATACCAGAACTTTTCTAAAATTGTATTTTCAACTCAAAAATTTTCCCAAAATTTCATTTCAACCCCAAAATTTGCCAACATTATATTTTGACCCAAAAACTTTTCGAAAATTATATTTTGACCCCAAAATTTTTCTAAAATTATGTTTTGACCGCAAACTTTTTTTAAAATTATATTTTGAGGCAAAACGTTTCCAAAATTATATTTTAACCCCAAAATTTTCCAAAATTATATTTTGACCCCAAAATGTTACCAAAATTATGTTTTAACCCAAATTTTTTTCAAATTATATTTTGACCCCAACACTTTTCCAAATTTATATTTTGACCCCAAATCTTTTCCAAAATTCTATTTTGACACCAAAATTTTTCTAAAATTATGTTTTGACCCCCAAAAGTTTTCCAAAATTATATTTGCCCCCAAAATATTTCCCAAATTACATTTTGACTGAAAAATATTTTCTTTCCTTAAAAAATGTTCTTTCTAAAAAATAAATATCTTTTCCTTTTATTAAAAAAGTCTAGATATGAGGTCTTCTTAAAAAAAAAAAAAAAAAAAAATCTTTTCTCCTTTCTTTTAGAATATGATAAAAGTAACTTTTTTCTAACTTCCTCTTTTCAAGCAAAATCCTTCTTCAAAAAATATGTTTTTTTTTTTTTCAAACTTTCCTTTCGAAAATAAAAATAGGGTTAACGTTATAGTTTTAAAACTTTTCATTAGAATTGTGTTGTTAAGGATTTGTGCCTATGGTTCAATTTCCTTGAACTCATAGGCACCAATCAAGCTTACATTGTCCCTATCATTTTCTTTGACACTAATATATTTCATTTGTCATTAATGAGGAAATTGTGGATAACAAAACTCTTCCAACTCTCTCCTTTTTTTTCTTTTTTGTGTTGCAGTTTGTTTGTTTATAATAGCTAGTATTCACATGCTATCTATATATTAAATATTCTACTCACATGTCCTTGTAATTATTTTTGAATGTCCTCTCACATGCGAACTATGTATATACTTCAAATTCTTTGTTTGTAAATATTCATTAGAGTTAATCTTTACATGTTAATTATATGGTAAATATTTACTCACATGTATATATGTATGTATATTGTTTGCAAAATCTTAAAAAAAAAAAAAATCAAAATGCCAAGTTTTCTATTTCTTTACAAAAAGATAGCGTTTGAAATAAATTATAATGAGATACTATCTTCGAATAGGCGTTGTGGGGTGCCTAATACTTTCCTCACACGCAACTAAACTTCTAAATTTATGATCTTTGGTTTGAGATTTTTTGGTTTGCCTTGATTAATAAACCCTTAAAATTTGGCTTAGTTAATTAGGTATCCTAAAAGGAATTAGACCTCTAGGTGACCAATCACACCTAATACAAAACCAATGATTGGTGGCGATAGTTAAAATTGAAATAAGAAAAATGGACTCACATACACACACTCCACTATAAAAACTCAAGCATACAAGAGTCATGTCGCCAAGGACCCAATGTGCAACAAAACCCAAAAATTCGATTTTTTGGGGGTGTCCACATGAATTATATAAAATGTATTATAGAAAAATTGATTATGAATGGAAAATTATGACACTAAGCCCAAGGGGAAAAAAAAAAACTCATCTCACACTAGGGGTGGCAAAATTGGACATGACCTGCGAACTCGACATGACACAACACGAAATTAGCAGATTATGGGTAGAAGCTTAATAGGTTTATGTCATATTCTGGATGACACGACTAACCCATTTAATAAATGGGTTGGGTTAGTGTTCAACCCATGGAATCCGTTTGACTCGTACGACTTTTTTTTTCTTCTTTTTTAAGAAACAAAGAAACAAAGAAACACACACACACACACACACACACACACACACACACAGGGGAGAGGGAAAGGAGTTCTAACATAAAGGCACACTACAACTCTACTCAAAAGCCATGGTAATTTTTAAGAGAGGGTGGGATAACACACAACGCCCTCTCTTAAGCAATGTGGGACAATTACCCATTCTTTTTTTTTAAGAAACAAACACACACACACACACACACACACACACACACACACACACAGGGGAGAAGGAAAGGAGTTCTAACACAAAGGCACACCACAACTCCACTTAAAAGCCATGGTAACTTTTAAGGGGGGTGGGGCAAGTTATGCTACACATAACACACTCTCTTAAGCAATGTGGGACAATTACCCTTTTTTTTTTGAGAAACAAACACACACACACACACACACACACACACACACACACACACACACAGGGGAGAGGGAAAAGGGTTCTAATACAAAGGCACACCATAACTCCACTCAAAAGCCATGGTAACTTTTAAGGGAGGGTGGGGCAAGTTATATTACACACAACACACTCTCTTAAGCAATGTGGGACAATTATCCATTTTTTTTAGACACAAACAAACACACACACGCGCGCGCGCACACACACACACACACAGAGGGGAAAGGGAAAGAGATTTTAACACAAAGGCACACCATAACTCGTCCTACCTATTTAATTAAATGACATTTTACCAATATACCTTTCAAACCCTAAGTATATAAACTTATTAGTTGTTGTGGTTTATTTTCTTTGACATATTGTGATTTATTTTTTGTGATATTGAGATATGCTTTAATTTTGAATGATTATTGTGATGTAGTTACTCATTAGTTCTAAATTTTATATTAAAAATATTTATTTGTTTTTTTTTTCATAAATATTTTTTCCATTTTGATAAAATCTGATAAACAAGTTGACGTGACTGACCCGTTTAATAAATTGGTTATGTTTGGGTTGAGGAATCTTGACTCGTTTAATAAACATGTCGAGTTAGTGTTGACCCATATATTCGGATACTCATGAGTTAACGCGATAGGAACCCGACACACAAACACAAATTGCCACCCTATCTCACACACAAAATGCATGTGATAAGACTAGTATATATTATTTGTGAATATTAACACTTCGTTTGGAAGTTCATAAAGGAATGAAATTAGTAAATTATAAAGGAATTGAAAGAATGGAATGGAGTTAAGTGATCATGTTTGGATGTTTTAAAATAAATGAATAGAAGGTAAGGTGCTGTTTGATTTGTGTAAGGTGTGTATTCATTTTATATTTTCTTTTTTTGTACTCATTTTCTATACTCAATCTTGTATTAATCTTTTATTTCCAACTCATTTTTTTGTTTGCCATCAATTTTCAACTATTGCCTTCCGTAACTATTTTCGAAAAACCCCCAACGAATACAAGCACAGAGGAAGTCTTTAGTAGTTATCACACCTGCTAGACCAATTCCCCCATACAAACTAACTAAATTCAAAGTGGATATACCTGAAAGCAAAAAAAAAAAAAAAACACACACACACACACACACAACCATGAATCCACCATCAAATTTCAGCAAACTGACCCCTTAAACACCTTAAATCCACCATCAAATATGCCTTAAAAAAATGTCGTTGATTTGTATTATCTAAGAATGAGTTTTGGAGCAATGAGTATTTTTTTTAAAATGTTAAAACTTTTCATTCATCCTAATCATAGGCTTTTCAATTTTTAGAAAATGTTAAAAAATTTTATTCATCCAAATTTAGGGTTTTGTGATCATTTTACAATCATCGAGAATAGACAGAAGTGGGAGTTATTCAAGATTAGTTTTGGTTGTATAAATTTTTTATATACCTTCATCTTAAATTTGAGAAGTGAAACACTGGAAAATATAATGTATGGGTGTGGGCGCAAGGGAAAATGGGGTAATTGAGTTACCACCTAGTTATATGGTCTAGGTACCATGAATATAGATTCCTTTTGAGAAATGACCTTTGATCTTACTACTAGAGTTTGGGTTCGGAGTTTAGTTATGCTCTTGGGAAGGTGTTAGGCATCCAAGATCGCCCAACCCTAATGTTGGACTCCCATCATTGTGCCTTATATCTTAACCCTATTAAAAACTATCTAAATACTTGTATGCTAGACTCACACACACACACACACACACACACACACACACACACTATTATTGCATCTAACAAATAACATGACATCTTTGACCCTAAACACATGCTAATCCATCTATCCAAACAAAAGAGAGCCAAACATATTGAAGAAATCCTAATCATACATCTAACATATGAAAAACCCTATCATAAATGCATGAACATTACTAATGTATGACTTACCCTTTACTTACCTCTTAGCAGCACAACACCTATGACATTAATGCATGAACATGTGAATGTATGGCATTAAGACTATGGAACCCTAAACTAAACCCTAATCTAGACATGTGATAACAAAACAAGCATGTTAAAAGGTGATCGAGCACTTATGAGACTTAAAACATGTGAAAAAGAGGTTATGCAGTCAAACATGTGAAGGCAACAACAAAACAAACAAAAATTAGGGTTTTCAAGGTAATGGCATCACACACACTAGAATAGGTTTGCGTACACATGAGTTCAGCCTGCATGCGCATGCTAGATCATGTGTACGCAAATCCTTACCCAGAAACCCTAATCAACACGGAAATAGAGCAGAAACTAAAAACGTAAAATCTAGCAACCTATCATGCTTGTAGACATAAAGAAAGCCTAAAACTAATATAAAAAAAACAAATGTAAACATAAACTACGCAAAAGAAACAAATTTGAACAAGGATTGAAGACAAAAAAGAAAGAGAAAAGTTTAAAAGAATGCCTTAAAGCAAAAGCTCTTAGGCTTGAGTTTTACCGTTCCCCTCAGTCAAATCTATCACAATTCAATAAAATAGTGTAAGAAATTTAAATCCCTGTAAAACTAGATTGTTTAACCTAATTAATTAACCAAGTGAACACTTAGGTTTATTATTCAGATCTAGCTTAAATACAAATAATCATAAACAATAAAGTAATAGAAAATAAAGAACACAAAGATCTGATGACCTAGGAAAACCAAATCGGTAAAAAAACTGGGGAGGATTTAACCTAGCTATCCTCAAGGTAAAACAGCAAATCCACTAGAAAGAATTGAAGTTTGCACAATAGCGACTTAGACTACTAACATCCTATTGCTACCTCGAGTAAAAAACTTACTACTACAACCACGTGACAGCTTCGAGTCTACGGACTACTTCTTTCCTTGGCCTTTGCAAAACACAAACACCCATGCTTGTGACTTTGAGATCCCACTCAAAGGTTTAGCAACACAAACTCTCCTGTTTGTGACTCCAAGACCACCCTTGAAGGTTTAGATCATCAGTACCATTGATGACTAGAGAAGGCAGTAACTTCAACAACACCAGATCTTGAGATTCTTTAAGGAATAAAACCTATAGAAGATATGAGAGAGCTTTTTAGGAACAAAACCTTAAATACAAAAGAGACACACTCTTCTCTCTCTTAAAAACCTTATAAAAATGTGCTTAGGGTTTCCTTTATATACTGGGAGAAGTAGATCTGAAACCCTAATCCTTAAAGGGCTTGAATTGCTATTTGGGATTAATTAAAACTCTGCAGATACGACTTTTGATCGGTCGCCCCTGTTTCTCGATTGGTCGAACCAGATAATTTCTGAATTCTTCTTTCTGCAGCTTACTTGTTCTTGAATCTTGATTTGAATCACCTTGAGCATTATCTAATAATACCTATAGACTCTAGGATCTATATCTAGACAAGTTTGTGTTCACGATTTGCCAATTGTTCTAAACTTTTCAAACCTAACAATCTCCCCCTTTGGAAATTCGTGACAAAACTTACATACAAAATGAAATATTCAAATACAAGAACAACCCAATACAATAAAATGCCCAATTACATCACAAATCCCAATCTAAGACTCCTAACCTAGAAGTTACAAGAAGATGTAGAAGGTTTTGATCAGAATGTACCTGTCTTTCCTAAAAAAACTCAAAAGAACACATCACCACATGTGTGGAAAGAAAGACATATAAACAATATGAAACACAAATAAAAAATAAATAAATTCTAACTCTCCCCCTAAGTTAAATACATCAAAAATTTTTTATATTCTCCCCCCTTTTAAAAACAATTTCAACTCCCCCTAAACAAAACAAACAGGATTCTCACATTACAATCTCCCCCTTTTTGTCATGAGTTGACAAAGACAACTCAAACAAAGAGTAAACAGAAAACATACGCAACAAAAGTTAAGAGAAAATAGAGAATCAAGGAAACAAATGAATCCAGCTCTATAAAGAATAGAAGCAACTCCCCCTATAAACAACAAAGGTTAAAAACAAGTTTCTCCCCCTATAAAAATAGGAAAAACAAAACAAATTTTGGGAAAAAACAGTTTTGGGGAAAATTTTAGGAGGTGGGGATAAATAAAAAGACACAAACCAAACTTAAAAACTAAGTTGAGGATAGACATGAAGAAAAATATCATCTCTTTCAATAAATGCAAACTTGACACTATGTGACCCATAAACAGTTGCATGAGTAGAGAAAATATTTGCACATTGATTACTCATCACATCTCTTAAGAAAAATATTTTCTGCAGTTCACACATAAAGAAAAATAGCATATACTAAAATGAACAAAGGACTTAAAAATTAATCAATCAATTTTTGATTCAAGTTGAGTACCCAATTTTAGTAAAGTGTATGCATGTTTTGTGTGAAAACAATAAGAGATATGACTACAAAACTACAAGATGGATACAGAAAACAATGCAACTCATGTGAATCCTAATCATAAATGATGCATGAAAAAATTTAGTCGAAAACTTAGAAATTGAAAATTTTTCAGTTTCGAACGGTCGAGTATTGATCGAATACCAATCGAGTCAGGTAGAGTCAAACCAAAATTTTTATCGCAATTTCAATCGGTCAAGAAACAGATTCAATTGATTGAAAATCTGAAAAAATTAATTTTTTGAAAAACAGAGCAAGTTTATGCAGAAACTCCTCAAAGCACAATATTTCATGAATGAAATGCATGAGTACGAGACTAAAAGTTTTTCAAAAACACATGAATACAATCCAAATCTCTCAAAAACAAGTTTATCAACCAGTTTGTCCTCAAAACTCAAATTTTGCATCAAAATCAAGGAACATATAATCTTGGATGGCCACAACAAAATCACACACAATAACATGTACAAAGTTTAGCAAAGAGTAACTTGTGTAGTGTGTGCAACTAGCAAAAACTTGAGATACATGTAAGGTGATATGTAAATAGAAATCAAACACAAAGTCTACAAAATTCATCACATAGAATTTGAAAGAGACTATCACCTAAAGAGTTCCATCATATAACTCTCACATCTCCTATAATAAAATCTTGCAATTATGTAAGTTTCTTGATTTGCCTCATAATGTATACACCAATTTTAATTGATTTGAAACTTATTAAAATAGCCAGGATAATATACACACCAATTTTAGCATTAAAACCGAGAATACACTTTATGTTCTTTTTGCGCATGTGCTACACTTTCTCGAGCACAAAATCTTATGATATGCACTAAGGTGTTCATGATTGACTAGTAAACAGTGGTGAGAAGATTATTTATGTCTTTCTCATTAAGTTTAAGTCTAACAATCAAAAGCATGTGACTTCAAGATCAAGATCATGTGATCAAAAATTATAAACAACTTCCTACACAACATGCACTACAAAGCTCAAACTAGCAAAGTGTAATAAATAAACTCATCCAAGTTAAACAAGGTACATAAACATGTTATGTAAAGATAATATGGCCAACCTTGATTATAAATCCAAGATATACAAAACACATAAAAATATTTTTGGTTTAAAAAAAATTTATGACTAAAACTAAAAACACACATCATGCTAAATGATTAAAAATGTAAATGCAATGCATGACAGTGCTTAACTAAGTTATAGAGGGTATACAAATAAGAAATATCAATTTCTTAATTAATCCTTGAGTACATGTACAAACTAAAACGTACTCACACAAAATCAGAAAAAGCTTAGCACTTATAGAACACATACTTTTTATGTTTCTCCACAATATCAAGCATGTTCTAAATCAAGAGAGAGATATCATAACTCATGTAATCCTCAAGAAAAATTAAAACTAGACACAAAATAAAATATTTTTTTCTTTTTGAAAATTTTCAATGTTTTTGGATTTTTTTTTAATAAAAAAACAACCAAAAACTAAAAGAAAACATGTCCAAATTAATTGAAAGAATTAAATCAAGAACAAATACACAACACTCACCTTAGAGAATCTTTTCTCACCCATATAGCACTAGTCTTCGGCTTTGCAGGTGAAAATCCATGAGAAGCAGAGTGTATTTGAGGGATTACACCAATCTTCTGAGAAAGACTGAAATCCTGCAAACTCCCTTCATAAGCCAACAAGCTTAAATTTTTCAAAAGAATATGAAACAATTTATATGGACTTATAGCAAAAGAAACATCATCACATATCCTAGATTGAAATACAGAATTTTTAAATTTCAAATTTTGACAATTAGGACGAATGTGATCAGAAACACCACAATAGTGACAAACAGGAACGAATTTAGAAATATCAGTATTCTTAATAGCAAATTTAGTCTCAGATTTTGGTTTTTTCCTCAATAAAGAACAATTTGGTCTAATATGACCAACAACACCAAAAAGGTGATAGGTAGGCATAAAAAAAAATTTATTATGCTCTCTAACAGTAGGTTTAGACTTAGGTTTAAAAACTTCAGCGTCTACATCAGAACTTTTACCTTTGTCAAACCTAGCAAAATAAGCCTTTTTTTATTATTCCTCTTGAAAGGAGGGATATAAACTTTCTCAATTTTAAGCTTAAGAGAAACAGAAACACTTCTGTTATCAACAGCAGGGTTGGTACTAGTCAAATTTTCAATTTTAGCTTTAGATTCAACTAACTCTTGTTCCAAGTTTTTCATCTTCTCATCTTGAGAGGAAATTTGATTTCTCAAAAATTCATTCTTCTTATTAGATTCATCTAATCTAACAACCAATTCCTCTTTTTTAAGATTAGCCAATTTTAACTCTTCCTTGAGTTTCTTAGCAATTTTCATAGATTTCAATAATTCTTTATGAAGAGTTTCACAGGCATTAATAAAATCGAAAGAAACAACAGTATCCTTTTTATTCAAATTATCACAATCAAAAACAGTAACACACTTAAAATTATCCATGATAACAGGGATCAAGGATTAACTACTAGATCAAAAGATTTACACCAGAGAGCTACCCGCTTTGATACCACTTGTAAGAAATTTAGACCACTGTAAAACTAGATTGTTTAACCTAATTAATTAACCAAGTGAATACATAGGTTTATTATTTAGATCTAGGTTAAACACAAATAATCATAAACAATAAAGCAGCAGAAAAAAAAGAACACAAAGATCTGATGACTAAGGAAAACCAAACCGGTAAAAAACCTGGAGAGGATTTAACCTAGCTATCCTCAAGGTAAAATAGCAAATCTACTAGAAAGAATTGAAGTTTGTATAATAGCGACTTAGACCACTAACACCCTATTGCTACATCGAGTAGAAAACTTACTACTACAACCACGTGGCAGCTCCGAGTCCACGGACTACTTTTTTCCTTGGCTTTTGCAAAACACAAACACCCATGCTTGTGACTTTGAGATCCCACTCAAAGGTTTAGCAGCACAAACTCTCCTGTTTGTGACTCCAAGACTACCCTTGAAGGTTTAGATTATCAGCATTTTTGATGACTAGAAAAGGCAGCAACTTCAACAACACCAGATCTTGAGATTCTTCAAGGAATAAAACCGGTAGAAGATATGAGAGAGTTTTTTAGGAACAAAACCCTAAATACAAAAGAGACACACTCTTCTCTCTCTTAAAAGCCTTATAAAAATGTGCTTAGTGTTTCCTTTATATATTGGGAGAAGTAGATCTGAAACCCTAATCCTTAATGGGCTTGAATTGCTATTTGGGCTTAATTAAAATTCTACAGATACGACTTTCGATCGGTCGAGCCTGTTTCTCGATCGGTCGAACGAGACAGTTTCTGAATTCTTCTTTCTGCAGCTTACTTGTTCTTGAATTTTGATTTGAATTACCTTGAGCATTGTCTAATAATACCTATAGAGTCTAAGATCTATATCCAGACAAGTTTTTGTTCACGATTTGCCAATTGTTCTAAACTTTTAGAACCTGAAAAATAGTGATTAGTAATCTTGAACTCAAAGGATTAGGGCCAGAATAGGTCCCAATGAAATAAAAAGATACTTAAGGGTGCTTTGTGAAAAACACTCTTTTGATTCACTATTTTCTAGTGAATCTTAGGTTTTTCCCATGAAATTTCTGTGTGTTTTGAAAATGTATCATGTAAAGCTTTTTATAGTTGAAAAAAATGGGGTTTGGAACAACTCCTAGACGATGTGGGATTTGTTCCAAACCTCAGCCAATATTGTAGAAAACTTGCCTTTCTTGTGCTTCTGAAACCCTAGTTACGTAAGCAAGAATGTGCCTGTGTACGCATGCTTTAGCTCACATAAGCAGGCCGCAACCTACATAAGCAGGCCGAGGGCTACTTTGGTCATTTTATTTCCAAAAATAGATTTTTGCTCATTTAAAAAGTTATATTTTCCATTTTAACTCTTCTCAAGTCAATTTAGTATCTGATTAGGGTCTAAACTGGCCTTAGGCCTTAGAGTTTGAGCATCATTGGGGAATGGGGGCCCGAGTCATAATAGGTACAAAATGCGGTGTCTACAATAGGCAATTTTTGTTGGGAATTTTTTTTATTCAAGTGTGAATAAAGTTCAACAAGCACAACGGAAGTATATCTACACAAGAACGCAAAGTTTTACGTAGAAAACCCTTTCTCTTTGAAGGGAAAAATTACAGGATAAATTCCGAATAATTTTACTATATTAAATAGACATTACAATACTTAAAGATACAACTTGAGTAGAGAAAAACTCTCTTTTTCTTTTCACTCATTGTTCTCTTTCTCACTATGTATTTCTCATAATTTTCTCTTACTCTCTTTTTTTCTCTTCTCTTTTGCTAGCTCTCACTCACCAAGATCTTCAACACTGCACTTTCCTCAGTCTTACTCTCTGGGACTTCCACTCTAACTCACTGGCCAAATGGCCTCCTTTTATTTCTTCATTAGATTTCCTTTCTTTTATTCCTTAACATGTCTCACATGCTCAACATCACATCTTAATAAATGCAAGCCAACTTGCCTTGACTTTTGTATATAAAATATGGCTTCAATTCTTCTCTTTAGGAAAGCTTCTCCAGAAAGCCCATTTATCTTTGCTGACTTCTCAGCAAGTTGTACAACAAGCTCATTTAATGTGGGCTAAACCCAAGTGGAGCAATGCACCCAACAATTTTGTTATTGTTATTGTTATTGTTATTGGTATTGGTATTGTTATTATTTTTGTTATTGGTATTGGTATTGGTATTGGTATTGGTATTGTTATTATTGTTGTTGTTGTTATTGATTTTCATTTAGTAATATTTGATTGCGAAGCCAACTCAATATAATTTGATGCCTAATGCTATGATTTAAAATTATTTTTTTAATATTTAATTAGTAATTTTACATCTCTATATAATATTTGCTAACCTACCATTTTGACTTGATAATATGATTAATTCAATCAATCTAAAGTAGCATTTTATCAAATTTAATTTTTTTAAAAAATTATTTTTACTAAAGAAATTTTTGTGGTGGGGCATTTAAAAAAAATAGAATGAGACTTTATTTATAACAAAACAAAACAATTATGCAGTCACAAGATAGGGCCTTTGTTTATTGAAATAGAGCTATTTTGTCTTCTTCTTCATCTTTTTTTTTTTGGGAGGGGGGGGGGGGGGTGGAGAGGTTGTTAGGCCTAGGCCTTGAGAGCTATTTATTATAATCACTTACCAAATTTCATGTTGATGAAAAATTCTGCAAAAGAATAGCATTCAAAATGTGTTGTTACAGATCCGATCACGCTAATGAATGATGCACTTCCGAAATTCGATGATATCAATTTCATTTAGCAGATCCTATCACTCGGAACTCTGAAATATGCACCTCACGGATTGTAGGGATTGAAATTGCTCCAAACCCTATGCAATATTAAAACAATAACACAAATTTCATTATTATAAAAAATTGAGTGTTGTTGACTAATTGAATTGTACCTAGAGTATTAGGAATGTAATTGTACCTCCTAATAATTAAAAAATTAGGAGGTTTTTTTTTTGCCTTAACATATCAATGGTTGACAAACTAAAAATAGATGCCAACAAGGGCTCTACCATATTTGGAGATCACATAAGCATAGTAAATATGTTAATTATTGATTTCATTGCTCATGTCATTGATGTTGCCATCAAAATTTGGGACGAAGATAGAATGAGACATACAAAAGTATTTTTTGTTTCCAACTCATTAATTTTCATATGGCTTCATTATGATAACAATTACATCAGTTTAATCAGTATTCCCCACTTTATATGTATAAGAGGCTTTCCCAACCCAGATTTGAGAATCATTGTTAGTTTGACAAAAAATTTCATTTTTTTTTACCACTTCATTTCATATGTGATTGTGTGCAATTTTTTCAATTTTTTTTTTTTTGGTTTATACATATGTTGTGTTACTCTCATATTGATTGTTACCCAGGTTCCAAACATTTAGGTATAATGTTCGAAGTTGCCTATATCTCTCTTGTCACCCAATTTGTGCTATTTATATGATTATTAGAAATCCTTCATTGGCAACAGAAGAAGTCAAGGTCATTTTTATTTTTATTTTGAATCCATAATTTCGTATTTATTACGATGATTGCCCTTAATCTTATGCCTTGATGTATCTAAATTTATATTTTATTATGCATGAATTTATTTGTTGTTATTTTTTAAAAATTTTACTATTATAAATAAGCTTATAATTTGAATAAAAAATAACATTTTGTTGACATTTGTGTTGGATATATTGCAGAAAAATAATTTATTTTTGTGATTATGTAAACAATAACACAAACATATGTTGTAAATAACAACAATAACATAATCTAAATAATACAAGAAGTGTAAATTTGTATATATAAAAAATACTCATCAATCGAATTCGTAAGAATGAATTATGCAAATTATGATCAAGACTTATGTCTGACACAATTTCCTTTAGACATATTTTACCCATCATAATCAATGCTTATCTCCCATGACACAACAATTAGAAGAAGCATAACAATCCAAATGCTACAATGAATGAAATTGTGTTTCTTTGTTTCTCTTTGATTATGAACATGCAATGAAAACTAGAACAACAATATATGATAAATGATGGACTTTCTATTTAGAATGGTACCACATAAACAAACACATTTTTTCATTAAAAAAAAGTATTGAGCAACAAATAGCCATTCTAAATACAAAATTTTCAAGTTTAAAATTAAACAATTGAAAGTGATTCACAAATATAAATTTGTATTTATAGAATAATTTGTACAATTCTCTGTTTTTGATTCTTGTAATCTTGGCTCGAACACAAGATCTTCTTCACTCAAGTTGGAAGATAGATTAAATGATCCTCACAACGAATCTTTTTCTTTGAGCTTGTTAGAGATTTGTTGTTCTTCAAGTTCTTTGAGTGTTCTTAGAGTTCTTTGAGGATTCTTCAAATGTGAAGGCTTTTAGGCAGAATTTCTTCGGGCCTTTAGAGGTTTGATCTGTTGAGCTTGAATGATTTAGGTGTCTTTGAAGCTTGTGGAGGTTTTTGAGCTTGATTCCAAGGGAACTTCAAGTCTTGGAAGAAGAATCAAACGAATTTTTTTGAATGTTTTTCTAGTTTTCTTGAGGTTGAATTTCTCTAGAGTTTTGACATCTTGAAAAAATGGTGGACAATGAGAGGGGGTGCCCTCTATTTATAGTAGCTTAACAGAATTAGTCTCACTTTAAATTTATTTTCTTAAAGATAAGTAGTGAATTTTGATTGGCCCAAAGTCAAAGAGTCCCACTTGGACTTCCTGATTGTAGATAATTATCTCTATTTTTAATTATTTTAATAAAGATAAAATAATCAACAAAGTGTCCAATCAGGATTGTTGCTTGTAGGTAATTATCTCTATTTTTATTATTTAAATAAATGGCAATTATCCATTAATTCTAAATAGATAATTTATCTTTATTTTGTGGACCCAAGTTTATATGTGGTAAATTTTAATTCACCAATGTGATGTCAATTAATTGACACATGCCATTATTTGATCTAATTAATTTAGAGACAAATAAATTTGGAATTTGTCACCAAATTTTGACGTGGCATAATTGACTTAACTAATTTTTCACCTGCTACATACACTTTAAATAATAAATAATTATTATTTAATATTGGACAGTTCACATGGACTCACACCCATAAGTATATAAATTTATAAAATGCCCAATTTATTTCCTATGTGAGATTCACAAATTTTATACTTCTAACCATGTTCAAGTGGGTATTTTAAGAGTCAATTTCTTATCATTCTTTCAATGATTTTGGGCAAGTGACCACTCTTGTTATTTTGTTTTTCCTTTCAAAACTCAAAATTGAGAAAAGCATGAGAACTAATAAGAAAACCCTACTCATGCCTAAAAACCCCCCTCAAAACACTCACATTCAAACTACTTAGACCAAATCCAAAGATCCTGGAACCATTTTTTGAAGTTCGATAAAGTTTGAACATGTTTTAACCAAGTTTCACCAACTTTGACTGATTTTTGCAAACTTTGGCCGCTTTGTTCTTTCGAGTTTCAATCCAACAAATTGATCAAGCTCAAATTCCACCAAAAATAACATCTCACCACATTATTCAAATACTCAGACATATTGTGATCTAAGTATGCCACGTGATGCACACATGTCGTGCTCCTGCCCTCAAGGAAACCTTGTATAACCATGTTCTCAACTAATCCAACTATCTGATTGACCTTAAATTTCTTTAGCACCCACATTTTACCTCACTCTTTTAATTCAATGGTCAAATTTTGTATTTAAGTCTAATGCTTCATGGAAATGTGTTGTGCACCCACTTGTTTTTATTACCTCTATCTTTTCTTCTATAGTTTAGATCTGTGTCAATCTAATATAGCCTGTAATTTTTTCACCAAAAAAAGTATTTTTTATGATAAAAAAGTTTAACATATACATAAAATCATTAAGTTTACAATAATGCAGCAATTAATTTTAATAGTCTATTAGTTTAATAATTCCACAAGAGAAGAAAATAAAAAATGTATTCACATGAAACATCAAATAATATTAAATCACAAATAACAAGTGTGCATTTAAATTAGCCTTTTTCTAAATTAACAAAAATATATTTGTATTAAAAAAAATTAAGGTTTTAAAAAGCAAATAATTTAATTGGTAAGGTCTTTTAAATATTTTAATTTACTACGTGATCTCTAGAATGAGAAAGCCACTAAAGTTGAGTTATCTTTTCTTCTTTTTTTCCTTTATTATTTTTTTGCCAATGGCCCTCTTTTCTCTCATGCTTTCTTTCCTACACTGACACAAATTCTTTTAGTTGAAGAATCACATTATCTAGGACAAGAACAAAACCCCAATGAACTAATTGAAACTCCAAGTCATAAAATTCAACACAAAATACCAAAAATAAGGTAAACTAATCCTACTTCCTCATTGTTATCAAGCTTTACCGTGGCCTTGTCCTTAGCCCGTGACTATAGTCGGCAATGCAAGACTGCAAGTGAGGATGGCAACGATGTTGTTGCATTGGTGGAGACGGATCATGAAGAGGTCGTAGAAAAATAAATCAGGTTCGATTTTGACTTAGCTTCTTTTCAGAGATAAATCAGGTTTTAAACTTGCTGACTAAAATCCTTCTTTAAATTATTGAGATAATTGTTGGAGTAGGTTGTGTTTCAAACCCTTAGCATTGTGCTTTGTGTCCCACATTGATTAGGAGTGAACCATGTTATGGGTTTGTAATCCACTATCCATCTTATAAGTTGAAAGAAAATGGGCCAACAGTTAGAATTGGACTGGGTTTGGGTTTTGGCTTGTCTCTATCATGCTTGAGTTATATCTTTTTTCCGTTATTTTCCATTTGACCCAATTCTGTTCAGCCCCTAGGGGCACTTAATGTGCTGCCCATTGGGCATGCACAGTAATTGTTGGAGCCAGCCCACCTTCTTTTCCGGCTTAGAAAACCCTTCAGCTCTCATTGTTTGAATGTGTGTTCAACTTGAAGAAATCACTGTAGTCTAATCTTGGGAGGTTATTCGACCAAGAGAGCCATTTGCACTGAGTTCTATTCTAGGTAACACGAATCAACTTTTAAGGACAACGTATTTTGCATGATTCTATAGTTTGTGAGGTCTTTTTAACTCTATCTATTTGTTTTTGTCATTGCTAATTTTTTAGGGTTTATATTGTTGAATCAAAACTTGTTTATTTAGCCATATTTTCCAACAATAATTACATTATTGATCGAGATAAAATGTTATTTGAAATTATTCAAGAAATTGCACAGTACTATTTATTATTTCTTGTGCTTGCATGTCTCGAACTATCTGATGATGCAAAAAATCAGCAATTAAGATCCTCATCTCAGTGGATGGATGATTCTGTGGTTAGTCGCATCTCCAATGTAAACCTTTAATAAAACTTTGGAAAGAAATGGAACACACCGGTGTGGTGTTTGTCAAAAACACTCCGATGCTTAAGTCAGAAAGGGAGAAAGTTTGTTTAGAGAGAAATTCACTTGGAGTGATTTTTGGATGAGTATTTGTGTGTACCTTTGGATTCAGTTGTTCCTTTCTTATATAGTTGTTCCTTGCCTTAATAGACAATGAATTCTAGCATTTATAAGAAACAATTAGTACGTTATCAATGGGAGCTCTGAAGTGCACAGCTTACTTGTTATTGTTGCTTCATCCATTACGTTTTATTATATATCAATGCGTGCAATAAATGTGTAACGCTTGCTTTAATCGTCATTAATGGGAATGATGATCTCAGGTTATTTTTTGACTCATCACTACCTATTATAGTTTAGGAGAATAAAGTGTAATTTCCTCTTTGAGGATTTTTTCTTCTTCTTCTTTTTTCATGTAGAGCACTTCAACTCACAAAATTGACTAAAACATAAATTCAATTTTAATTTTAATATTGACCATATAATTTTTGAAATAATAATTCGAAATAATTATTATGGAAGACACGTATTAAAAAAATATTTTGTTTTTTGTTGTGTGGCACGTATCTTTTATTACGAAATTGCAAAATATGTGTTCAAGAGGAAATGAATCTGTTTGAGATAGACATGTTCGGAAATGAGATTTTAAAGTTAAGGAATCTTCTAAGTTCCATTTACTTCTCGAAGTTTGCATTATTTGAGCTACCTAAGCTTGGCGAGCCTATAGAATTTGTCGGTAGTTTCTATTGGTAATTTATATCCACGCAAAAATCCAAGATTTATTTAGCAACGAAATAAAATGAAGTCCAGTGGTACTTGTAAAATTATCTCTATAGTTCACAACCAGTTCCAAATTTGGAGAAAAGAGGAGGGTTGCAGTGGTTGAAACTTTTGAGAACTTAGGAGGAATGCAATTACTGCTATCCTAATCATGTTTTTTGAAGAATTGAACTTGTAAAACAAGTGGTTTTGAAACTAATGAAGCAATGCTTGTTGGCCAGAGTAATTTCTTACACTTCTATTGCACATTTTCGCAAATGTAGAAGCAAGTAATTTAGGCCCAAAATACCAAAAAGGGACTTGCATTATATGAACATATATCTAACAAAATGATAATTACATAATAATAAAGAACACGAACTTCATAAATTCTAGAAAACTGGTAAGACAATTGTATCTATATATCTCCTTCAGTATTGTCATTGTGCAACTCACTTAATGTCGTGGTTACCTATTGGAGTTGCAACCTATTTTAGAAGACATTTGCTGCTTACAAAATCGCATAAAAGAATATTTTTGATTGAATTTATAATATTCAAGATTGCTTAAATTTCTAATATGTGTGTGTAGATGCTCTAGGAGTACGTAGAAGCCTTTTTTGGTTTGTTTCTGTGTAGATGCGTGAGACAGAACATATTTTATGATAATATTCACGATTTTTTAAATTTCACAATTATTACCTTAAAATATTCATAATTATTATTCGGAATATTATCTCTATCTTTAAGTAGTATATTATACTTCCTCAAAAGAGGGGGGGGGGGGGGGGGGGGGTTATATAGTTGATTCAATATTAGCCTCATCAAATTAGAGCCACAGAAATCACATTTTATTAAACACTTCTAATAAATTCAGTTCAATGGAATTTTTTAGTAGCAAACATATAACAAAAGCTCAATGGGGACAAAAAATATATATGCTACTATAACGAAAAAAAAAATTACTCACTTTTTGTTATTGTAAATGGCTTTGCAATACTTTGCACGATCCAAAAGTCCGCATCATCTTAGCTAAAATTCATAAAACATTAATCATAAAGTTGTATATAATATCATATTAGAAGTGTTTAATAAATTTACATGATATTAGCATATTACAAATCATGCATTTTATGTTATTGGAAAATTGCATTACTCCAACAAAAGCTTAATTGATTGATTATATAATGGGACAAATAAATCATCTTGAATGTGAATGATTTAAAATTTTAAACCAAAAAAAAATGTCACTGATTTGTATTATCTAGGAATGAATTTTGGATATTGGGCTCATTGCATGTGCTTTGAGGCTTTTTTTTTTTTTTTTTTAATGTTAAAATTTTCATCCATCCCAATCAAAGGCATTTCAATTTTTTTTTAAATGTTAAATTTTCTATTCAACCAATTTAAGGTTTAGTGGTCATTTTTCAATCATCGAAAATAGACAGAAGTGGGAGTTATTCATGAGTACTTTTGGGTTTATAAATTGTTTATATACCCTTATCTTAAATTTGAGAAATAAAATACCAGAAAATATAACGTATGGGTACTTTTGTTATTGTTAGAGCATTCTCATCAAGGTGAGTAAAATTTTTAGCATTTATCACCTCAAAACCCAAATTTTAGCTTTTAACAACTCATTTTACATTACCCTCAACATCAAACATTCTATATTTTTTACCATTTCATTTAAATATTCTTTTTTTATTATTTATTTATTCTTCGATTATATTTCTTTCTCTCTCTTCCTCTCTGTCACTCTCATCCCAACAAACTTGAGCTTCTCAACATAGCAAACCCATACCCACCCGTCCACTGTCACCGGAAAAAAAACACCAAATGGTTAAAAAGGCGTATCCCCAATATCCAAATTTTAAACCAAAAAAAAAAAAAAATGTCACTGATTTGTATTATCTAGGAATGAATTTTGGATATTGGGCTCATTGCACGTATTACTGAGCCCTTCACAACCAAGAGAAGAGCTTTTCTTCTATCTGGCCGTATCCCCAGTAGCCGTTAGTGCGACCTTAGTTAGAGAGGAAGACAAGGTCCAGAAACTTGTGTACTATGCTAGCTGGGCATTTCACGGGGCGGAGGAAAAGTACCCACCCATGGAAAAGCTCGCCTTCGCCTTGGTTACAGCGGCTCGGAAGCTTAAGCCGTACTTCTAAACTCATACCATAGTTGTCCTAACCGACAAGCCTTTGCGGCGAGCGATGCACCACCCAGAAGCCGCTGGTCGCCTTGCCCTGTGGGCGATCGAGTTGACTGAGTTCGACATTCGGTACAGACCACGCACTGCCATTAAGAGGCAGGCCGTCGCTGACTTTATCGCTGAGTTCACCAGCATGGAAGACCAAGGGGCAGATGGATGCCCTCCATGGAGTGTACATACAGACGGGTCGTCGACTAGACGGGCCGGTGGAGTAGGCGTCGTACTTCACTCCCTCGAGGGAGATCAGATCGAATGCATGATCCGCCTGGACTTCCCCACCACCAATAACGAAGCAGAGTACGAAGCTTTGATAACTGGGATCGACCTCGCCAGAGCAGCAAGGGCCGCAAAAGTAATCGTCTACTGCGACTCTCAGGTCGTCGTCAACCAAGTAAATGGAGACTATGAATGTAGAGGCGACAGGATGATAAAATATCTCCATTAAGCGAAGAAAAGGGTGGACGAACTAAAGGCAGAAATAGTCCAAATCCCCAGAGAAGAAAATGAGCAAGCCGACTGCCTTGCCAAAGCCGCTTCATCGGAACATGTGACCACCCCTGACGGCGTACTCTCTTTTGTGCAGGTTTCTCCGCTAATAGACTTTGTTGATATGCAGGAAATAGGCTCCGAGAGTAATTGGACCACGCCATTGGTCTCTTATCTGAAAGATGGCGTCTTGCCGGATGGAAAAGAATTCGCCAGAAGGCTGAAGATCCGAGCGGCAAGGTTCGTGCTGATGAAGGACGTCCTGTATAAAAGGAGTTTCTCTCGCCCATACCTAAGGTGCTTACATCCCAAGAAAGCAGACTATGTCATGAGGAAAGTGCACGAGGGAATATGCAGAAATCATTCAGGGGCACGGTCATTGGCGCACAAGCTGATTCGAGCGGGATACTACTGGCCCACGATGCAAAAGGATACCTAAGCCTATGTCAAAGCCTGCAACAAGTACCAGAGGTTCAGCAACATTATCAGATAGCCGTTCGAAGAGCTGACCCTCATGACAGTCCCATGGCCGTTCGCTCAGTGGGGGTTGGACATTATGGGCTCGTTCCCAACAGCCATGCGACAGCTGAAGTTCCTGGTGGTAGGTATAGATTACTTCACAAAATGGGTAGAAGCTGAAGCTCTGGCCACCATCACAGAGAAAAACATACGGAGCTTCGTCTAGAGGGCCATCATATGCAGGTTCGGAATCCCCAGAGTCCTAGTCTCGGACAACGGGAAGCAATTCGACAACGGCCCCTTCCGAGAATTCTGCTCGCAGCTGGGAATAAAGAATCATTACTCTTCACCCGCCCACCCCCAGGCCAACGGCCAGGTAGAAGTAACGAATGGATCCTTACTTAAGATTATCAAGACTCGGCTCGAGGGGGCAAAGGGGATATTGCCTGAAGAACTGCCAAGCGTACTATGGGCATACAGGACAACGGCGAGGACCACTACCGGAGAAACACCATTTCGGCTAACCTACGGAAGTGAAGCGGTCATCCCAGTCGAAGTAGGACCCGCAAGTTACAGGGTGAACGCCTATGATGAAGGAAGGAGCAACAATGCCATGCGTCTACAGCTCGACCTGATCGACGAAACAAGAGCGGTAGCAGAACAGAGGCTCGCACGGTATCAAGATCGCATGGCTAAACACTACAATTCTCGAGTCAAACATAGGGACTTCCAAGCCGGAGACCTTGTTCTAAGAAAGATCATGGGCGCCACCAGAGACCCCGCCCAAGGAAAACTTGGCCCCAACTGGGAAGGACCTTATCGTGTAACGTCATGGCAAAGGAAGGGCACTTATCGCTTAGAAACCTTGGAAGGACAAAAACTGCACCATCCATAGAATGCCGAGCACCTACGAAAGTACTACCAGTAAGAAGGAATGGCAACCCCCTACTTGCAGTTTACTTTAATGTATTCTGGGAGCCTAAAGGGCATGTTTCCCCCCTTCTTAAAAAATTATGCAAGATTCAGAAGTTTATTCAAAGTCTCCGATACTTTACTGAATGTTGAACATGAAAACTCGTAAGGCATAGAAGCTGACGGCTTAAAAGCCAACGACACGATCCTAAATGGATGCAAGACATAAAAGCGTCAAGCATAGAAGCTGACGGTTTAAAAGCCAACGACACGATCCTAAATGGATGCAAGGCATAAAAGTGTCAAGCATAGAAGCTGACGGTTTAAAAGCCAACGACACGATCCTAAATGGATGCAAGGTATAAAAGCGTCAAGCATAGAAGCTGACTGCTTAAAAGCCAACGGCACGATCTTAAATGGATGCAAGGCATAAAAGCGTCATGCATAGAAGCTGACGGCTTAAAAGCCTAATCCTACCCTAAGGGTAAGCGTAAAAACCGGTCAAGCATATAAGCTGACGGTTTAGAAGCTGACGGCTCGAAAAGCCAATAATCCTACCCTAAGGATAAGCGTAAAAACCGGTCAAGCATATAAGCTAACAGTTTAGAAGTTGACGGCTCGAAAAGCCAATAATCCTAAGGATAAGCACCGGTCAAGCATATAAGCTGACGGTTTAGAAGCTGACGGCTCGAAAAAGCCAATAACCCTACCCTAATAAAGGGGTACAAAGTATAAAAGCTAGTTAAGCATAAAAAACTGACGGCTCAAAGCCAACAACACTATCCTAAGGAAGTATACAAGCCGATAGCTTACTAGCTGATGGTTCTATCCTAATTGGATAAAAAAGGCACAAGCCCGTTAAACATAAAAACGGACGGACACGCCCTAAAGTTTGTAACTTTAAAACTCATCAGGGGATAATCCGAAACTAACAGCCCCGTCAGGAAGATATGACTTCATCATAAAATGCATCAAAAGTCCAAAAATTGGATTACCATGAAGTAATAAAAAGCAGAGAAAACCATCCACAAAGCTCAAAGTAAAAACAAGCAGCACACTACTGTTAGGATATGTGCCCTTAAATCCTATTGTATGATGCTATGTATGATATTATGTATGACATTATGTGAGAAATGATGTATGACTTAATATTGTGTTTAATAAAGTTACTTTATTCTTATCTAAAATAATGGTAACATGAATATTCAGACATTATCAAATAGTCCATGAGATGCATAGTATGTGATTTATGTGATTTAGTCACAGAAGATATAGATTACAAGTTCTTTGTAAACTCAGAATTTTGGTTCGTAGTCGGTGATGAAATTGGGCATTTTATCTGCGAAGACTATAACATATTAACTATGATGATTTGTCTTGATCATGGAGGTGGTGACTTCTAGTTAATATGTTGATATATTTTAAGAGTTAAGACATATTGAACTGGACCGCTGTGAGATATATTATTCTCCTAACGACTGTCAATTGAATAATAAATCTCACGACTTGTATTCACATGAACTCTTAATCCTGAGAGAATAATGGACCTGATCATGAAATGTAGGTTGCTTTGATATATCAGGAGTGAGATCTAAAGTAACGGTCAAAACCTCAGTATGTTGGGCAGCCACATTTAGTGTTGATGGAACATATATTCTCAAGATGGAATTCATAGTCTCTTAACGGAGATATAAAATATTTCCTTGAGATAAGTTTAATGGGTACAGTTATTCAGAGAGTTAGGCCTAACCACTTTAGTAAAACTAAAGTATATATTTATGAAATTGAATTTTATAAATATATGGTGAATAACTCAAAATGATTAAACCGGGTACTCAAGGATTAAGATGTAGTAATTTACAAAGTGGCAGTCTATATTCATGACTTTGTATTACTACAAATATTTTATGAAGGGGTTGCATGTATAATAAAGTCTTGGGATATAATTTATTAATGAGGCCTAGAGTGCAATTATATTTATATAGTGGTATTAAATATAATTAATGGTAACTTTGGACTTGTCAAGAGTTGACAGAAAGGCCCAAGGCCCATTGGAGCTAGTGTCTTATTTGTTCCCTTTTGGTCCCACTCCAAGCCACACACTAAAGCCCAATTGGGAAGGCCCAAAAGGCTAGCCCAATTAGATAATCAGTTATGTGGAGAGAAACATACAGAATTTTATATAGAATAAAATGGTTTGTATGTTTAATGAATAAGATAATATAAGGAAGAGAGACACTCTTTCATATTCTCTCTAGAAAATATAGAACTGATTGAAAGACCACACATCTTGGGCATCAAGTGGAATTGGAGTGAAGATTGAAAGTCTTCCCGAGTACTTCTTCATTCGGTTTTGAATTTCACCGCATCAAGGTACACTCTCTTGTTCTTATATTTTGAAACCTACATAGTGCATGTTATCAATTGCGAATGAAGTAGATCCGTTTATTTTCCGCTGCGTATGTTTTGTATGCGATACAAACATGATTATTTCCTAACAACTACAAGTGACGGAAATAAGGTGTTATATCACAAGAATATTGTTTTTACAAAAAGCCCTCAAAACAACGGGGTACCATGTACAAAAAGAAAAATAGAAAAAATTTACAAAAAAGAGCTAAAAACTCAGAGGGTAGGAGCACCTGGTGCGGCCTCATCATCCCTGGGATCTTGAGCATCGTCGGTAGGGAAGCCTTCAAAACGGGGAGGGTCGGATGACGGAATCATTGACACAACGAACCTGTCTAGGGTCGGTTGAGCGAGGACAACGCTGTCATCTTCGGCAGGTGTCCCGGACTCGCGGGGATCATCGTCCTCTACAAAGACGGTGTTGACCACGGGCGTTGACCGCACAGGGTCATCCATTGACACCATCAACAAGTCTAGATGAGGGTGGAGAGACTTTATCTGCTTGAGACAGTCCTTGAACCCGTCACCATAATACTCGGCGCAGGCGTCTATGAACGTTTGAGATGTCTTAAACTCAGCCACGGCATCAGCTTTAGCCGTCTCCACCTGGCCCAAGAGGGACGTCAACTCCTTTTCTACCGTCACCTTCGCCTCCCTCTCCTTCTCCAGCTGACGGGCCCCCTCCTCGAGCTTTTCTTTCAGCTCACTTACCTCTCCGTTCAAGGTACGGTAAGCGTCCTTGTATTGATCCAGCCCGTCAGTCAGATTCTTGATGCGTTTCTGCTGACGGGCCAGCAACTCCTCACTCTTGGCCCCTTTTACTTGCATGGCCTTCATACGGACCATGGCCTGCAAGATGAAACCTCTGTCAGCCCATTAGCATAAAAACAGCCGAAAGCAAATCAAAAGTTAGTATACATACTTGGGAAAGATCGAAGAGACCCGAGTCCCCCAGCTCCTACACAGACTGGTTGACGCAAGAATCGGCGTCCTTCTCTCCAAGAATGGACTCCAGCCTCTCAAGCGCGTACCCCTTGTGGGTAAGGAGACAACGCTCGTCCTCTTGGGCGAGGGTACCTTAGGCTGACAGTAGCCCCTTCCTGGCCTCGTGTTTGGGAGACGGGGGCTTTGTAGGGTGATCCCTAGGGGTGACGGTCTGCTTCTTCGTTGGACGATCTTCAGTACCGTTACCCTTCCTTTTAGGCGCGCCCTTAATGACGGCCTTTGGAAGGGACGAGGACACCCCTTCTTTTTCCTTTCCCTCCTCTTTTTTACGTGCAGCAGCGGCCCTAACCTGCGCCCTCAACTTTGCTGATTCCATTTCTGCAAGATAGACATAAAATGTAAAAATACACAAGTAAAGGCGACAGGAAAGAAGGGGTTGGCGAAGTTTACGTTGACGGGAGAGGTTATTTAGACGACGCGCTTCTTCTGTTGGCTCGGGCCCCCCGTAGAAGGCGTGAAGGGCGTCAAGCATGATGAGGTCACGGCACTTCCTTTCCTCCAAAGGTATCTTCGTCACCTTGAAGATGAAAGCCTCCTGCTCCCCTATGATAGCCG
Organism: Lithocarpus polystachyus; assembly: GCA_033629205.1. NCBI lineage: Eukaryota > Viridiplantae > Streptophyta > Magnoliopsida > Fagales > Fagaceae > Lithocarpus > Lithocarpus polystachyus. The sequence continues at coordinate 71,912,649 of CM066163.1, forward strand.
GACGGACGAAAGCTGAAATAAAGAGAGACGGGTAAGAATCTTAGGACAAATAAACCTAAAAGTAAAGCTGACAGTGACGACCTGACTCCCTGACGAAGGCCCAGGTGTTGTCAAAAACTTGAGGAATTGACCCCCACTCCTCCTCACGGCACACCCAGTTCGTTCCCTCCACAAAGAAATACCTGCCCTTCCAATTCCTATTGGAGTCGGGCATGTCCGACACCAGCCTCAGTTCCTTCTTCCTTATGGAGAAGTGATAAATCTCCTGGGACGAGGCGATGTGGTGTGGACGGTAGCACCAGAAAAATTCATCAAGGGTCAGCTGACGGTGTCCCCCACCTAAGCTCCCCTACAAGATCTCAGACCCTATAAACACCCTCCAGGCGTTTGGGGCAATCTGGCTGACGGACAGCCCAAGGTAGTTGGCCAGCTGACGGTGGAGTGCCGTCAGAGGCAACCTCAACCCCCCCGTGAACATGGCATCGTACATGCCCACGTCCGCGGTCTTCCCGGAATAACATCTCTCCTTTTCCAGAGGAAGAAGGATCGGGATGTCGTCTGGGATCTGGTAAAGTGCTTAGAGGGAATTGAACACTTTATCCGTCATCGTCGGCATAAAGTGGTTAACCGTCCACTCCTTAGGGAGGATGAATGGACGGTCATCCCCGGAGCCTCCAGACATACTTTCCAAGTCATCGCCTCTAGTTGAACTCCCACTCTCCCCCACCCGGTCGTCATTAACTTCACTCTCTCTTACTACTCTTCCTTCACCATGATTCTCCACATCCTCGTCAGAAAACTGGACTAACGATCCATCCTCTGACGACCAAGAAGAGTTCTCCCCGGGCTCATGGCCTGACTGGAAGACCTCGTCATAGCCCTCTCCATCGCGGACCGACGACTGCTCACTCGACGTCTCCCTAGGCATCTTACTACCTACAAGCGACGGGGGTGGTCTAAGAACCCAAGTGACGACCTTTCTAGTGAAACTTCCAAAGTTCAGTATGCAATTAAACAAAAGAAAACAAGAGTGAAAATATAACTCACCAAGTTATATAGACGGCTTTGATGAAGCTGACGGTATCAACTAGCAAACAGGAACGAGAGCGCGATTGCAATGTCTTTAAGCTGACGGCTTCTCTCTAATCAGCAGAAATGAAACAAGGAAGAGAAATGAGGAAGAATGGAACATATATATAGGTAAGGATATGGGCGCGGAAGACGAAGTGACATCCCCGTCCGGGTATAGGCCAGTTGGTCCAGGACACGTGTTCCGACACCAGGGCTGCTCAAGGGGACTAGCCATTAATGCCTTGTCTGCCACGCGATGTACTCCCCAAACCGTCAGTTAAGACTGATGGGATTAAGGAGTAGGGGGCAACTGATAGGGACAAGTTGCCTGGAAGGTGCCGTCAGCCCCTATCACGCCGACGGCATGATAAAGGCTGATGGTCCTTCGCTCCCGTCATCCAAAGCCGACGCCCCCAGCGCGTCCCAATGGTGAAGCTTGCGCATGCCGACGGGATGAATAAGTGAAGAGGCAAAGCTGAAGGTACCAACACGTATCTTGTCGTATACGCTCCCGCAAGGAGAAGAATCTTGTAGCATACGCTCATACTTGAGCAGGTATCTTGCTCAGCATGATTGATCCCAAAGGGATGTCTTGCCCCACACGCTTGTTGCCCAAGAAGTATCTTGCGCTCCACGCTAATCTAGGGCAATTCCAGTAAAGGGGTATCTTCCCAAGTACGCCTTGGTTCAGGCCCTACGCTGCTATAAATACCCCAAGTCCTTGCAAATCGAGGTACGCATAACTCCCCCCCGACTCTGGCACTCTGGAGTTGTGAGCAATACTAACTTAACCATCGGAGGGTCGTTGGCCGGTACCATGCCAGTACCTTCCTTTGAGGTTCTTTTCATTTGTGCAAGTTCACTCGGAGCGCGTGAAGGCCCTGCAGCTTACTGAGTTGATTCTTGACATCATCTTACATAAACATACATTGAAAATGATCCAACAAAAAAGTAAAACTAAAATTTTAAATTAGTAAGGCCTTTTAAAAATTTTTATTTACTACATGACCTCCAGAATGAGAAAGCCCAATGAAGTAATTGAAACTCCAAGTCATCAAATTCAACACAAAGTACCAAAAATAAGGGAAACTAATCCTAATTCCTCATTGTTATTGTTGAGGACTCTTTTTTCGGCCTACGTGGTACTACTTCATTGGCAACCTATGCCACATCGACATATTATTGATTTTTTGGAAAAATCTATTTAAAGCCCAAAATAAGCTCATGTTTCATTCAACTACATGGATTGGGCCCGCATGGCCCGCGAGATCCTTACTTCAAGAGGTGGATGCATGGCCCATATTACCTCTCTTACACTCATGGCAAGCGGCTTCTTCAACAAGAGCCCATATTTACACAAAATGACAACAAAACCCGAGGTACGTCATCTCATCTTCGGCTTATGATCTAAGCTCATAAGTCCCTTTGGGAAAACTTTGGGAGTCATGGTTTGGAGGGCCAAGAGGTATGTTCAGTAAAGCTCCAGCAGTTTAAAGTTGATAAAAGAAACATGTTGCCTGGCGTGTCTTCTTCAACTCCCTAAACTCTGACGAGTCAGTGTGTAACGGGTAACATATGGTAAGCATCTCTTATCACATAGCACTTAAAATGATATGATTCCCCATTACTCTTTTCCTAAAGTTTAATATTCATCATATGATAAATGCTCAATATCCCCAGCCGTCTAACTGCTGGAAAAATAATTGTTTATTCAACCCCCAGCTGTTGCTATACAAATTTAGAAATTTCATTATATTATTCTACATAAATCTTATTACTACTTTCAGCTAAAATCCAACTCGAATACATAGCCTAATTTGATTGGCTATCTTTTATCTCTCTCTATATACAAAATATTCATGATATCTTTGAAACCCAACTGTTGTCTGCCACAATCTGACCATGTATTCTTTTGCCAACTGCCAGAGTAAAGCTTTAAATACTCTTCCTGCTCACCAAGATTATGTCATAACACAATGAGACCTTGACAAAATCTCTAAAGCTTCATTAACTTTTAATCAATCCTTCTATTACTTGCTAGAAATGTGTTGTAATGGAACCTTGAACCAAAACACAAACACCCAAGAAAGGAAACATTTCCAGCTGATCCCCAACAGTGTATTCAGCACTTGACACCTGGCTGGAAGTGATATCATCAGCCACTTAATGTTGAAATCCCAGTAGCCAGCTACTATACCAAAAATAGCAAGATGCCCTTCAAAGAGATCTTACCATTTTTCAACCAAATCTAAGAAATAAATGCTGAATGACCTCTCCAGCAGTTAGAAATCACCCAGCTGACCTCAGTTTCTTCTGCCCAAAGCAAACAGCTTTCTTGTGACAGCTGTCGCAGCCCCTCCTGACAGCTGGGACAGCTTTCTGTCACAGTTTTTCCTGACAGCTGAGACAGCTTTCTGTCACAGCTTTTTCATCACAGCTTTTTCTGTCATAGCTTTTCTGTCACAGCTGACCCAGCAGCCTGGGCATTACATTTTTTTCCTCATTTGGATAAAATCAAAACCAACTAAAGAAACTACATTTCTCTTGCTAAAATACTTTCCTTTTCAGCTACTCATTCCCCAGCAGCTCTTACCCGAAATAGCAAGAATACCTTAAAGCTAAACATACCATTTTTTGACCAAATCTTAAGATGGATTCTCGAAAGATTTATTGCTGCTTGGGACAGATTTTGCTAAGATTCTTTGCTAAAATACCCCCTAAAACTCAGCTTTAAAGGGACCCTTCATGAACACATTAAGGAACACTTAAAAACCAAGGGAGGAAAAACTCTCTCATCACCTTATCTATTCTCTCTAAGCTCTAAATGGAGTTCTAAACTCCTGAGTTTTTAGTTTCAAAATGAGGAACAAAGCTCTCCAGCCCTTAGCTCACAAATTCTCTTCATAACCCTTCATACACCCTCTAACAGAAAATCCCAGCAGCTTTGCTAAACACACCACAACTCGTCTAAGCTCCACTCTCATACTCTTTCACTCTGAAATTCTACCGTATTGCTGCCCCAAAACACATCTCTATACTCTTTTCTTACAAAATCTTTCCTCTTGGAAAGCAGTCTCTATTACTCCTCCAGCAGAAAATCTCAGCAGTAAATTTCAGCAACATTGCTAAACACACTACATCACTATTACCTCTCTTATACTCATTCTCTCACTCTCTATATTCAGAAAATACACCTATCTTACTGCTCCTATCTCCAAATACCTTAATACATCTCCATGCTCTTATCTTACAAAATCTTTCCTCTTAAAAAGCAATCTATACAACTTCTCCAGCAGTTATAATCTCATATGTTTACTATCTTTAATCTTCATATCTCACATACTATCATATATCATACATACTACAAACACTGCATCCTACAAAACATCTATATCTTTCACTATCTCCACATTTCTCAAGAGATGTCAAACATTCATACTAAAAGCCCTTCTCATGAAAGGCATAAACTTCTAATGTTAAAGCCTTTCTCCTAAAAGGCACCAAGATCTCATATCAAAGCCCTTCTCTTAGAAGGCACAACTACTTCTTACAAAAGCCCGTCGTTTAGAAGGCACAACTAGTTCTTGCATAAAGCCCTTCCCTTAGAAGGCACAAATACTCCATACAAAAGCCTTTCTCATGGAAGGCAACACTATTCAAAACTTCATAACAACTAAAAGAGCATTGTCAAGAGGAAAAGTCGTTTAAGTGCATGATAAAAGGGGCAAGCTTAACCAACCCCTACACATAGCTGGGCATACTCTCTCTCTCCTTCCAGTTGCACCCATTTTTCCCCCTTAATCTTGAAGTTATCATGGCAATGTGCCCCTTTACCGCTGGGGTCACTCTGCTGGAATATTATCAATTCACAGAAGCTGTACCGCTGGGACTGCAAGCCATCAGAGATAAGTTTCTCTGCTTCTATATCTTTAAATTTACTTCATTGAATACATGATTACTTCACATTTAATTACATATTACTTCATTCCAACTACTATTACAACTATTAATCAAGGCTTAAACTCATTTAAAATGCATGATAAGAGGAGCAAACTTAACCAGCCTCTACCGCTAGCATTCTGCTGAAATCCCATCAGCTCACTACTACACAGCTAGAGCTGCAAACCATACAAAGATAAGTGACTTTACTCCCATATCTTTAAATTTAGCTCATTAAGCACATGATTACTTTATCTCTAAATAAATACTACTTTATTTCAATTGTCATTACAAATACTAATCAAAGCTACCAATCAAATGCGTATTACATATTTATTCGACTATTATTGTGATTCTTAGACTTTGGTTTTAATGGCTTGGTAGGCTTAAAAGTACGCCGGTAGCCGTTGAACCACGTGGCCCAATGTTGAGTTCCGAACACAACTCCCCAAAAAGAACCCGGGCCTAATAAGGTCATCCCTCTAAAGGACCACACGTGGCTGGGCAACCGAAAAAGGCCCCCGAACAATTATCAAGCTTGACGGTGGCCTTAATTATTATATTTCTACGATGAGGTCGTAGAAAGATAAATCAGGTTCGATGGTGACTTATAGCTTCTTTTTCATAGATAAATCAGGTTTTAAACCCAAAAATGAATTTTGACATGGCTGGGTTAATAATTACATAGCCTACTAAAAAGAGAGCAGTGAATCTCTCTCTTTTTTCTTTTTTTCTTTTTTTTTGAAGGCTGAGAGCAGTAAATCTTAAGTTGTTTAATCACAAAACCTTAGCTATTCTTTCTTTCTTACTTTTTCCACTGTGTGAGCAAGACTTCAAGTGTTAAAATGTGAATTGTGCATACTGCCAGTTGACTATTTTCTTCTTTCTCATGTCATCATCATTTTCCTCCCTCTGCTTTTGGGCTTGAATTTAAGTGTCAAATAAGTTCCAACACTGATTTGTTTATAGAAGATAATTCGGGTTTGTCAAAGAGACAATCAGACAATATACTTTTCTTTTCTAAGATTTCCCTAGTCATGTATAACGAATTCGATACATGGGTATGTAATACATGATATTAAAAAAAATTACTTTCTTAAATTTGCAATTGTTTGTTAGTGGTTAATTATTTCTTGAAATAATAATTTTGTTATTGTGCTTAAAGGAATAGTTGAATAGGGAAAGTAAAAGTCATGTGGCCCATATCATTGAGAACAAATTATTAATTAAAATTTCAATTTTATGGCTTTTCCCAAATCTAACTTTTCCGTCATATTCTGATTAAAGATTAAGAAGATAATAATAGATCAATTTAATTCAAAGAAAGATCATCGTTGAGAGCATAACTTTGATGGGATATGCTAAATTATTCTTTTAATATATTTTGTATATCTTTCTAGCAAATTTAATAATTTGTATATATTCATTTTTTTTTTTTTTTTTGGATAAGAAACTTGTAACTTTTATTAAAATGAAGATAACATCACTACATCATGAGCCACAATAGACTCAATGATAGGACGTGTTTCCTCTATCCAAGTTACATAATCAACAATATGCCTAGCATATTGCGCTAATAAGTGGGCAAGCCGATTACCCTGCATGTTGATGAACATGTGATACTTGTTCCTGTCTAAAATCTTGCAATTTGTATCGAATACCTTCAATTATGTTGCTTATTACTGAAGGAAATTCACTACATCCAGTCATAGCATCATAGACAACCTTAGAGTCGCATTCAAATAGAACATCTCGAACTTCCACATCCCAAGTAAATAGTAAGCTCTCCTCCAATGCCTTAGTTTTAGCTTCTAATTGCCCTAACGGTAACATAAGTGATTTACTAACCATGGTCTTGAATAATAGCTCCCAATCCAGTTGAGTTGTTACTAGTAAAAATTGTAGCATTACTGTTAACCTTGTACCATGGTGCAACTGGAGCCTCCCATCAGACCTTATCCTTATTTCCGACCTCAGACAACTTTAGATTGGCAGTTTGGAATTCTTCTAGCATGTATCATGCCTTTTGCAAAATAGGCCAGTTTGTCTAGCTTTCCCTTTTGCACTTCATTATGGTTGAACCAGATGGCCCAAGATACCATAATGACAAGTTCTAGCAGGCCAATTCCTATTCTTTGTCCGAACTTCAAATTCCAGATTAAGTCCTCAAATTCTGGGAAGTTAACTTCTTGTGCTTCAAAAGGAATAGCTAATAGTGCCCAGATTTCCCATGCTTTCTCACAACCCTAGAATACATGCCCACTACTTTCTAGTTCCAACCTGCATGCCCACTACATCTACAACATTTTTACAATAAATCATATGTGGCAAGTAGTTATTAGTTTAATTTGAATCCACAACTTAAAATTACTTTTTTGTCTGCCCATAACAACCTACCATTTAGGATTTGTTGTAAAAATGTTGTGGACATAACATTTCTCTTATGAAATATGACTAACATATGAATGCGTAATTCGGCCCCCTTAACTGAAAATTCCTAACTACGCTTATAGAGTATGGACTCTTTTCTTAATTAAGTCATCCCAAATTAAAATTATTCTTTAAATTATCCAGATAATTACATTATCGATCCAGATAATTACATTATCGATCAAGATGAAATATTATTTGCAATTATTCAAGAACTTGCTTAGTATCTTCATTGAATTTTCTTGTGCTTGCATGTCTCCAACTATCTATTATTTGCTCTTATAGGAATTAATCTTTTAAATGACCAATTAAAATTGAGAAAAACTTAGATACAATTTCTTAAATGTAATATATTAGGTTATCCAATTAAATTCAAACATATAATTACATTGACTTTAATTGTTCTTGAAAAATATGACATTGCTTTTTAAAAATAAAAATTACAAATGTAAAATCATTCATGGTTCATTATTCAGTACAATGTGCTTGAATTTAATTAGAAAACATAAGGTACAATATCTAATGAATTGTACCTAATTTTACCTACCCTGCCTCGCTTCCCATTGATAAGGGTTAAATTGTAAAATTTCCTAAAACCCTACTATTTAAACAAGCATGTTATCAACTTATTTTATTCCATCTAACGTGGAATAAAGTACAACTTATTTTCTCTCTAACAATGTTGGAAATAAAGTACCAATTTTAATGTTTTCTTTTGTCTTTATTATAAATAAATTTATATATTATTGAACCATTAATTTTGTACTATTGTTTTTATTGTAGTATTTTTTTGTTAAACACTTGGATAATATTATTCAGTTTTTGCTAAAAATTAGTTTGATTTAATGGGATAAATTTATTTTTAATTTCAAGTATATTTTTATTAATGAAACATGTTTTATTAATAAAATTGTAATAGTTGTGAGCAATTCAACAAGAAGTAAAGTTTTATGGGGTGGGGCAGGACTTCCCGGGTCCCCAAGGGGCGAGAATGAGACAAGAAAATTTTCCCCGTCATGTGGGGCGGGGCGGGATGGGAATAGAATAAGACAAAACCATATGGGGTAAGGGCGAATACCCCATCTTTCAGCCCTGCCCCGCCCCACCCCATTGCCATCCTAATCATGCTACCTTGATTAAAAATTTAAAACATTAATTTGGACAGAGAAAGACCATTCTATCAATAATGACCTTTTGTAATGTGAATTTTAATGTAGGGCCAATTGCGGAATTTTGTACCTATGCAAAATTACCATTTTGTCATTAATGCTTTTTTCTTTTTTAATACAAGATAGAATTTCTACTCTAACCTAATCTAAATGTATATGTGTGTAAAACTCACTCCTAGAGACTTGAACCCTAGCCCTTGCTCCTCATACCTCATAAGCACTTATACTTGTGGAGTCATGTGGGGCGGGGCAGGATGGGAATAAAACAAGACAAAACCATATGGGGCGGGGGCGAAGACCCCATCTTTCAGCCCTGCCTCGCCCCATTGCCATCCTAATCATGCTACCTTGATTAAAAGTTTAAAACATTAATTTGGACAGAGAAAGACCATTCTATCAATAATGACCTTTTGTAATGTGAATTTTAATGTAGGGCCAATTGTGGAATTTTGTACCTATGCAAAATTACCATTTTGTCATTAATGCTTTTTTTTTTTTTTTTTTAATACAAGATAGAATTTCTACTCTAGCCTAATCTAAGTGTATATGTGTGTAAAACTCACTCCTAGAGACTTAAACCCCAGCCCTTGCCCCCCACACCTCATAAGCACTTATACTTGTGGAGTGACCAACACATTAAGGGTGTGCGGTGGTTTTGTCATCTAATGCTAAAACTACTGAAAATGTGAATTTTTTTGGTTACAAAATATGATTTCTATTGTCACTAAAAGTTTTTTTCTTTCCATTTTTGCCTTTTAGTTTGACAAATACTTGTAGAGTTGTAGTTAAGTTTAATTTTTCTTTTTAACTTTTAAATACTTCGTTGACATCATTTTTGGACACCTAATGCCAATGAGGAAAGCATTAGATAGAAGGATTAAACTAAAAACAATTCGTATATAGAAGATTGAAATGGGTAGAAAATTCAAATTTAGGAGGAGTAATTAGTCATATAATTAACCCCTTTTTAAGAGATATGATTCTAATGGTCTTGCCACTCTTGCTCTACAATTGTTAAAAGGAAAATGTTAAAGTTTTACCAAAGTGCGGTGTTAAAAATGGTCAAAAATCGCATTGCACTATGAACACCCCTACTAATAAGGATGCTAGAGTTGACATTCCAGCTATGACTATTCATTTGAAATCATATTAAAGAAATTATACAATAAGTTCTTGTCATTAAAATTGTTACTCATTAAAAAGAAAAATCAAAACAAAACAATACACTATAAATGGTTAGAACTAAATATATGGCAATGTAAATGCAGCTAGACTTGTAAATTGTCGCAAGCAGCCAAGAAAATCATAGGAGCTAAAGCAAATGAAGATCGTCCAAGTGTTGTCTATGATATTACCGTTAAATTCTTCACCATCTGTTGATACTATCGGAGTATCGTGGTTCCCGTCTTCCATGGATTGTACGTAATGAAGATCCCAGTTAACAGAAATTCAGGAACAAGCACTCTCAGCCAAATCCTATAAAATAACAACACAAAAAAAAAAAAAAAAAAAAAAAAAAAAAAAAAAAAAAAAGAAAGAAAGAAAACAGTTATCAGCACAACAAGACTTACACTAAGACAAACTTATATCCACATATGTCTTGTGGGGAGTGGAAAAGTCCTAATCTTGCCTAAAGCCCAAATATCTGCTGGGCCACGTGGAGTGAAATGGGCCAGACCCATATATTCTCAAGAAGGCGCAATAGCTTACAAGATCTGATGGAGTGGAGTGAGGTTTTCCCGAGCATCTAGGAGGAAAGGGGAATCCAACTAAAGCGATCCAGTGAAATGGATAGCAAGCCACAGGGAGTGAAGTTCTATCCGAGGAAGTGCGTACGTATGATCCGCGTATAACCTACAGCTGGCATCTAGAACCATGAGAAATCTTCTAGAACAAGTAGGAAGGGTTAAGATCTTTACCTCCACATTAATGAGAGGATTACCACCTGACCTCTGTTGCAATGAATGCATATAAGACAACCTGAATAGTACAAACACCCCCCCAAAAGTCACTTACAGGATAAGAAGAGGGAAGAAACTGATAAAGAAGAGGAAAATATCCCTGGAAATTTGGCTAAAGACAAGACAGCTGTAGGGATAAGGGCAAGGAATGTACCTATATAAGGTGTGAGACAGGCAAATAGATGGGGGTTGGAAAATAGTGACAAAAGTGAAAGAAGGGAGAAAATCTATCTAAGAGAGTGTAACACCGCGGGAAAGAGAAATTTTCCTATTGTAATACACTAGCTTCATTTGAAATATATGGTGTTGATGAAATCAATTGTTTGAGTTTCCCATTGTGGAGTGTTTATTCCCTATTACTCTTTTACAAATAGATTGTGTTAGTCAATTACATACTACCCGTGGATCCATGTGGGATCCTGGGTCAGTTAGTTTTTTGTTAATGACATATTTTTATGTAATTGGCATATCTTTTGACAAGACGTACTTTACTTGTATTTTAGTTGAAAGCTTGAAAATGTGTTAAAAACACAAAAGCTGTTTAGACTCCCAAATTAAAATATTACGGCTCGATTGATTTTACTCTAACTTATACTAAGTGCAAAATAGAGTTAATGCAAGCGGATAAACAATATAACTACTCTAAGCCATATTCAATAAAACATAGCAGTAAATGAAAGCTAAAAGAGTAGGGAAGAAGAATGCAAACACAAGATAACACACCGATGTGTTATCGAAGAGGAAACCGAAGTACTTGGCCTAAAACCTCTCCGTCGCCCTCCAAGTGGTAAATTGATCCACTAGACAATCAGTTGTGATACACGAATAGCAAAAGACATGCAAGCCTAATCTACCCGATGCACCTAAGCCCTTCAAACTCCTACTCCAACAAGGCTTCTCGGAATCATGTCTTGTCTAACTCTCCGGATCCCGTAATATGCCCGATTGCATCCACTAAAGCTTGGCTTCTTCCAATGCTTCCCAGCAGTACCAAAACCTCACTAGACACTCAGTATGGGTGTGGTAAGTGTTTGGGCTAGCAACCTCTCAAGGATATGAAAATAGAGAGGTAGGAGTTGAGGAAAAACCACAATGGATTGTGTAAAGAAATACAGGTATAACAATATCTAACTCTCAAGGATTATGGCTAGGGTTTTCTCTTAGAAGCACACCTCAACATCTATAGGTAATATGGGTATATATAGTGTGGGTACAGATAGTGTGTATCAGATATGACAGATTGAAAAAATAGAATGTTTCGCGGGTATGTCACGAAAAGGCCTTACTCGCAAGACACTCGCAAAAACCAGCTGTCACCATCCTGTCCTGACTCTTCGTATTCTAGTCATGTGCAAAGCACATGCTTCACTTCGCAGGAAGGATACCCGCTAGCTACTCGCAAAAACTTCTTTGTCTTCAATATGCCTTGAGTCTTCAGACTCTCTCTCACACACACAACCCTTACAAGAAATCTCACATAAAATGCAGGGTACAAAAGATTGAACATAATTACAATCAAATTTGGCACGGAATTAAAGCCAACACAAAATAGTTGTAAATCACAACTTTACAATCTCCCCCTTTGGGTATTCCGTGACAAAACCCCTAAAACAGACTCTAGATTTAAACGTGAGTTTGGGAACAGTGACAAAACTCACTCATACCTAATCTAGAAGCTGTGAAGCACTTGCATGTATATACTTGTAACCTGAAACACTCGCATACAAACAAAACTTTCATTAAGCTTATGACAAGTTGAATACAAGGTACGTACATGAGCAATTAAAGTGTGATCAAATTAATAAACACTATAAAATAGTTAAGCATATCTTGATCATACAAGAACAGTCATTAAAGAATGACTACAATGATCATTTAGCTAGTAAATGATCATCCCGACACGCATTACAATAAAGACCAACACGAGGATCAATTGCATGTCCAACACACAACCAATGCAAAATACACAAAGTATTTGCATCAAGGATACAAGATCCAACAAGGGTACAAGAGTGTAGTACTCAAGATAATTCAACACATCTAAAAGTACCTAAAAAAAATGCTACAAAGCAATTATATAGACAAGTACTAAATATTAATACTGAAATTAAACCAAAGTACTTAAAGTTTTAAAGGAAAGCAATGTAAATATAAACAACAATTTAAAACAAATAAACTATAAACCACCAACAATAAACTAAACCAATATCTATGATATGTGTTCTGCTCCGCCTCAAACTGTGTAGTCTCCCCCTTAAAATTTTCTCCCCGTTTTTGACCAGAATGGCCAAAGAGGCTAGAACTGGTCAGGCTCTGAATTGGATCCTTGCGCAATCGACATGTCCTCAATCTGTGAAGATAGTGCAGTAATCTGCCTCTGGATGTACGCAAACTGATCGGAGGTATGCTGTATATGGGATTCGAACATGCGATACATCTGCTCTATCCGTGCTATGAGGCGATCTAGATGATCGGGTCCTCATGCTTGTGCTTGAGAGGATGGTTGTACAGAACTTTCTGGTGTTGAGGTAAATCTGTCAGTCTCTTCTTCAGTATCTCCACCCTCTTCCTCAGCATGATCCATTGGTATTTGAGAGACACTGGTTTTGGATCCAGTGATGTGAGCTTTCCTTCTAGTCATAATGTTAGCACCAATGGGATAATCTCTTGGTACAATTGTAAGACCGCTCGGAAGTTTGAGCCTTGTCTTTGCAATGCATGATGAGAGTGGGGAATGGCATGATTATCCTTGTGTTGCTTTTGATGATGCTCTTAGTCAGGAGGTGGAAAATGTGTCCACAAATGTCGATCTCTTTATGTGTGAAGAGATCATATAAGAAAATTGTCGTCAGAGTGGACAATGTTGTCAAGTTGGTGACCGGATACAAGTTGTGGATCATGAAATATGCTAGAGTCCTCATCTTCGCGTTGAATAGAATGGCGTTCATTGATTTCTTGTGAAGCGAGCCGCCAAGAACCTCCACCATTGGTTCAATAGATTCCAATCGATCATCATATTGCACGATGATCGGCTAAGAAGGTGGACGAACTTCTAGGAATTCTTGGATTGAGTCCCTTGTAATCACAAATTCCTTGTGACGCACCCAGCAGTTAATGTGGTCTCTATCCACAATAGCATTTGAAAAGAACTCTTTGATGATTTTCGAGTACACATTGCCACTTGGATTCAGCAGCTTTGTCCACGTCCTCTCCTTGAACACATCAGGAATGGAAGTGTCTTCAAGAGTATCCAATCGAACAACCCTCTCCATGATGATTGTTGCTCATTTGTAGCAATCGTTATAAGCCAGTAGTTAATGTGGTCTCCATCCACAATAGCATTTGAAAAGAACTCTTTGATGATTTTCGGAGTCCGTGCGAGGATGCTTGGAGGATTTCTTGGAAGCAGAATGTTTGGTGGAAGACATCTGCACAAGGAAACACACAACAGAAAGAAACAAGTGCAAAAACACAAAAACAGAACACAAACTTTATTAGTGTCAAGTTAGTCCAAAAACATAAAAACAGAACACAATAGTGTCAAATTAACATGCTACGAGTGCTAAAACATGTAATTATCATCAAAATGCAAAAAAAATGGCAACTATGCATGTGTGTGCATCTAGTGTGCATGAGGTGTTCCTAAGAGATGCATGCCAAGGCATGGATAGGCACAAGTTGGGCAAAGTGTGTAAAACACACACCCAATGATTAAAACAAGTTATACAAGTTTAATCATGGATAATCCCAAAATTTGGAACTCATCGGAGTCTAAAACAATTCAAAAATGTCATTTGAGCATTTTGACAAACACTTGATATGCAACACTACACTACACATATGGGCAATGCATGAACATATGAAAATATGCCTAAATACAAGATCAAAATGCCACAAAGAGCCAACACAGATACACACAAGTCAAATGGGGGCAAAGCCCAATCAAGATTTTGAAAATAATTTTGCCCAAAATTAATAAACCCAACCCTATTTTGAAAATCCCCAATTCATGACAAACCTAGAAATTTTTCTGCATAATCTAAGAAAAAAATGACAAGATTGTTAAAAAACATACCTTTGAAGAGATTTTGCAAAGATTTGAACTTGAAATTGATGGGTTTTGAGTGAAAATCAATTTGGGTTTGAGAGAGGTTTGAGTGAGGCAAAGGGAGGGAACTCAAGAATGTTTTAAAATTCTGTCACATCAGCCCTATAAACTAAAAGCACGTGATTTTCGCGGGTTAGATACTCGCGAAAAACACATCTAAAGTACAAAGCTTTTCGCGGGAAGCCTTTAGTCGCGAGACAATCGCGAAAGTCTCTGTCTAAAATTTTGTGTTTTCCAGTTTTTACCTTAACATCTTTTCGTAGGAAGAGCTTAGTCGCGAGCTTCTCGCGAGCTTCTCGTGAAAATGCCTCTGAACAAGTTTTTGAAGAACAACACAAAAAATGCATTTTAAAACAAAAACTTAAAGCACGAAAGTATAAAAACACTTTCAAAAACATATAAAATACTCAAAAATCTTTTTGGGTTTGATCGACAAGCAATTGAGCATACACATCACATTTGATTATGTACAATCACACAAATGAAATAAGCATTTGTTGAACAAAAGTCTTGTGTGTTGTGTGTGAGTATCAAATGTGGAATAGTCCTTAGTCTAGAGTGAAGTTTCAATGATTAATTCAATCAAGTCATACATAACTGGTACTGGGTCAAGTGGTCTATCTCAATTATAGAAATGAACATATATGACCTCCCTCATGAAAATGATTACAATAATCTTTGAAACTTTTCATTTGGCTTCTTTACAAACATAACATTTGATCATTTGTGAACAACACATCTCATTTTAAGATCGGTGCTTGAAATTTTTGATATTTCAATATTGAGAATAAGCCTTTGGCTTTTGAGCAACATACATTTCAATAAAAAATCGCTTTTCCCTTTTTCCTAGTCAAATACTAGTATGTCCGACGGCTTTTGCAGTTCATTATCTCTTTTCATTTTGAGATTTACATTTAGTGAGCTCTTTTAAGCGAAAACATAAAAGGTGTGGGAAGATATATAGGCACAAGTATATGCATATATCATAACTAACAAAACTATTGACCAATCATTCATGACAAGCATAAAGATCGGTTTACAACAATCACACATAGATTTCAAGATTTTTCCCACAAAGATAGATGTGCATACATAACAAGCTACGCTCGTAAATGCACTATGCCATTAGTACGAAGGTACTAGGCCAAACTCACATGTGATATACACAACACAAGTGATCAAAATTTTTAGAGATTTTTCATTTTTTATGGGTTTTTGAATTTTTTCAACACACTCAAAAACAGAACATGTAAAGTAAGATCAACAAATCAACAAGAACAAGACAAACTTGAAAAGAAATATGCTACAACCTGGAAGCATTGACACAAGAGATTTATGAATGACATGATGCATGAACCTATGACCCTAAACATCGGAAATATTAATGCATGGGCATAAAGAGTGATCATGCATAGGTACCTTTCTTCACCCACACTTTATGAGTGTTTAGGTGAGAGCCTTAAATGGTGGGGTACGACCAACATAACTTTCAAACTTGGGAGTGAAGCTAGCAAGGCATAGTGATATGTTCTTCAACATTTCCATAACGTTTCCAATGAGATGTCCCTCACTACCTCCTTTAGCTTGTGCTCCCTTTGGTCTTCTCCTTAAACTTTCTTGGTCACGCATAGAGTCAGCCTTCTTGAGTGCATGAAGCTTGAAATAGTTTGACCATGTGTGCCCTTGTACGCCACAATGATGACACATATGCTTCACTTGAGGCTCCATTTGATTTTTGGGTAATGACTTCCCTTTTTCCTTTGGTTTTGCCCCAATGGTTCTTTTTACAACTGCAGGGGTATTAATCTCAGGCTTCACTTCTTTGAGTTTCTCTTCATTCTTGGCTGATACGAACCTTACTTCCTTCTTGGGTTCGCTGCTAGAGCTTCCTTCTCCGATGTAGCCTAAACCGGTCTTATCATGTGAAGATTTTTGTGAGGACAACACGTTGTCAAGTTTCTTGGTAGAGATGTGCTCAACCTTGACATTAGCTTGAATAATCTCAAGTTCGTGAAACTAGATTTTTGAGTAAGCTTCAACCAACTCTCCCTTGAGTCCTTCTACTTCACACTTTGCTTCCTTGAGTTGCACAAGTATACACTTATGTTCTTCTTCAACCATTTATATCTTTTTCACAGCAAGGTTCACAACTTTGGCGTATTTGCCACAATCTTCCAGCAGAGAATCATATGCTTCTTGAAGGTTGTTCTCCCTTTCATTTTGGCACACGTCTTCATCTTCCGATTGTCAAATTTCCTCATCCTCAGAAAGATTACCAAATTCCTCAACCAAATTGCTTAAATCATTTTTTGAATCAACGGAGGCAATAGCCATAAAGGCTCTATAATTTTCTTCACTGTCACATTCTCCTTCAGTATCTGAATTTGAGCTTTCAAAATCGCTAAGGGTAGTGGCAAACACTTTACCCTTCCCTCTAAAAAAGTTGGGACACTCCTTCTTAAGATGTCCATGACCATTACATTCGTAGCACATAATTCCTTGATGGGATTGAGAATCCTTCCCATCTTTCTTCTTGAACTCCCTCCTGTCACCTTTGGATGAAGAAAACTTTCCTTTGCTGAACGACTTCCCACTGTTTTTCATCTTAAGAAAATTTTGGAAGTTCTTTGCAAGGAATGCTACCTCCTTCTCCACGTAATCTTCTTCGAAGGAGTCATCCATTCTCTCGATGATGGTTTTGAGAGCAAGTGATTTGCTCGACTTGTGGGAAGGCAGTCCAAGCTCATATGTTTGGAGAGATCTAATTAGTTCTTGGATTTTGATCTCATCTAAATCTTTATGTTAGGTTCTAAGAATTAGGAACTAATATATTAGAACTTCATTTTGTAATGTTGGCAAACCATGATCAAAACAGTTTTAGTCTTGTTTAGACTTGCTCAAAGTATGGGGTTTTTATGTAAAGTTACAATCGAGTTACTGCAGAATTTACTGTGTATTTCTGCCTGGCTCGATCGATCGAGAATTAGACTCGACCGATCGAAAGTCATGCAAAATGTTTTTTCTGCAGAATTTCCAACTCAGCCCTAGCCCATTTAATGTGTAGGGTTTTATGTTTTGCCCTAAGTATAAAAGGGAAAACTCTAGCCACGTTTTTAGAGTTCTGAATGCTGTGTTTGTGAATCTTATTGTGAGATCTAGAGGTGTTTGCCTTCACATACACTTTGGGTTTCCAAACTCAAAATTGATGTCAAGGGCTTGGTAATCGTTCAGTTGCAGAATCAAGAGCTTCAAGATATACAAGCAGGTGTGCTTGTGCATTGCTGAGAATTCAGGGAAAGAAGTAGTCCGTGGACTCAAAGCTGTCACGTGGTCGTGGTAGTAAGTTTCCTACTCGAGGTAGCAATAGGATGTTAGTGGTCTAAGTCAATATTGTGTAAACTTTAATTCTTTCATAGTGAATTCCTTTTACCTTGAGGATAACTAGGTTAAATCCTCCTCAGGTTTTTACCGGTTTGGTTTCTTAGGTTATCATATCGTGTGTTATTTATTTTCCGCATTGTTGCATGATATGATATATTTGTGTTAACCTAGAATTGCTTAATTTACCTAAGTTAATTACTTGGCTAAATATCTAGGTTAATCTGTTTGGGTTTAAGGGGTCGAAATTTCTAACACTTTACTTTCTTTTATAGCCGTGACCTTCGCACGAAAGCTCTCCGGTAAGGACCTCAAAATCTTTCTCACCACCTTGGCATCCTCAATCTTTTCTCCAAGATTGAGCTTAACAATTACGATTTCATTGAGTTTGCCATAGAATGAATCAAATGACTCATCGTCTCCCATCTTAAGCTCTTCAAATCCGGTGGTAAGCATCTGGAGCTTCGTGTCCTTAACTTTCTTGATACCTTCATAGGTAGTCTCAAGAATCGTCCAAGCTTCCTTGGCAGTCTCCACATGCGATATCCTATAAAATTCATCAGTAGACACGCCACAGAATATAACGTTAACAGCTTTACTGTTTGCATTTGCCAAAGCAAGAGCCGCCTTGTCCCATTTGGACTTGGGTGTCGTGAGTTTGACATACCCATTTTCGACTGAATCCCATACCGACTCATCTATAACGCACATGAATGCCCTCATACAAACTTTCCAAAACTCATAGTTGATCCCATCAAAGAATGGTGGAGCATTGAGCAATTGTGATCGATCTATCACAAAGGGGTCTAGGATCACACTTAGGTAATAAAACTACAGCAAGTGTACCCGCTCTGATACAAATTGAAAGCTCGAAAATGGGTTAAAAACACAAGAGTTTTTTAGACCCCAAAATTAAAATATTATGGCTTGATTGATTTTACTCTAACTTATACTAAGTGTGGAATAGAGTAAATGGGAGCGGATAAACAGTATAACTACTCTAAGCCATATTCAATAAAACACAGTAGTAAAATGAAAACTACAAGAGTAGGGAAGAAGAATGCAAACACAAGATAACACGTCAATGTGTTATCGAAGAGGAAGCCGAAGTACTCGGCGTAAAATCTCTCCACCGCCCTCCAAGCGGTAAATCGATCCACTAGACAATCAGTTGGGATACACGAATAGCAAGAGACTCTCTAAGCCTAATCTACCCAATGCACCTAAGCCCTCCAAGCTCCTACTCCAAAAAGGCTTCTCGAAATCGTGTCTTGTCTAACTCTTACTTCAAAGCTTGGCTTCTTCCAATGCTTTCCAGCGGCACCAAAACCTCACTGGACACTCAGTATAGGTGTGGAAAGTGTTTGGGCTAGCAACCTCTCAAGGATATAAAAATGGAGAGGTATGAGTTGAGGAAACACCACAATAGATTGTGTAGAGAAATGTCTATATAACAACTAACTCTCAAGGATTGTGGCTAGGGTTTTCTCTTAGAAGCACATCTCAACATCTGTGGGTATATATAGTGTGGGTACAAATAGTGTGTATCAGATATGACAGATTTGCAAAACAGAATGTTTCGCGGGTATCAGAACAGATGCTTCACTTCGCGGGAAGGATACCCATGAGCTACCCGCGAAAACTTCTTTGTCTTCAATATGCCTTGAGTCTTCACACTCTTTCTCACATACACAACTCTTACAAGAAATCTCATATAAAATACAGGGTACATAAGATTGAACATAATTACAATCAAATTTGGCAGGAATTAAAGCCAACACAAAATAGTTGTAAATCACAACTTTACATAGGCAAATCTAAGAAGGTTCAAGATGATCATTACAAGTGGTTAAATTGAAGACATGAAAATTACTCAAGAACTATGCAGGTCTCAATACCTCCTTAACAGAAGCTTGATCTGTCGAAATTTATTAAATCTCGACACATGTCTCGATCTATCGAGCTTACGGGATTCAGACTATGGCCAACAACGTTTTTATTCTAAAAGGCTATTTGTTTATGAGTTTTGTATAATGCTTATAGGAATATGAAAACTCAAGGTTTGTAGGTTTGTATAATCCTTGTTGGACTAGGAAAGCTCAAGGTTTGTGTAAACTTATTTGGAATAAGAGAGCCCATTAAGTTTCTATTTAAAGGAGGTGGAAAAGAAAAACCTAACCCTAGAGAACTTCATAAGATTTTCTTTTTGAAACCCTAGCCTCCTCCTACAGAAGAAAGAGTTTTTGCTGTGTTTCTTGTACGCCTTTAGGTTCTGTAACCAAGCACAGTCTCTTGCATCAACATTGAAGATCTTATTGGTGTTTCTATGTGAAGCTGCTACAAATCAACTACAACAATCAAAGGGTTGTTGTGGAGTTAGTCACGTACTTGGATTCATGCAAAGGAGTGAGCCGCGTACTGGGATCCGCGCATCGATTGGTTAGTCACGTACTGAGAGCTGTGCATTAAAAGGAGAGATTGTCACTACTGAACAAGTCCAATTGGGTATTAAGATAAGGGTTCAACTGTAAGTTGATATAAAGTCCTGCGATTCCTTTACTTGTAACTGCTTGTTTTGATAATAATGGATTCTCAGGAGTAGTGACCTTAAAATCACCCGGTGGGGTTTTTGCCGTGTAGGTTTTCCTCATTCGTAAACAAATCACTATGTCAATTTATTTTTCATTGCATATTTACTTAGTTGGTGATTTATTTGTGCTGCCACACAAATTGTATGTTAATCTAATTAATTAATCAACTTGGCTAATTAATTGATTAATTTATCACAAGGGGTCAATACATTCTTGGCCTATCAAGTGGTATTAGAGCGGACACACTCTGATTAGGTTTTAATTTTTACTGTGTGATCCATTGACCCCTGTTGTCATGGAAACTCTTAATTGCTTTGATTTGCATGATCTTATGTTGAATGATGATAATGATATTCAAGATACTTATTGCAAGCTTTGTAATTTTTGTATAAAATCTCTTAAATGTTCTACAAAATTAAAAGCTAAATTTAAAAAAGGTCAAGCTTGAAAAAGATGATTTGATTGCAAAATTGGATGAAGTCAATAATTTGAATGAGAATTTTAAAAATCAAATTTCATCTCAGGTGGACAAAATTAAGAATTTGGAAGAGCAACTAGTTGAATTTAAAATTGAAGTTGAAAAATTAAATAATGCCAAACTTGTTGTTGAGCCTAACTCAAA
This sequence comes from Lithocarpus polystachyus, assembly GCA_033629205.1. Lineage (NCBI taxonomy): Eukaryota > Viridiplantae > Streptophyta > Magnoliopsida > Fagales > Fagaceae > Lithocarpus > Lithocarpus polystachyus. The sequence continues at coordinate 71,933,918 of CM066163.1, forward strand.
AAAAAAAAAAAAATTTTTACATTCCTCCATTTAAAAGGAATAATGAAGAGTTGAACGCTAATATTGCTAGGATAGACAAAGGTAAAAATTATGATGTTAACGCTAAAGTTTCTAAACCTATGTCTAAAACTCCTCCTATAAAGAATAAAAATTCTGAATTTGTCCCCACTAGTCATCATTGTCATATTGTTGGTCATATTAGGTCAAATTGTCCTAAGTTAAGGTCTCTGTCAACTCCCAAGATTAGACCTCCTTCTAGAAAATTGAGTACTAAAACTACTCATGTTTGTCACCATTGTGGTGCTTTAGGTCACACTCGTCCTAATTGTTTCAAGTTGTTTCCTCATAAGCGAGTGTCTAATAGGTCTCATCCTTTGTCTAAAGGCTCTGTACCTATTCTTGGATAGATATTAAAAGTTTTGAGCTTTTTAACTCAATTTTATGAGAATTCTAATTCTTCTATGTCCTTTAGTAGACATACTAGGACACGTGCCTTTTCATCTTCACGGCCAAATACTCGTGCTGTGTGAGTGAGAAAGAAGCCTAAGACTTAATTTTCTTAATCTGTTTGTCCTCTGCTTTAATTCTTTCTATCTAAAGTAGGACTCTCTTTGCTTGGTTTCTTAGCTGCCTTTGGAAACATGCTTTCATGCATATGCATCTCTCTTTCATGTTTTCATGTTATTTGTCTGTTTTTGTTTGGTTGTTTAGTTTTTATTTTGTTTGTTTTTCAAAATAAAAAGGAAAATACAAAAACAATGTGTGTTTGTGTACATTGGTACTTGTGTACCTTGGATGACCATTGACATAAAGTTTTCTAAACTTTGTATCTTTTGTAACTTAGGTGAGCATCTCTATGCACAACTAAGCAAATGAGCTTTGTGGCTCGTGTGTGATGAGTAAGATTAAGTTATCTATTGTACTTAACACTCGTATCACTCTTTTTGACAGGAAGGACTAAAAAATCCTAAGGAAAAGGCATAAATAACCATCTCACCACTGTTGCCTGCTAATCATGAAATGACATTCGTATGCTTCGACATAGCAAAAGTGCAATGTCAAAAGCTTAACATAACTAGGTATTACTTTTCTCTCTTTTATATGCCCATGCATGATATGCTTTGTAAAAGAAAAATATGCAAAGAAAAATAAAAGCAAAAAGAATAGAATGCTTTATATATGATTGCAAGCGTATCTTCTAGGAGATGTGGGAGCTATAGGATGTACCTCGAAGGTGATAGTCTCTATTAAACAGTTATAATTGTGTGTAATTTAAATTGATTTTCTCATATCTCAAATCGTCATAACATGTAGACACTTATACAATTTTGCGATATTTTTCACACACAACATGCAATATACTTTGCTACTCTTGATACATATGCAGGTACAATGTGATTTGGCCATCACAAGGAATGCATGTGTTAATGTATACTCACTAAACTGTCTTGACTTATTTTTGAAATATGAAATTGGTTAAACTTCTTTAGTGTGCGTGTGTGTGTGTGTGTGTGTTTTGGATCTAAATGCTTGACATTTTTCTTGATGAGAGATGTTTTTGAGAGCTTAAAATGTTGTTTGGATCCTTAGTTGAGTAGCATGCTTGATTGCATTCATGTCTGTGTTTTTCTCTTCTTTAAAAAATTGGTTTTAAGCAATCTCAACAGCTTCTCAATACCTCTCGACAGATTGCTATCTATCAAGCCCCTCTTTCTTCTTGTTTCGATAGAAGTTAATACAATCTCGATCGATCGAGCTTTCTGTCTGCTTGATAGATCCTCCATAAATTCTTGATCCTCGACAAACTTTCTCTCTGCTCAATAGATCCTCGACAAATTCTAGATCTATCGAGGTTGGCTTCTTCTCGATAGATTCTTGACACCTCTTCGATCGATCAAGAAATCCTTGCATGCATTTCATTTTTCTTTGTCTTGCATTTTTTTTTCCTTTGTGTCCATAGTGTCTTGTTTTTCTTTTTCTTGTAGGTCTATGGTTCCTTGTTACCCTTGTTCCCTCTATGTTAGTTTTCTGTCTGTCTCCTATCAAGTCTTTTGGCTTTTTATGCCCTTTGACAGTCGTGTCAAAAAGGGGGGAAATTTGAGAATTGAATGTCTTTCCTTAGGGGGAGTAATTGATTTAGGTGGAGAACTTCATGTTAAGGGGAAGAAAGTTTTTGATGTAACTAACTTAGGGGGAGAGTTAGTCTGATACACTTTGATATTAATATATATATATATATATATATTTGTGTTGTGTATCTTTTAGTTTTGTAACCATTTACATACATCATGTGTTGTTTCTATATTTGATGATAATGTATGTGTTTCACTCTTTATCTCACATGTGTTGTTTCTTTTCTCTTTTTATACACATGTTTCTTGTTTATTTAACTTGTCATTATTTTCCACATGGTACCTTTATATATTTTGTTTAGTGCCTTTTAGGAAAGACAAGTTAAACCTAAGTCAAGATTCCGAACCTTCTTCTTGCAGCAACTTCCAAGGTTTAGATCTTTTAGACTAGGCTTATTTATTTTGTAATTTTAAGTAAAATGTATTCTAGGACATTTAATGTACTCTTGTGGTTTTGTCACGGATTGCCAAAAAGGGAGATTGTTAAATAAATATTTTTATATAATTGGCATATCCTTTGACAAAACGCACTTTACTTATATTTGGGTAAATCTAAAAAGGTTCAAGATGTTCATTACAAGTAGTTAAATTGAAGACATGAAGATTACTCAGGAACTGCTCAAGAAAAGTGTAATATGCAGGTCTCGATACCTCCTCGACAAAAGCTCGATCTATCAAGATTCATTAAATCTCAACACATGTCTCGATCTATCGAGTTTATGGGATTCAGACTATAGCTAGCAACATTTTTATTCTAAAAGGCTATTTGTTTATGGATTTTGTATAATTCTTATAGGACTAGGAAAACCCAAGGTTTGTGGGTTTGTATAATCCTTATTAGACTAGGAAAGCCCAAGGTTTGTGTAAACCTATTTGGAATAAGAGAATCCATTATGCTCCTATTTAAAGGATGTGGAAAAAAGAAAAACCTAACCCTAGAGAGCTTCATAAGGTTTTCTTTTTGAAACTCTAGCCTCCTCTTATAGAAGAAAGAGTTCTTGCTGCGTTTCTTGTACGTTTTTGGGTTTTGTAACCAAGCAAAGTCTCTTTCATCAACATTGAAGATCTTATTGGTGTTTCTATGTGATGCTGCTGCAGATCAACTACAACAATTAAAAAGTTGCTGTGGTGTTAGTCACATACTTGGATTCATGCAAAAGAATAAGCACGAATGAGAGTCTATAATTATAATAGCAAAAGGGGTGTTCAATAGATTATTTAGATTGCATAGAATGCAGTGTCAACATTAGCTCAATCGAATAGTCCCTAAATTAATATTCGAATCCATAGTATACAATCAAAATGCGA